>JALIGW010000002.1:129247806-129562806 GCA_023053685.1 Diadophis punctatus similis
TAAATAAGGAAGAATACAAAAAGTTTCCATTCCTTCCCACTTCACATTTGCAAGAGATGATCTATCCAGAAAATCATGGGGAGAGGAATCAATCAGAACAAATACAGTGTCTGTGCCGGGTTTTTTTTGTTTGTTTCATGACCTCACTACAATGCCAGCTGGGATTTTGATAATAAATCCAGCTGCATGGAGTCAGCATTATTCTGAGCTTTTCTCTATGGATGCTGAACAGTGGACCAACTCCTATTCAGACAAGCAGAAACCTCATTGTTATATGTTACCACGAACAATGGAGCATTTCATGTCAAATATTTGCACTAGAAACCAGATGGTATTGAGCAAGAGCCTCAAAGTATTTTGGAGCTGGTGAGCACATTTGGGATTTCGAACAAATGTCCTATGTAATATTCCAAGATGGTTGCAAAAGTGGCCAAGGTTAGAGGAGCCTCAAAACTGATTACTTCAGAAAATAAACAAGGTGAAAAGAATAACAGAATAATAGAGCTGGAAGGGGCCTTGGAAGTAGAACATAGAACAATAGAGTTGGAAGGGACTTTAAAGGTCTTCTAGTCCAACCCTCTGCTCAAACAGAAGACCTTATATCTTCTCAGACAAATGGTCTTTTTTTGAAAGCCACAATGTCTGAAGGCAAGCTAATCCATTGGTTGATTGCTCTAACCATTAGGATTTTCTCCTTAGTTCTAGGTTGCTTCTTTCCTTGGTTAGTTTCCATCCATTGTTTCTTGTCTTGCCTTTGGGTGCTTTGGAAAATAGTTTGATCCCCTCATCTTTGTAGGAGCACCTCAAATATTGGAATATTTCTATCATGTCTCCCCTAGTCCTTCTTTTCATTACACTAGACATACCAATTCCTGTAACCATTCTTCGTATGTTTTAGCCTCCAGTCCCCTAATCATTCTTCTTGTTCTTCTGGGCACTCTTTCCAGAGTCTCAATATCTTTTTTATATTGTGGTGACCAGAACTCAATCCAGTATTACATATTTCTGAATATGTAATGTCAAGCCACTGGCCTTTGCTTTTGGTAACTTGGAAGCATTGCTGCAGAATGTTGCAATACCAATGATAGATGATAGATAGATAGATAGATAGATAGATAGATAGATAGATAGATAGATAGATAGATAGATGGATGGATGGATGGATGGATGGATGGATGGATGGATGGATGGATGGGTGGGTGGGTGGGTGGGTGGGTGGGTGGGTGGGTGGGTGGGTGGATGGATGGATGGATGGATGGATGGATGGATGGATAGATAGATAGATAGATAGATAGATAGATAGATAGATAGATAGATAGATAGATAGATAGATAGATAGATAGATAGATAGATAGATAGATAGATAGATAGATAGATAGATAGATAGATAGATAGATAGATAGATAGATGGATGGATGGAGGGAAGGGTTGAGGGGTCCTTGGTACTGTCTGAGCTGGTTGTTTTCTTGCAGATGTTTCATTACCCAAACTGGGTGACATCATCTGATGATGTTACCTAATTTGGGTAGTGAAATATCTGCAAGAAAACAACCACCTCAGAGACTACCAAGGACCCCACAGTTCAACCCTGACCTACAAATATTCTCCTTTATTTGGTTTCAGAAAAAAATTATCCTGTAATCTACAACTTCTACACTGCAAAAACATATGGACTACACAACTTGATCAGGGCAAAGCAATAGACGCAATTTACATAGACTTCTGTAAAGCCTTTGATTCTGTGGTACATGACAAACTATTTCTAAAACTAAAATCCTATAGCATCTCTGGATCCCTACATAATTGGATAGCTGCATTCCTGTCAAACAGACAAATGGTCAAAATGGGGAGCACCCTATCAGATCCTGTACCTGTTAACAGCGGTGTCCCCCAAGGCAGCATTCTAGGATCAACATTCTTTATACTTTACATAAATGACCTTTGCGATCATATGATAAGCAACTGCGTTCTCTTCGCCGATGATGTAAAACTATTTAACACCACCGACAATTCCGCTACCCTTCAAAAAGACATTGACTTTGTTTCAGAATGGTCAAGCAATTGGCAACTCCAAATCTCAACCAACAAATGCTCTGTCTTACACATTGGCAAAAAAAATCAGAACACAAAATACAAGCTGAGTGGACATGACCTTGTAGATTACCCTCACTCTATCAAGGTCCTTGGAGTACTCATATCTAATGATCTAAGCCCACTGTAACAACATCGCCAAAAAGGCATTAAGAGTTGTAAACCTAATCTTGCATAGCTTCTTCTCCGGTAATATTACACTACTAACCAGAGCATACAAAACTTTTGCTAGACCAATTCTCGAATACAGCTCATCTGTCTGGTACCTGCACTGCATATCGGATATTTCACGAGAAGAGTCCTCCACTCCTCTACTCGCAACAGAATACCTTATGCCACCAGACTTGATATTCTGGGCTTAGACAACTTAGAACTATGCCACCTTCGGTATGACGTAAGCATAGTTCATAAAATTATCTGTTACAATGTCCTACCTGTCAATGACTACTTCAGCTTCAACCACAACAATACATGAGCACACAATAGATACAAACTTAAAGTGAACCGCTCCAAACTCGATTGCAGAAAATACGACTTCAGCAACAGAGTGGTCAATGCCTGGAATGCACTACCTGACTCTGTGGTTTCATCCCCAAACCTCCAAAAATTTAACCTTAGACTGTCTACTGTTGACCTCACCCCATTCCTAAAAGGTCTGTAAGGGGCATGCATAAACACACCAGCATGCCCACCCTCCCTGTCCAAATGTTCCCTTTTATTCATATTCATTTTAATAATAGATAGATGAATAAATATATAAAAGATATAGATGATATTGATAGGTATAGATATAGATAGATGATAGATGATAGATCTATCGATAGATAGATGATAGATAGATGATAGATAGATGATAGATAGATGATAGATGATAGATAGATAGATTTAGATAATAGATAGATAGATAGATAGATAGATAGATAGATAGATAGATAGATAGATAGATAGATAGATGATAGATAGATTTAGATAATAGATAGATAGATGATAGATAGATAGATAAATGATAGATGATAGATATAGATAGATTTAGATAATAGATAGATAGATGATAGATAGATAGATGATAGATGATAGATAGATAGATAGATTTAGATAATAGATAGATAGATAGATAGATAGATAGATAGATAGATAGATGGATGGATGGATGGATGGATGGATGGATGGATGGATGGATGGATGGATGGATGGATGGATGGATGGATGGATGGATGGATGGATAGATGGATAGATGATAGATAGATGTTCAATTTCTATAGCTGCTCATCTCAGTCAATGATTCTGGATGGCTTACAGTTCAAAATATATAACCAAATACTAAAACATTTTAAAACAATAAAAACAATTTTAATTATGGTATAAAAATGTTTGTGTAGCTTTTTTTTTATTGTACACCGCCCAGAGACACATTTGTGAATTAGGTGGCTATATATGATGAATGGATAAATAAGTGAATGAATAAACAAATTATCAAAACAAAATAAAATACAAGATACTAGGCATGGATGTTCTGGACGTTTTGCCAAAGGAAGACAAAGGCATTGGAGATGACTTGTCTATAACACAGGGCTCTTCTGCTAGCAGTGATAGGTGAAAGGTGGTCTCTTCTATAAGCAGTTACATCCAATTTTGTATGTTGGTGGAAGAATTGTCCTCAAACAGCTTGTGAATAGCTTTTGCTTAGTTCATGCTGTGCGAAAGTGGAGGTCTTTGGAGATCACAGTGCTGGGATTGGCTAGATGGCCTTGTCATTGTCTAGTCAATGAAAATACTAAATGGCTTTTTCATTGTCGATCTGGCTACCTACCTTCCTTCCTTCCTTCCTTCCAGAAAGTGGTGAGTTTCTTTTTTGACTCCGTTCTAATCGCGTTACCTCTGCAAAAGTGGCAGAATACACAGTAACTGCACTCAGCTGGTGTCTAGGTGCTTCAGCACATTGTTCTCAGCGATGCAGCGTTGATTTCTGTGACGTCCAACAGGGCTGTCATGGAAATCTGGCTTAATAATGCATTTTTGCCAACATCCCCTGCAGCCCTCCTGCCATCTGCTTTGCCAAAACCCTTCTGTTCTGATTTCCAGCAATGCTTTTGGCAAGTGCCAGCTGAGCTATCCACATTTTTTTCTTATAAGTACCTCTTTCTCATTCCCTTTTACAATTTGGCCTGCCCGTGGTAATTTTTTTCTTTATCTCCCCAACTTCTATGTGTCTTCTACTGCAAACGTTTTCTGCCTCTTCTCCCCAATGCAATTTCGAGCAGCAAGACCCCCCTGTTCCAGCTCCAATAGGATCCTCCCCATGCCAGATCACCTCTGTTGCCTTCCCCGCTGTTGTGCTTTCCTTTGTTAGGTCATGTGCCATCTTCTTTTTGCATTGACTCTCAAATGAATAGAATACTTTATTGGCCAAGTGTGATTGGACACACAATTTGTTCTCCAGTGCATAAGCTCTCAGTGTACATAGATACAACAAAGTAATATAAGATACCAGTAGGAGAAGGTCATAGAAAAGATGAGAAGGATAATAGTAATACAGTCATACTACATAGGTAAATTTCCTTAGACATAAGACAGAACTGTGGGAATTAGGTGTTTAGCAGAGTGATGGCATGGGGAAAAATATGTCTCTCTGTCTAGTTGTTTTGGCATGCAATGCCCTATGGCAGTGTCCTGAGGGGAGGAGTAGAAACAGTTTATGTCCAGGATGTGAGGGGTCTGTAGATATTTTCTCAACTTTCTTTCTGGTCCATGTAGTATACAGGTCCTCAAAGGAAGACAGGCTGGTTGCAATTGTTTTTTCTGCAGTCCTAACTATCCATTGAAGTCTGCACCTGTTCCGTTTGGTTGCAGAACCGAACCAGACATCTATAGAGGTGCAGATGACAGACTCAATATTTCCTCTGTTGAACTGTATCAGCAGCTCCTTGGGCAGTCCGAGCTTTCTGAGCTGGCAAACAAAGAACATTCTTTGTTGTGCCTCTTCAATGATGGTTCTAATGTAAGGTTTCCATTTCAAATCTGCTCTCGAATGCAATGTCCATTTTTAGCTTCCCAGTGCAGATAAAAAATTGGGCTCCCAGCTACTTTGCTTTGACGTCTACCTGCCCAACACAGTGAATCTGGATGATACTTTGGCTCCCTCTTTCCATTTCTTTTGGAGAATGCAGCTATAGGGCTCTGTTCCTACTCAGGAAGATATAGGAGGTGATCAAGAATCCCGGTGATAATACATTTATAAAAGTTTCCATTTATTTTGCCGGGTGAAGCAGTGGTAATTGTCTTTAAGTGGGAGTTGGAATCTACACATCATGCTGTCATGTTAACATGGGGCTTCTCTCCACCCTGTTCTAGCAAATAGTAGCTTAAGAAGTCCCGCAGTGGTGGAACATGTGACCTCAATCCAATTTATGAAGGGCAAGCATTGTGCTAATAATGGGACTTCTTGTGCTATTCCCAGACAGGCCCTATGTCAGCTGAGAGGTTTGTTGGCCAGAGCTCTTATTCGCTTCCATGAGCATCTCTTCTAACCGCTCTTTATAGTGTGCTACTTCGATTGCAAGGGGTTGCCATTGGTATAATCGCATGATACGCAATGGCAGTACACATCTTGGCATTGTGGTATACACCACTGTGTACCACCACTGTGGTTACTCCAAATTTTGCTTTGTCTTTCTCTGCCAAGTTGATTTGCACTTAATAATAATAACAGAGTTGGAAGGGACCTTTGAGGTCTTCTGGTCCAACCCCCTGCCTAGGCAGGAAACCCTACACTACTTAAGACAAATGGTTATCCAACATCTTCTTTAAAACTTCCAGTGTTGGAGCATTCACAACTTCTGGAGGCAAGCTGTTCCACAGATTAATTGTTCTAACTGTCAGGAAATTTCTCCTTATTCTAAGTTGCTTCTCTCCTTGATTAGTTTCCACCCATTGCTTCTTGTTCTACCCTCAGGTGCTTTGGAGAATAGTTTGACTCCCTCTTCTTTGTGGCAACCCCTGAGATATTGGAACACTGCTATCATGTCTCCCCTAGTCCTTCTTTTCATTAAACTAGACATACCCAGTTCCTGCAACCGTTCTTCATATGTTTTAGCCTCCAGTCCCCTAATCATCTTTGTTGCTCTTCTCTGCACTCTTTCTAGAGTCTCAACATCCTTTTTACATCGTGGCGACCAAAACTGAATGCAGTATTCCAAGTGTGGCCTTACCAAGGCATTATAAAGTGGTATTAACACTTCATGTGATCTTGATTCTATCCCTCTGTTAATGCAGCCTAGAACTGTGTTGGCTTTTTTTGGCAGCTGCTGCACTTATCCTGGGTGCAGTTCTTGCTTCCTTGGACTTCTGTTCCACCAGGAGTGGCCCTGCTGCAGACAACATGCAAGGCCCAGACTTTGCACGAACAGCTTGCTAAAACCATCATCAATGCAATAAATCAAAAATAGAGGGACAGCAGAAGGAGAGCATCTACAATACAGGTGGTCTGCTTTTGCCACAGTTTGCAACCTTTCTTGCCATGCTTGTTAAGTGCAACACTGCAGTTGTTAAGTTAGTAACACGGTGATTAAGAGAATCTAGCTTCCCCATTGACTTGGGGAGGAGTCAATTGGAGGGAGAGGAATCAACCTCCACCTACTTAAATTTCAACCTGCGGTCAGTGCAGTCAGGGGAACCGCAGGCCTTAGTTGTGACAGGCGATATTTGACTAGCACACTAGTTTCATCAATGGGCCAAAGTGTGCTTGCTCTGACTTCGCTTCCTATCATCTGATTGCCACCGTCTATGCCAGTGTTTCCCAACCTTGGCAACTTGAAGATATCTGGACTTCAACTCCCAGATTTCCCCAGCCAGCGAATGCTGGCTGGGGAATTCTGGGAGTTGAAGTCCAGATATCTTCAAGTTGCCAAGGTTGGGAAACACTGGTCTATGCCAATCACAATGGTTGGTGGGATGCAGCTGTGCTGAACTAACTGCTTGACAGCATGCAAAACTGCTAGCCAGCTCCCTCGAACCAGAAGGAAATCAGAATGTATGATGAGAAAGGAACATTAGCAGACAAGTGTTTTCCCTTGGTCCTGTGCCTTCTGCCAACAATGCTCAAACAGAAACATTCACTTCACATCACATTTCTGCACTGGTTAAAGAGGCAGATGTCGTTGGTCCTTTGGTGCTCAGATGCCCATCAAAGGACTGTGTAAGCTACATGTGCAGCAGATTAGCTAGTGTGAACCAGGAGAGTTTAAACACCATTGAACAGGATGGCGGAATTCATGCAAGCAGAAACCTTGAGCTCCACTGCCTCATGTAGGAAAGACAAGCTGAATGCAAAGCAGTTACATTTTTGTCCAGTAACATCTGACCTCAACATTTGTAGAACAGACCAAGTGAACCCTTAAAAAAATCCCTTCCAGTTTATCTCTGCATATCCTTGCCCTGTGGGAGCAAAAATGTGGCAACGATCCAGTTCCAGGACATTGGAGAAACCCATCTATCTTTAAGCCATTTATCATCTGTACTGAGAAGTTGAGCAATCTAGGGAAGGGCAATAATTTTTGTGCGGACATAAACATTTTGAGTGGAGAAAAAAACGTGATGCAAGAATAGTGAGGCATCTCTACTCCACTCAAACCTACGCTGTGCTGGATAGAGGAAAAGTGGAAATGAAATGGCTGAGCTGTCTTGGCAGCAAGACGGGGTAATAGGAGGCAGGTCTGAAATGCAACCCCTGAAAATTTTGTTTGGGAGGGATAAATGAGGACAATGGGAGAATTCAAACATCAAAAGTATCGATAATTCAGGATAGTATTGGGCAGGTAATTATAGTTTATATGACTCCAGTACACGCTCCATTAGCGTCCCTTACCAGACATGTGGTCCAGGTCTTCTGAGGAACAGGAGGGGTGATAGTAAACCAAAGTGAAGCAGCAGATAACTCCTGCTTATTAATCTTTTCACTTGGACTAATAACACTATTCCAGGTTCTTTGTTCAGAGGATCAGAACAAGATGGTAGGAAAGACAGTGCTGTGAAAATGCAATCACTTTGGTTTAGTGATCTAGTGGTTAAGGCACCAGGCTAGACGTCAGGAGACTTCTGAGTTCTAGTCTTGGCATGTAAGCTGTCTGCATGACTTTGGTCCAGTTACTCTCTTTCAGCCCCATTCACCTCACAGGGTTGTTTTTGTTGGGAGAATAGGAGGAGGATGCAGTATGGTATGTGTTTGCCGCCTTAGTTATTTATAAAAAGGTAGGATATAAATCAATAATGAATTGATTTATATCCTTATATCAATAATGAATTGATATCAATAATGAATTGATTTATATCCAAAAATGCGGCTGCGCGTGCTGTGGTGGGTGTGCCAAGGCACACCCACGTGACACCTATACTCCACCAGCTGCATTGGTTGCCCATCGGTCTCTGAGTCCAATTCAAGGTGTTGATCATCATCTTTAAAGCCCTTCATGGCTTAGGACCAGGCTATCTTCGGGACCGCATTCTGCCTCATACTTCCCTCCGACCGGTTAGGGCCCACAGAGTTGGCCTCCTCCAGGTCCCGTCGGCCAAGCAATGCCGGCTGGCGGGCCCTAGGGGGAGAGCCTTCTCTGTGGCTGGCCCCGCACTCTGGAACCAACTTCCCCCAGAGACCCGAACTATCCCCACTCTGCTGGCCTTCCGAAAAGCCGTTAAGACATGGCTCTTCCTGCAGGCTGGGGGTAGAGCTTAATCCACCCGAGCTCACCCCCAAGTATGTATGGTCGTTGAATGGTTGTTGATGTTTTTTTATATTGTGTTTTTAAATTTTGTATCTGCTTTTAATTAATATTTAATATTTGGTTTATTCTTGTATTTTTCTCTGTTGTACGCCGCCCTGAGTCCTTCGGGAGTTGGGCGGCATATAAGAATACCAAAATAAATAAATAAATAAATAAATAAATAAATAAATAAATAAATAAATAAATAAATAAATAAATAAATAAATAAATAAATAAATAAATAAATAATAAATAAATAAATAAATAAATAAATAAACAAACAAACAAACAAACAAACAAACAAACAAACAAACAAACAATAAACCTCTCCCCACAACCATCACCATCATCACTCATGTCAGGACATGGGTGATGCAACTGTAGGGAAGGGTTGTAACAGTCATGAGTCAGCCTTGGTAATGAATTACTCATCTAATGCTCCATGACAAGACATTTTCGGTGACTATCCAGCAAACCCACTCTTTATCATGTGTGAACTACATAATGATAACTTTTGACCACCAAAGACTGAGCAACCTCCTGCTGGCACTCTACACATCAGTGACTACTCAACATTGTACCAGGGTGGAAGTGATTGTAGGATTACTAGCCTCAGAGTAATGTGGGCAGCAATGCCCGATATATCTTGGGAAATATCCATTGCTGGGTCAAGGACCATAGTGGGAAAGACTGCAATTGTGTGTGTGTGTGTGTGTGTGTGTGTGTGTGTGTGTGTGTGTGTGTGTGTGTGTGTGTTGAATAATGAAAAAAGTGGATAGTGGTAGGAAGGACATGGATTGCATAGTGATAGGAAGAAAATGTTAGGAACCTCTGTTTTTCTTTTGAAATACCCCTGCACCCCTCTTGTTCTTCCGATCTAACTTAATAATATCCCATAGATGCAGGGAAAAACACTCTAATAAATGAGAAGAGAAACCTGCTTGGGACATAAAATTGTCATCAGTGAGAACATCATGAGGCGGTATAAGGCCAGCATGGGAAGAGTGAAACCAGCAGCCATCTGGAATTGCCCTCAAGCCATTAAAATGATTCAATGTGAAATAATTTACTTTGTAGGGAAGGAGGCCAGAGGCAGCCAGGGGAGCAAAACAAGCAGGTTGTTTGAGGGCAATGCTGCACTCTGGAAAGTTCCCAAGGACTGACATCGTCTGGAACTCAATAAATAAACATTGTCACTCAATCGCAGGCAGCAGCAGCGCACTTTGCTTAAACTAGGGGCAGGAATTGTTGGGTTGCACTTGACTCGCAATCCTGAACAGGTCAGTTTCATCTTCTTATACAGGGTGGCAAAGAAATGGGCTTAGTAATATGGCCATTCTAGGACTTGCAACTGGGAGATGCTCCTCATCTCCATTTGGACTGCTATCACTAGGAAGTCAGGAGAAAGAAAACTTACTTACAGTAAACTTCATTTGCTATGATGATGTTCGCCCATCGTATTCGAAGAGGACCTTGACATCTATGAGAATCGGGGGGGGGGATGTCAAGACTTGTGCATGAATTGGATTAAAGTGAGGGAGAGGTGCACATAGTCAGCCTCACTCTCTCTTCCCAGATTCCATCTTGCTCCAATAGCAGGACAAGAGTCGAGACAGTTGGAGATGGGCTGGGCGCAGTGGTTGGCAAGGGCGTCTTTCGTGTCTTGCCGTGCTCTTAGCATACCACATCGCTTGCAGAGACCGCCTTCATGACGGTTGTCCAATTCTAGTAGGTTTCATCCGCTCAGTCCGGCGGAATCTGACTTTACATGCTCGGGATAGACAAGTCCCTATCTCACCGAAGGTCAATTACCCAACGGCTACTCTCAACTTGGTTTGGCCAGCCTGTCGAAGCTGTTGCCCGGGGTGTGGCCGCTGCGCATGCTACAGTTGCTAGGAGCCACAGGTGAGAGCTGAGTGAACAGGTGGGGACCAAAGGTGAACGAGCTGCCCTAACAGCTGCCCTAGAATGAGCTGCCATAAAAGAACACAACATGCCCCTACACCAGAGGTGCTACCCCTCCCTGAGCACCCCATACACTCCTCATTTACTATAATAAATGCAGCAAAGTAAGATCCATGAGGAAACACTTGGGTGAGGTTTTCCTAATGAAGAAACATGTTCTTTCAAAAGAGCCTTTGCCTCGTAGAATGGAAGTGGTGTAGAATGGAAGAGTAACTACTTATTTCTAATGAATGGATGGAGGGTGATGATGATAGCAGATATTCAAAACATTACATGTGGTAATCCTAACTCTTTTAGGAGCAGTAACACCAAACACTTTAGTGTGGGAGTTACTTTAACAATGAAGAACCTTGTTAACAATTAATTGACATTTTCTAGTATCTTGAAATGCAAAGTAAAATCTAAGTAAGTGATTGTCCTGTAGCCACTCTTTTCTTTTTAATTTCCCCATTGTTCTTTCTGTTTCTGTTTAGTTTATGATTTAAATCTCCTCTCTGCACAGATGAGCTCATGGGGCTTTGGACAGCTCCTATTGTTTCTTAACAAGACTTGTGATTTTCACTTTTTAAGTGGGAGCTACTCAGCAAAAACCCTGCTGTGTAAGACCTACATTAACTACGAAGAAGCCTAGGGTTTTCCCCCCACCCCTGTTTAGTTCTCTTTCTTTAAAAAAATATTCAAGGTTTGATTTATTCCTTGCCTTCATCTTGGAACTCTTCCCATTGTTGATAATGAGCCCTCTTCTCATTTATATCTAATAGAAATTTCAGTCTTTCTAATCAATTAGGCCATTTTCCAGGTTTCTATGCTCAGCATGTTCCACTTGGGGAACATCTCTCCGGGGAATGCTTTGAATGAATGCATGTCATGTACCTGTTTGTGCTGAAACTGTAAATTAAAAAAGAAAATCAGCAGGATTGTAATAAAGGGACATTATCTGATGTTGTAGCCCATTCATCCTACTAAGTTCAGCTAAAGTAACATTTGAACTAATGCAATCAAGGCCAGAACTGAAAAATCATCAAATCATTCAAAGTATGGATGGTGCAAAGAGGCAGAAGAAACAGTAGATCACTTACTTAGCTTGTACAAGAAGATTGCACAAACTGATTACCAACAACAACATAACACAGTCGCCAAAAGGATTCACTGGAAGGTCTGTCAAAATTATCGGGTGCCAGTAATGAAAAATTGGTGGGAACAGAGTGTTGAAAAAGTAGTCAAGAATGAGCAGGTTAAAATATTGTGGGATTTCCAAATATGAACTGATAAAGTCTTGGTTCATAACATACCAGATATAACAGGTTGAAAAGAAGAAAGATTCCAGGAGATAATAAAACAGAAGACAAAGAATTGGAGAAAATCACAAAGTATCAAGATCTGAAAATCAAAGTTGAAGGATTTTGGCAAAAAACTGGCAGTGATGGTCCCAGTGGTTATTGAAAAAAAATTGGGTGGCACTTAGAAAATCTGCACATTGACAAAATCTTCATCTCATTACAAAAGGCCACACCCATACCTTGGGACATCTTAGGTTCTTGGGTGTTCTCAAAGTGCTAAGTCCTAGGTTCTCAATACATATGAAGGCCAACAACAGTTAAAAGAACTGGCAGCTATGATTTCACATTTTTCTGATGATAATGATAATGATAATGATAATGTACTACTACTACTACTACTACTACTACTACTACTACTACTGCTGCTGCTGCTGCTGCTGCTGCTGCTACTGCTACTACTACTATAGCAATAGCACTTAGACTTATATACCGCTTCATAGTGCTTTACAGCCCTTTCTAAGTGGTTTACAGAGTTCAGCATATTGCCCCCAACAATCTGGGTCCTCATTTTACCGACCTCAGAAGGATGGAAGGCTGAGTCAACCTTGAGCCGGTGAGATTTGAACAGCTGAACTGCTGAACTAGCAGTTCAGGTTGCAGTGCTGCTTTTAACCACTGCGCCACCTCGGCTCCTCCTCCTCCTCCTCCTCCTCCTCCTCCTCCTAATGATGATGATGATGATGATGATGATGATGATGATGATGATGCAGCTGAAACATGTAGCCCAACTATCATAATTGATACCATGTCCAAGAATTTTACAAAACACATCAAGAAATTGCAGCTTCCTGCAATAACACCAGCGGAACTGCAAAAAACTGTGTTACTAGGAACATCATATATTTTAAGAAGATACCTGGTTGATACCTAGGATGCTGGTAGCAACCCGTATCAACCATTAGCACTAGTCAATTATATTTATGACACATCTTTAAATGTTCAGTTGACTGAGTTTCATGTTTAATGAATAAAAGAAATAATAATAATGCAGTTGAAACATAGCTATGTGACCAACCATCATAAAAGCAGAATAGAAGAGAAGTGGGGGGGGGGGAATCACAAAATACAAAGCCTGGCCAATAGAAGTAGAATGACCGTGGCAATGGAAAGCAACAATAGTATGTATAATAATAGACGTATTGGGTGCAATTCCAAAACAACTGGAGCACTACTTGAACACCATTGGCATTGACAAAATCACCTTCAGTCAATTACAAAAGGCAGCTTTAGGTGGAATAGCTTACATCCTGTGATGATACCTGTAACACCATCAAAAAACAACACCTCCTTTTCCCAGGTCCTTGGGAAGGACCCGATAGGTGGACCAAAAGGCCAAATCCAGTCTAAACATCTGATTGACTTGGCAAACAGCAACAACAATAGTAGAGAAATACTAAATCCACTAAAATAAGTGGATGCTGGCCAAGAAGCTTCACTGCTGCACAAAACCACTTTGAAGCTGAGTTGTAAGCAACCATCAAATGGGAATCAAAAGTTATGTCAGTGGTCTGAACCAGGCAATAAAATCAGCCCAACTTCGGGGTTGGTGTTTTTTTTAATGTGCAACTGTCCAGCTTCATTCATGCAATTTGTAAGGGATGGTGGATGTAGAGAATGCCATTTTCTGTTAGAAACCTTCCTGCATTTTCCATAGCCAATTGTGTGTTCCCATGATTCTGACTGGCAGCTGAGGTCTATTATCGGTGCCAAGGAAATTTATCATTGATCTTTGATTTAACGTAATGAACGTTTGGGGAAAGTTTAATCACCCATCAAACATTGTTGATTGAAGAAGAATGTTTAATTGACCTCCCAGACAGCTAGCCCCTTCCAGCTTTCAGTGGTGGGAGAATATGTTGTCATCTCAGAATGAGTCGCATGATCTAGTGGACTTGCAAAGCTCTAAATGAAGCAACAACATCATAAAAAAGATGGATTACCTGATGGCCTGCATATTTATGAAACCTCCAGTTATAAAACAGTGCTGGGAATACTGTAAATTTTGTGAATCCCTGCTGCCAAGTTTGTGAAAGTTTGTAACTTGAATCTCAGTTATACAAAGTTGACAGCACATTAAAGAATTTATGGGAACGGAATTAAAACATCTCCATATTTAAAAGCTGTCCATCATTCACATCGTGGTGTCAAAGGCAGAAGCTGGAAAGAGTTACAGCACATCTGACAATTTTGTAAATTAGAGCCCAGCTATCTTTTTTCGTAAAAATTATTTGTTGTTGTTTGTGGGCCTGAACAACAATTTTTGGGAGGAGGGGAGAAAATACAAGAAAAGATAAGAAAGGTTCCCTTGTGGTTCATCTCTTCAGAGAAACTCATTCCAGCTCCATATTATACAAATCATACATTATTTTAGTAATTGGGTTGCCAATCTAATTGTTATTCTTCATTATCTTAAATTGTCAAAGAATGATGCTTTATTTTTTGTTGTAGTCTGCAGACAATGTGTACATCCTAATGAAATCACTTCTAATATGAACTCTGTTTTCATTAGTGATAGGGAAATGGTACGTGTTTATAATACGTGAAGAAATGTTCTGCTGCACAAACATTTCTGCAGCTTTTACTTCTAACAGTTTCTAGTTATGCCAGCAGATGCTGAATTCATTAATGTCGATGGCGAAATGCATAACGGAGAAAATACTGCAAAACATCTGTCTGTGTATTAGAAAATCATCTGATGATTTATGCACTATTCTCTTTCTGTTAATTAAAAATGCCTTTTTGTTTGTTTGTTGTTTGGAAGATTCTGATTTCTTGTGGCTTGGGATTTGCTGCTGTTCAATTCTGGAGAACATCAATTGCTAACTATTTCTATCAGCATGTCACCCCCGAAACAGGGTAGGGGGTATGGCTTTGCAGAAATTGCTGAGCTATAATTTCCAGACTGACTCACAAAAGATCACAACAGGGGCTGGTGATGACTGTCGAATCAACAAAACCAAGAAGGTCACATGTTCCCCAACTCTGCAGTCACGTGCTCTACTTCAACATAGGACATGGAAGGAGTATTAGGTATGTTCCCTGCCTTGAGGAATTTATAATATAAATTGATAAAAATAAATAAAGAAAGAATTTTGGATTCATTTGAAATAGAGTGAATTTTCATAGGCTCAAACTGTTCTTTTAGGAGGTTATGAAATCCAGTTTGCGTCAAGGACAATTTTCACTGCTCCAGCATAGCAATAGCACTTAGACTTACATACCGCTTCACAGTGCTTTACAGCCCTTTCTAAGCGGTTTACAGAGTCAGCCTATTGCCCCCAACAATCTGGGTCCTCATTTTGCCCACCTCGGAACGATGGAAGGCTGAGTCAACCTTGAGCCTGGTGAGATTTGAACTGCCAAATTGCAGTCAGCCGGCAGTCAGCAGAAGTAGCCTGCAGTGCTGCACTCTAACCACTGCGTTACCATGATTCTTCAGAAATGCTGACTTTTTGACTGACTCTAGTAAGCTAAGCCAGACCAAGCAATTTCTTAAATATTAATAGGCCAAAGTACATATGTATAATATGTATAACATATTAGTCCAGAAATTGCTAGCTGAATAATGCATTCTCTACCCAAACCCACAGGCTGGAAGCACCAGTATGGTCTGAATGGTGATGCTGTGATGTGCCATTTATGGTTGGTTTCCTTGACTAATTTACTGAGACATTTAGAGCAGGCTAGAGAGTAGATTAGAAGCAGAGTATTCCAGGAATTAATTAATATGAATCTTAAAACACAATTTCCAATTTTCTGCACTCGTTCACACTTCAAGCAAGTTAACTTTTGATTTTGCTGATATGTATGGTTTATAACTTTCCTATCTCAGACACTGATGGTTTGATTAAGTGCCGTCATCGTCGTTGACTCTTTTTAATGTTTCAATTAATAAATTGAATGTAATTAAAAAAGAAAAACACAAAAATAATAGTGAAGAGGATATACACATTGTCAAAGAGAAGGAAAGAAACAATCCCATAAAATTCGCTTTAAAAAAACAGTGAAAAAATACAACAACTCTCCCATAATATGACTGGTTATGTGCCATTAAGTTATTTTTGATTCTGAACAAGCACATACTGTAGATGAATTTTCTCCATGGTGACCTGTCCCTAACTTGGCCTTTCAGGTCTTCCAACAATATATACCTATCACCCTTATAACTGAGTCCATCCAGTAACTATTATTCATTCTCTTCTCTTTCCTTTTACTCTTTTCAGCATTAGAGACCTACCCTAGAAATCTCCAGAAAATTAGGTCTGTATAAAATGTGTCCAAAGTTGGGTAATTTGAGCCTTGTTATTTGGACCTCAAGTGAGAAGTTTGGGTTGATTTGTTCAATGGTCCATTTGTTTATTTTCTGGGATGTCCACAGTATTTTCAAAAGTCTTCTTCAACGCCCAAGCTCAAAAGCATCATTTTTCCTATGTTGCTTCTTCATGAACCACTTGTTCTTGCTTTTGCTGATCTATATTCTCCTGTATAGTTTATGAGTTTCTATTTCAGACATGAGGGGGTTTATATAGCAGACTCCTTTAAAACAGCTGGCTCTGTAGTTCACAGGTTGGCTCACAATGTAATTATGTTTTGCTAGCATGTTTTGTAACATATACTTTAAAATCCCAGGTGAAAACTGCTAGTTTTATGAGCAATATTAAAATCCTCACAAATGTATCATGATATTTTAAAAAATATTTGCTCATCTTTGCTGGAAGAGAAATACTTTACAACTTTTTTTTCTTTTGTGCAGAACAAGTTTTATTCTTAACTATCAGCATTTGGTACTGTGGGGCATATGTTCAGATTCTATGTTCAGCTATAGGTTTGATAGCTTTCTTTCCGGATTTCTTCCTAAGCTGCTGTGATGATTCTTCGGTTACTTTTTTAAGTGTTATAGATTTCAGCCACAATGTGTTAGATTTTGATCTGCTTTTTTTTCAATGTTATGCTCGCGGTTTTGCTTTTCTAGACATTAATTTGACTTTAAATTACTTACTTCTCATATTTCAGTTTAGATTTTGTAATCATTAGGACTCTGTTCTTCGCAGTTTTATTTGTAGTTGTCCTCTACCACTTCTGTTTCTGGGTATGTATAATTGGTGAATATCACTCTTTGGGTGATATATGATATATGACAGCATGATATATGTCATATATCAAGCATGTGATATATGATAGTCAGTCTCCTTGTTTTGTAATAAACCAGCTTGTGTTAAGTCAATTATTTTTTGCAGTATATCTAATTACAGGGACTGTCCATGTGTTTATTGCTTTAACAATATTTCCATTATTTAGTTTAGATTTTAAAATTATCTGGGCTTGATTGATATGATTTGAACGAATAGATTTTTTTTTAACTTGACATGAAATAAATCAGCTCCCATTAATCCTAAGTATTTGTGGCCTTCTTCAGGTACCAGATGTTTAATGACATTTCCGTTCATTAGCTGTAGCCCAACCTCTCCTATAATCTAACCTTCTACAATTGCCAAATTAGCACATCTGTTCAGGCCAAATTTCATTTTGGTATCTGTCCTGATTATGAGGACAGTGCCTAACAGACAAAGTGCCCAATAGTGCCTAATTTCAACTTTTGATTTATTGTTTTAGATCATCCATATAAAGCAAATTTGGGGGCTTTTTTGGGGGGAATGACTTGTTGCCGATAAAATACTTGGGAGTGGAATTGTATCAATAGTAGAAGTGACAATAAGTCCTTTTTTTCGCTTCACTTTATTTTTGCTTTCCCCAATTATTTTCTACTTACTGTATCCTAAATTGGTTTTTGATTTTTCCTGGAATATTTAGACATTTCCAGAAATCTGCTAATATTTCTGCTTCTTTCGAAAATGTCCAAGCATTTTGGAAGGCAACTATGTGGGAGTGAATCAAATGCCTTTTTAAATACTCTATGCAGGCCATTCAATGATTCATTTTCTTATGTATTTTTAAAAGATTGTTTTGTCAATTAGTCGCTGGTCTTTCATACCATATGAGCTTTTGCAATTCTCTTTTGTTCCCCTGGGAATTTTTCATTTTTCTTCAATTCTATTAAATTTGGTATAATTCCAGTAAATTTATAACAAATTATAAGCACGGCAATTTTGAGACTACAAGACTTTTGAGATAATGTTGATCCAGAGGACAAGGGAAGCACCAAGAAGATCTGTCTATGCAGCCTCACCCAATGATATTGTTTTAGTTTTAGTGTGTTTCTTAGTCTAAATAGACAAGTGTGTCCCTGCGTGTGTCATTTGATGTCCATTTTAACTGTGGGAGATGCTCTTTGAATACTTCTTTAGGGAGGAATGCATCCTTTTAGATGTTATCATGGGGAGTTGTGTAGTAGTCTGGTATTGACCTATGAGTCACAATATAATTATGATGTATTAAGGATACTGAACGCCATAAACAGCTGGAAAAATAGTATGGAAAAATGAAAGGAAATGAATTATTTTGAGAAGAAACAAATAGCTTGATATGTTAGGATTAATCACTGTGTCTCAAACAGCCACCTGAAAATTTCCAAGGAGATGAGGCTACATAATCAGAAATAGACAGAATAAAGTGGGTTAAAACGATGGAGTTAATGATCCACCAAAGTTCAGAACAGGTCATAGTCAATGCAAAGTACTACCAACTGAATAAACAGGCTAGATTAAATACCATGGGTCATTCATTAGTTTTCCCTTTAAATATAGTGTTCTCATCTCTGGAAAGAATCAGTGACTACAAAAAAGAGAAGTGGATTGGTATGTTCTCTTACAACAATAGCTAATCAAAATATGTTGGAAGAACAAAGCCAAGTAGCAGGTCAATCAATGACCCAGAAGAAGCACTATAGCTTTTGAGAGATCCAGAATTCTCCTTTAGTGGCTATGAAGTTATCAAACACACACACACACCTTCATGCAGTGATATCAAGCTGATGTGGATTCTTAGTGACCACATCGCTCCAGAATCAAACAGATCACACAGATCCTTTCTCCAGGATGATTTGCCCTCAATCTGACCTTCTAGGTTTAGCACTTAGCACTTAGACTTATATACCGCTTCATAGTGCTTTACAGCCCTCTCTAAGCGGTTTACAGAGTTCAGCATATTGCATATTGCATATATTGCATATATGCAATATGCAACATATTGCATATATTCCAATATATATATATATATGCAACATATTGCATATATTCAGCATATTGCCCCCAACAATCTGGGTCCTCATTTTACTGACCTCGGAAGGATGGAAGGCTGAGTCAACCTTGAGCCAAGGGTGCAGTTGCAGTTCATTCATCCTTCTAGTGGTAATCTCTTTTTTTCCCCTTTTTCCTGCTACATTTCCCAGCACTCTGCACTTCTCAAAGGAGCTGGGTTTTTGCTTAATAGTTCCAAAATATGGTAGTTTGAGCCTGATCTTTGTGCCTCAAGTGAGATATCAGTATTGATTTGTTCTATTGTCCATTTGTTTATTTGGTATTGGCTATCTATGGCATTCTCAAAAATCTTCTCCAGCACCCAAGTCCAAAATTGTCAATGCAGTTTCTAGCCTGCTTCTTCAAAGTCCAACTTTCACTTCCATGGCAAAAACCACAGGGAAAACAGTTGCCTATGGGATCTAATCTTTGATGTGTCACACTATCTGAATTTTTTTCCAAGGTCTTCTGTAGCACCCTCCCAAGCTCTAGTCTGAGACATATTTCTTGGTTGCTACTTCATTTATTGTTGATAGTCAATTCTAAAAGACAGAAGATATCCATTATTTCAGTGTCTTCGTTATCTATTTTAAGACTGGGTGCTTTACCTATTATCACTAGTTTGGTTTTTATTTTTAATCTTAGTCCCATTTTTCATTTTGCTCCTTGATGTAGGATTCAAATTAGGGTGAGATGGAGGGTTCTACATCAGTTTAGCCACTCTATGAGGTGAGAGGCAACTCATAAAAGCTTATGTGGGTTTAATTAAATGTGTCAGCTGGAAAAGGTACTACTAGCTTTCTTCTGGTTATTTTTGCCACTATAGACTGTAGGGCTCTCTTCCTCCTCCTAGGAAATTGCTTAGTGATTTAAAATTTCAGAATCGGAGTCAATTGCCTTAAAAACATCTGCAATCCTCTAATTCAGAACCAATTCTAAGTGCTAGATAATGTTGGCCTTTTGATTAGATTATATGGGATGGTAGACAGCACAAAGGAAAGAAAGAAAGCTGACTTCTGGCATGAGAAATGTGCAATGATATAAATAGATATGTGTGTGTATGTGGGTTTTTTTTTTTTTTTGGTAATATCTTCAAGTGAATCTTAACTCCTGCTGATTGTCTGGGCTAGTCCCTGCAGTTTTCTTGACAAGATTTTGAAAGAATGCCTTCTTCCTAGAATTGAAGAAGGGAGTCAATAGTCCAAGGTCACCCAGCTGGACTCATGCCTAAGGAGGGACTAGAACTCACGGTCTCCCAGTTTCCAGCTTGACAGCTTAACCACTATACCAAACTAGCACTCATGCAAGTAAATAGGTCTTTCAAAGAAATTGGAATCCCCTGCTGAATTTTGTTGGTGAACCAAGGTTTTGAATGATCTATTTATGTAAATTATTACTGGAAACGTTGATCATTTTCATTTTGCAAATGGTTCACAGTCATCATTTGAATAGCAGCAGTCATTCCATCAGTAGGAAAGTCGATAACTCTTTCTGAGACATGTTGACATGGTATAACAAGTCATCCTATGGAACTTTCAACAAAAACATTTCCTATTATGATACAAGCCCAGCTATTGGCGGAGTCAATAGACAGTGTTTGCTATAAAGTCTAAAGTCCTTCCGGGCTGCCTAGAGCAGAACTATCTTTTTTTCTATAAGGGTGCATCAACCCATTGTTCTTCATGTGAGGCCAGGTTGAAGTTAAATAGATGGCGAGAATGTTTTATTTGTTATTTCTCAAATACAGAATGTTATCCCTGGAGAAGTGGGTCTTGCAAGTTGGTTGCTGAATGAATACTGTTTACTATTTGATCAGGCATTCTAGTAAGATTCAGTCCACTTCTGTTGGATTGCTTTGCATTACTCTGCAATGTTATAGTTTGGTTTCTGTCCAGTGTTATAATTTGACTTTAAATATATTGTTCAAATTTATTTCTATTGTATACTGCATGTCATTGTCTTGTGAGTTCTGTTATGGACAGCTTATCATCTGACTAAAGAAAAAGAGAATATTTTTAAAATAAAAAAATGAAGAGATACCTTATGCCTGCCTAGATCAGTCTTCTCCAGGCTAATTGTCTATGGAGATTCTCAGTCATCTGGGTCATGACCTGGATCTCCAGGCTAATGTACTCAAACATGTTGAAGCATCTTTCATAATCCCAAACCAAAACAACATTGATATTAATCTGGAAGGCAAACAGTTGAAGAAGTGTGGTCTAGTTCAAACTACTCTGTAGGAATCTTCATACGCAGAAGTTCTATCAAAGTAGCCTACACGATGCTTACTGCTTTTCCTTTTTAATATTACACAATCTATAAATAATTCACAGACATTTCTAGGCAGCAGCTTCTCTCTTTCCTACAGTCAGACCTCAGGTACCTGAATAAATAGGTAAGTCTAGGCATCAAAGCAGGGGCGGGTTCCGGTTTTCTTTACTGCCGGTTTGCTCAGGGACTGCATACGCTGTACTAAAACAAAGCTTCTGGGCATGGGCAGAAGCAAAAAAAAAAGATGGCGGCACCTATGGTGCTACTGAGAGAACCAGCTCAGGGGCGTGGCAGGCCTAGGTCGCTACCAGTTCCAGCGACCCAGGCCACCAAGTTACTACCGGTTCTATAGAACCAGTCCGAACCGGTAGGAACTCACCTCTGCATCAAAGCAAGGACCATTGTCTTCACTGAATATACACCTTGGTTGGTATAAGTGGAAGCATGTTGAGGGTAACTATGGAGAGGGTTGATGAGAAGACATTGCAGGTTTGAAATATACAGGTACAAAGTCTCATTCCTGCTGTGATGAACACCTGCAGACCTCTGGTTATATAGGGAAAAAAGTGGTGGAGATGAGAATCATCAGCATGTGACCTTTTCTAAAGTTTTGTTTTATTTAGTCACATTTCTGGGCCAAAAAAAGGCCACTGACAAAAAGCAGACCAGCCTCAGATTTCTAAACAATCTCCTGATGTACTCATTCTGCCTTAGAAATGAGAAATATGAGACAGATAAGACTGTGGGAAGACAATTTTTAGAGAGTCGAATGTAAACTACACTATGTGACACAATTTATTTATAGAAGTTTAAAACAGGTACCTTCCTCAAAAGGTGCATCCAGATGTGGTCAGTTGCTGTGGGATGAGTCAATTTTTATTTGAAACACCACACTTTCTCTTACCCTCACCAAAGGCTACTGAAAGTTTAATTTTTGTTTTGTTTTTCCATATAAACAGGATGTGGCTACTTAAGCACTAAGTAGCCCCCAAAATAGTCTTTAGTGATCTGTCATGTCACCAAATATAAAAACTATGCACATGCAGAGTTTTGTCACCACTAGATTCTTGGGATTTGTGAGACCTGGTGCAGATTAACTGGGCCCATGAATGTTGTGTGAGTGAAGAAAGAGGTAGAAGGTCAAATCAACACTAAACATTTTCATAAGTACGCATTGTTCAGAACATGAAATGTATATTCTGTACCTCCGAGAATAATTACAATGTTGGTTGGCAATGTTCAGCCTTTCACAGCCCATCTCTCCTAGTTGCTGTTCTTATCTTGCCTCCCTGCCATTATCTCACCTGGTTAACCTAAGAGCCAAACAGCAAACCCCAAATTCTCTTCCCTTTCTCTTGTTTATTTGCATCCTTGTTTATTTGGCAGTTCGAGTCTCACTGGCTCAAGGTTGACTCAGCCTTCCATCCTTCCGAGGTTGGTAAAATGAGGAACCAAATTGTTGGGGGCAATATGCTGGCTCTGTAAACCACTTAGAGAGGGCTGTAAAGCACTGTGAAGCGGTATATAAATCTAAGTGCTATTGCTATTGCTATCCTGCCTTTATTATTTTTACAAATAACTCAAGGCAATGAACACATCCAACGTATATTTCTCCTCCCATTTTCCCACAACAACCACCCTGTGAGGTGAGTTGGTCTGAGAAAGACTGACTGACCCAAGGTCACCCAGCTCATTTTCATGGATCAGGCAGAACTAGAACTCACATAAGCTTGATTTTTAGCCTGGAGCTTTCAGCTTCTGTTCATTGCAATATAGAGAAGACCCTTTGCTAGTTTAGCCCAACTGAATTTGCAATACAGTAGAACCTCTGGTCATGAAAGCTTCTGACCATGACCAAATCGGGTTCCGACCAAAAAATTCACAATTTTTTTCCCCGTGGCCGATTTCCCCTTCTGCACCATATTTTTGTAAGTGCAAAATTTCCAAAATTAGGTTCAGGTCACGGCCAAATCAGTTTGTGACCAAAGTTATGGAACAAATTATGGTCGTGACCAGAGGTTCTACTGTATACCTTATTTTAAAATTCTAAACTTTACTTAAGAGATACCTTAGAGACTATCATGTGGTTTGTCTTAGTGTTATCACTCTTTGTTTTCAATATGGCTGCAGTGTTAAAATAACTTTTAGGCTGTAAGCTTCACCAAATATTGTGACATTTACTTCTGAATAAAAATTGTATTGTACATAGGTCTGAATGGCTACAGATTTAAATACAGATACTAAATGTAAGATCACATTCCTACTGCAATCATTCACTCTGCTTATCCATTGCTCTTCTTTTTAATGGCAGGATCCATACAATTACACAAAGGCCAGGTATAAATTAGTTACATGTAAAATGCCTATGCGAGTATAACTAATTAAGATCAATAGTTAAGTGCAAAAGAGTTATATAGATCTACTTTAGCAATAGCAATAGCAATAGCACTTAGACTTATATACCACTTCCAGCGGTGGATTGCTCCCGGTTTGGCCCGGTTCTGCGAACCGGTAGCAGTGGCAGCAGGAGGCTCCACCCACCCATCCGGGACACTCCACCCACCCGCCCGGGATGCTTTTGCACATGCGCAGAAGCATCGCGTGCACAACCATGCGCACAAACAAGTAGCAACGGGTTTTATAACCCGCTACTAACCACTTCCCAGTGCTTTACAGCCCTCTGTAAGTGGTTTAGAGAGTCAGCGCATTGCCCCCAACAATCTGGGTCCTCATTTTATTGACCTCAGAGGGATGGAGGGCTGAGTCAACCTTGAGCCAGTCAGGATCGAACTCCTGGGCAGAGTTAGCATGCAATACTGCATTTTAACCACTGCACCACCATGGCTCTTTACTATATAATTTCCATATAAATGACCATTATATATCTAGAATCCATGAAAGAAATGTTTCTATAGTTCCCAGAGTCATAGACACCAGTGATGGGTTCTAAATCCCATCGCTACCGGTTTGCGTGCGTGCTTGCGTGCACACCGCTTCTGTGCATGGGCAGAAGCTTATGCGCATGCGCAGAAACATCTGGGGTGGGTGGGTGGAGCCTCCTGCTGCCACTACCAGTTTGTAGAACCGGACCAGACTGGTAGCAACCCACCACTGATAGACACCCCTTAGAAGCTTCAATGACATAATATGCATAGTGATGCAATTGGGCAAATGATACAAATAAATTAAAGGTAATTTTTTTTTATTTATGACCAGTGCTTGGAAACCATTCAGAGTTACAATGGCCTTATCTTGGGGCCACTGACGACCCAGATTTGAGGTTCTGACTGTCGGTCCCCCCCAGGTCACATGACTGAACTTTAGGCACTTGGCAACATGATCACATTTAAGGGTGTTTATGATGTTTTTTGCCAAAATCTAGCATTTACTTCTGGTTTTTTGGCAAAACCATGCCCATGACAAACCACTGGTCCACAAAAAAAGGTAATAAAATTGGGTCAGTCCCATTTCACAACTATCATGATTTACGACAGTGCTAGACAGACTCCATTTTAATCTTACTTTGAGCAGATAATTTGTGTCATTTATGCGATGAAGTCATGACAGGATGACATCACTTGCCCACTGCTTCCCCTTACACCTGTCCTTCCATCTGCCTTTCCTAAATACCTGTCTTCTGGAATATACAACGAAAGATTCAAAATAAAAATCTATTTTAAATTTTTAAAAAGGGGAAAAATCAATTTCTCTGTATCTTTGCAAACGTGCATGGAAAAACTTGAAACAGGGAATTTCATGACCGTTTATTGATGGACCGCTGCTAAGGCTACCCTTCAAACAACAACATGGCAGGTTCTCTGCTATTTCCCTCGGCTTCTACCTCTCAGTGAAAAAGAAGAAAGGGAAGGAGGAGGAGGAAGAAAAGAGAGAGACGGGTGGAGGGGATGCAAAAATATGGGAGTTTTTAGGCTCGAAGGTAACTGGTAAACATGGAGAAAAATAAACTCAGCACTTCTCATATGTATGTGGAAAGCTTAACTGAAATCTGAGTAAATTATACCTCTGATTAAGCTACTCATTAAAGTACAGTGGAGAAATTCCAGTATATTTAGGAACATAGCAGGAGGTAGGTATAAAATTATAGTAATTTGAACTGCATTTTTAAAGAGGACTGTGCATCACCCCATGTATCCTGATCAATACCTCTTACATTTAAACCAAGAGCAAGGTTTTACCACATCCATATTGTGACATACAGTACATCATTTGTGATTGGGGTTGCTAAATGTCAAAGGGACCCAGTTTTAGTGATGACATCACCATTATGTCATGTGATCATCTCTTCTGGGAGATTTTTTTAATGCTTCCCTTAAGTCTCAATAGGCACATATTTCATGTTACTTTATATCACAAAATTGTCAACTTTACATAGTAACGGGAATTCTGGGGGTTGAAGTCCACAGGTCTTAAAAGTTGTCAAGGTTGGGGAGCCTTGCTTTAAAAGCTCCTTCCCCCTGCAGTGGAACAATCGACAGCTGCATTAGCTGAATGGAAGTAAAATGTTAAGTCGCCCCTGCCTTTTAAGGACGATGGGTAGAAAGTGAAGAGAACTAGGGAAGAAAAGCAAGGGTTACCAAGAGGCTAGCCATTGACGTTTGGATAGAGGAAAAGAGGAAAAGCAATAGGAGAGAGTGTAACCTACGTGTAGCAAAACAAAAGAGACACACATCGAACGGCCCTTCTGATGAGCATTTTATAATTATAGAATTCCCAGAAGACTTCGTTATTGATGTATCTTTTTAATGAGAAGCAACTCATAGCCTATGTTATCTGTTATCTGTTGATCCACTAGGATTCATCTGTAGTTTTAATGAGAGAGAAAATATACCCTGATCAGAGAGAAAAAAAACACTGCAAGGAGAAAAACAATAATAACCTCTTAATTTTATCATTCTGGGGGTAAGTGACAACCAGATTTTGAAGCATATTTGTTGAACCTAAAAATAAATGTAGAAAAAAAAATTACTGTCACCTTTGACCAAATAGATCTGATTTCACCGCGTATCTTCTGGTGCCCCCAGCAGTTATTGATCCGCTACACAACGAGTGGCTTTTACTGGCTGTTCCTCGCTGTCTCTAATTCTCATCCCAAAGTACCTGATGGGGGCTCTTTATAAGAAGCAAAATGGGATGTGATTGGCATCATGCGTGCCACAGCGCTCCTTGGACAGGGAAGTAGAAAAGAACAAATTTCAAAGCGCTCTGTGGAAAATAACACGATGCTCTCCAGAAGAGCAGCCTGAATGCTGAGAGATCCACTGTGGGAGATGGTTTTAAGTACATTGCTTGGAGCAGAAAAGACTCAGCCTTGTCAATATTTGAGTCTTCCCAGTGAAATAAAGAACATTATCTGCCCTTTTAATGACAGTTGAATGTGCCAGCTTAGCTGTCATCTAGACGAGCTCCTGCGGTTACTACAAACAGTGCAAATTACCCAATGTATTTATTTATTTTTTCCCAACATTATGAACACACTAATTTTTCTCTTCAGCTCCCCCCCCCCCCGCTGATTCAACTTTTCGTCCTGACAAACAACAGCCCTGAGTGACAGCCAAGGTGCCCTTCAACTCTGGAGAGAAAGAGAGAGAGAGAAAGAGAATTAGTTAATGAAAAATTGAGAGAGATCATTTCCTTGAGTGCACTGCTTTTGTCACCCCCTTTTTTTCCTGCACTGTCACAAAACACAATGAAAGGAACAAGAACAGCCTTAGCAATGATTGAAAGGTGTATGTGTTTGTGTGTAGAATTGTGCTCACCTCCTGGATTAGCTCAACTTGCTTCCCCTGTCAGAAACCTGTTCTTTAGCAATGGTGGCCACCAAGCACTGATTCCTACGTAAAGGTTTCCCCTGTCCAGTTGAATCTGAGTCTATGGGGTGGTGCTTATCATTTGCCCAATACCATCCCAACAGTGAAGCATGGTGGTGGCAGCATCGTGCTGTGGGGATGTTTTTCAGGAGCAGGGACTTGGAGACTGGTCAGGGTTGAGGGAAAGTACAGGCTGAATGGAACAAAGTACAGGGATATCCTCAATGAAAACCTGTTCCACAGCACTGAGGACCTTAGACTGGGCTGAAGGTTCACTTTCCAACATGACAACGATCCTAAGCACACAGCCAAGACAACACAGGAGTGGCTTAGGGACAACTCTGTGAATGTCCTAAAGTGGCCAAGTCAGAGCGCTGACATGAACCCTATTGAACATCTCTGGAGGGATCTGAAAACGGCCGTCCACCGACGGTCGCCATCCAACCTGACTAATCTTGAGAGGATTTGCAAGGAAGAATGGCTGAAAACCCCACAATCCAGGTGTGCAAAGCTTGTCGCGTCATACCCAAAAAGACTCAAGGTAGTAATTGCTGCCAAAAGTGCATCAACAAAGATACTGAGTGAAGGGTCTGAATACTTGTGCCAATGTGATAGTTCAGTTTTTTCTTTTTAATAAATTTACAGACATTTCTAAAATTCTGTTTTCAGTTTGTCATTATGGGGTACTGAACGTAGATCAACGAGAAATAAAAAGATTTCAACAACTGCAGAATCATGCTGCAGCATAACGAAATTGACAAAAGTGAAGGGGATCTGAATACTCTCTAAATGCACAGTATTATGTCAGATTCTGAGGATTCCAAGGCCATGTCTTTCAGACAAGATTAATCAAGAGTAATGGCCTTCACTATTTTTCCTCTCAAGGATGAGTAGATAAAAGTCCTAATACAGTCCCCATAACAACAGAAGCAACTTTTTAAAGATGATATCTGTCTCTATTTCTCAGATGGAATGTATCAGTTTGAGGCATATCAGTATTATGGATTTAAATTAGCAGTTGTGCAAACCCTGTGATTTGTGGTTCTGAGAAGACATTCATCTCTTTAACAAGCCTCTCAGCAACCGGACAGAACTACAGCTCCAAGGACTTGTGTGTGCAAGATCCATGGCAATTAAACTGTTACAAAGCTGATACACAGCTTTTGTATAGATGTGCTGTTCACTATCATTCTTCTCTCTTGTGCTTCAACCTGGAATTCCATTCTTGGTGGCTGCTAGCTCTGCACTGCCTTCTAATATTATATTTTAAACAAGGAATCTGGAACACAATGCACAATATGCAGCCGGAGTTTGCTCTGCATTGTAGTGCTTATTTCCAAAAGAGAATTGTGTAATGTAGTATATGTATACATATATGTGATCAATATATTTGAGGTACTGAATCTGCGCTTGTTAAATCACATATATTGTGATTTAAACATATACACATGTAAGACATAGCAAATAATATGTAGCCTACAAATGGTAGTAGCCAACCATAACTAAAACCCATGTAAACCTACTAAACCTTAAATGTAGTTAATATCATAATTTATAAATAACCTAAAAATTACCAAAAATCTTGATAAAGCCATTTGTTTAGCAGCCACTTGGGTGAAACTTCCCAGCCTTTCCAATGGCATATTCTAAAAGTGGCTTAGTTTTACCTTCATGACTAACCATAGCTCCAGTCAAAATTCTTAACAACGCTTATAACATGTGACTGCCTCGTTTTCTTTCATTTGTGTCGTGATTGATCAACAATTTTTATCCCATGCAACAAGACTTTTTTCAGGAATTCAGATAGAGCTGGTTGGATTGTCTCTCACAAATAGAAGAAACAATGTTTGTAGAAATAAACAGTATCTTACTTTCATTTACAATATTTGTAGACCAACCCCAGCCGTGGGACTCTGGGTCATATGCAAGAAGATAGAAAAGCAAATTAAAACAAAGCAATACATAAATAATGCCATGACATCTGCACCACCAGTTAGGTCCAGAGGTATTATAGATGTTAGAACCCTGTTCAAACGATTGGGTGTGTTAATATATGATTAAGCCACAAATCAATGTTATGTGTATATTGCTTTAAATGCATTGTGGATGAGTACTATATAAGTAAGCAAGAGAGCATGCTCAGTGTGGTGTGGTGAGTGGTGTTTGATGGTGTGTTCCGGATTGAAGACTCTCTGCTGCTTTACTGATGAGTAGATTACTTTATGACTGTGTGGAATTGCTGTGAAGAGAAGAGTAACTATCTGTGATAGTATAGAAGTGAGTGATAGCTGTAATCTTTGTGAGTTAAAACAAAGATAGGCAAGAAGAAGAAACTTCGCATTGACTGAATAACAGTGTATGACTTGGACTTCCTATTTAACTTTGCTACTATTCAAGTAAAACTGCTTTGTACATACTAAAGATATTCTGTTTATTGACTGAATAGCATTCATATCAAACTGCAACACCATTACTACAACACATTTCGCTGTGTATGTGCTTAACAGCACAATAACTCCTTAACAATAGAATAACATTTTAATTGCTTTGATGAATGAAAGAAGGAAGGCTGTTGTATGTACCTTTGGGTAAAGCACATTCCAGAGCAGGGGGGGTACTACACAAAAGATTTTTTCCTAACTCAAGACCTGTATAGTTCCCATGGTGGCTGGGAATGATGGGAGTGAGAGTTCTGCAGCCACAAGTTTTAAATGGAAAGTTATGGATTTTGATTTTTTTTTTAATGATAAATTAATCCTGGATTTTGTGCTTGATGAGGATACATATGCAGGTCAAACATCCCCGCTGCTTCGACTGTGTGATTCAGATTGCTTCTTTTGAAGCAAATCTTCCTTGATGTGTTTTTACATTAGTTCTTTTGCTTAGGGGCTGAAGGCTTCTTCCACAGCTTTGCATGTAGCAGTTTCATCAAGTGCAAACTCTCTGGGGAAATTTGGGAGATGTTGATTCAGTTTGATTTACAAGACACTTCCATTTAACTTCTGCCTTTTGCAAAGATTTGAATCCTAGCACTGCTTTGATCATTAGTGCCAAGGACTGTCTCAGGGACCCAAATTATAAGTTGTCCTTGTTTGCAAAAGGCTCAGCATGTCTCAGCTTTCCATTTTTAATGTCTGAGTTGCCTCTCCCTAGTGTTCTTATCACAGTGGCATAGAGCCACTTGTCTATTTAAAAAAAAACCACACCTCTGTTTTAAGAGAAACCATTCAACTGCAAAACACCTTAGGAGGGAATGGAAGCTTGATTTTATCTTGCAAAAATAAAATTTTGTAATGGCATAACATTAGCATAACATAATAACATAGCACAACATTAGAGGGTTCACATCTTGTCCGTTCTAGAAAATATGAAAGGTGGTTTATTTCCACTGTAGAACTCTCTAATTTATTCTTCATGGCTGTTAATGTTCCCCTTTTCATATTTTTTGCCCCCGTTCAGCAGCAGTTGGGAGGGGCTGTGGAGACTGAAAGGCAGGCACTCTGAGTAATGCAATCAGAAAAGACAAGAAGGCCTTAATGGGTTTAGTTCTAGGGTGGATTTTAGTATACATATGCACTTTACAGACGTAAATTAATCCCTGTAAATCTGTATTTGAGAACAATGTAGAAATAGCCAAGAGGTTTCTTAGCACTATCATCATATCACAGTCCCCAGATTCCTTGAAAGCAATGATGCTTGAATTAATATAAACCAGATACTGTAGAGGTTAAAGCTGTTCATATCTCCAAGGAAGATGAAGAAATAAGGCTTTTATTGACTCATAATCCATAGACATTAAAAGCAACTTTTTTTTTTGCTTTTATACAGTTTGGGACAAGAAACAACAACAAGAATCAACAACCAAGATGGTTACCAAGCATCTAGCATACTTTAATAAATCACATTATGCTACAGGCCAACTCTAAAACAATACCTGGAAAGCTTCCATCATTTAAATACTCGTTGTTTCAAATCAACAATTAGCTTAATCATCACTGGGTATTATCTTTTAACATTTAAATTCTCCAGATCTTGAAACTGTGTTTAACAAAATTTAGAACTGACCATTTCCTGTATTATTCCATTTGTATTTACTCTGAAGTAGGAATACACAACCTGAGAATACTGCAGGATCCAATCAGGGTTGGTCACCGGGACCAGAGGTTTAATCTTCCAAGTTTTCAGACTCGTCCTGGAGCCCATCCTCCACCCATCCATTCATGAATGGGCTCCAGCATGAGTTTGAAAACTCTGGAAGGCTAAACCTCTGGCCCCAGTGACCAACTCTGATTGGATCCTGCAACATTATCCTGGGACATACATATTTATCTTCATTCAGCTGAGCATACTGCTAAAAGAGAGTAGCGGTATAAAGATTATAGTGATTTTCTTTATAAAATTTAATTAGTATATTTTAAACCACAGGTATTTTTTTAAAAAAAATTCCAATATTTTAGTTTGAGGATATAATTAAGCCAACTGTAAAGAATTAATAAACTCTTTGAAAGTGTAGATTCAAATTTGTCCTGCAGGTGAAGTGATTCAGTGCTTTGAAATCAGCTGATGAACTGATTTATTCCATTGGGAATAAATTAGAGGGTGCAATCTTTACCTATTAGCAAAAAAAGATTCATATTAAAATCTACTCAAAAGGCCAAGGATTTTATTAAAAAAACATGGGTCAGACTTAGAACAAGATTTAATGAATGTTGAAGAGAAAGAAGTATATGCGCAGCAACAGGTTACTGACAGGAGCCACAGCTAAAGACTTTGACAAATTGTTTTCTTAAGTATTGTAGAGAAAATTACAATGTGGAACATGCTTCTCAAAAAGGAAAGGTTATCCATTATTTTAAAAAGTTGAATCAAGATGCAATTTGCTTGCAGGAAACACCTATAAGGTCAAGAGATGTATATATAAATCTTTAGTGAGGAATTTAGATCAGCAGGTGTGAAAAAGATTAATGGCATTGTTTTCTATATTAAATCACAGCTTAAAGCAGCCTAGAATTGCCTTGGTGAGATGGGCAACATAGAAGTTTAATAAATAAATAAATAAGCCACAGCTTTTATTGTCAGACGAACAAGTCAAATATGAAACAGTAGAAGTCAATTCAACAGTTGAATTCAAGGTATCAAATCAATAATTGTTGGATCTTACGTGCCAAATGATTAAAAAAAGATTTTTTTCCAACATATGGAAATTTGTAAAAATAAGTTAGATGAATTTTTTATTTGAATTTGGATAAAGAAAATTGGAATTCCAGTGAAGTTGTAATGTGAAGCTATTTTATTCCATATAGTTGGGAGTTAAACAGGAAATCCCAGAAAAAAAATTAAAATTATACTAGATGAAATTAAGAGGAAAGAAGATTTATAGAAAGCACCCGAGTGTACTATTTTACATCAAATTAAACTCTTACATAAGCAAATATCCATGTTAATTGTAAGAGAAATAGAAGATAAGTTAAACAACATGAAACAGAAAAACTGGCAAACGGTTGATTTATACATTGATAAAGAAGGGAGAAAGGGAAATAATATTAGAGATTCAAGAAGGTAAGACTATATTAACCATGTGATTATTCAGAAATACTTTTATGATTTTTATTCAAATCTGTATAAAACCCATGAAGTTCCCCCTAAAAAAGTTTAATGAATATTTGAAAAAAAACATAATTTACCCAAACTCTCTCAAGTTCAGAAACAAAATATGAATAGTACTATAACAACTTTTGAAAAAATCAGAGGCCATAAGAAAGATCAAAATAGGGTAGGCATCAGGCCCTGATGGATTACCAAGTTTATAAGTGTTTTGAAGATAATCTTCTACAACTATTTAAATATGTATGAACTTTTTATTACAAGTATCCCTTATGACAGAATCATGGAGAGAAGTGACATTTTACTCCCAAAAGAGGGGTAGGACTTGACTTAAACTAAAAATTATAGACCAATTTCATTGCTGAATAAGCCAGCCAGAGTTGCTCGATAATAAGATGGGTGGCATATAAATGTAATTAATAAAAAAATAAAAAAATAAAAAAATAATAAAAATAATAAATAAATAAAATAAATAAATAAATAAATAAATAAATAAATAAATAAATAAATAAATAAATAAATAAATAAATAAATAAATATATTTATAACAATACTGGCTCACAGGGTAAAGAGGACTTTACAAGATTTTATTCATGAGGACCAGACTTTTACCTAAAAAACAAGAGACAATTGTGAGAACTGTTCTGGATGTAATAGAATATTGCAACAACATAATAAGATGAAGGCAGCATTGATTTTTCTTGATGCAGAGAAGGCTTTTGATTGCTTGAATTGGACTTTTATGTTGAAAGTTTTGGAGGATATGGATTTTGGGGGGAATTTTATGTCAGGGATAAATTGATCTATACACCATAAAAGGCATATATTTATTGTCAATCATGCGTTAACTAAACCACGTGAAATTCAGACGGGAGGAAGGCAAGGGATGGGATGGCCTACCTCACCTCTACTTTTTATTTTAGTCCTAGAAGTTTTGTGTAGAGGCATTAAACAGGATGAGAAAATAGCAGGCTTGAAAATTTAGAGAGACTTATAAATTGAGAGCTTTTGCTTACAACCTAATTCTGATTTTACAAGGACCTCAGAATGGTATAGAACCTTTAATAAACAAATTGAAACATTTTGGAGCATTAGATGGATTTAAAATAAACAAGCCAAAACCAAAGATGGTTACAAATATGAGCCCAGAAGTTCAAGAGATTCTGATGAAAAAGATAGCTTTTAATATTGAGAAGAAAGTTAAGTATTTGGGGGTGATATGGACTAATATGAATGGTGTAGTGTTTCAAAAGTATTATGTTACTTTATGGAATTATGTAAACAAGAATTTGCTAAAGTGGGATACAAACTTCTCACTATTTTTTGACAAACATTTATTTCTTGGAAAGAGACTCATATTATCCACTACTTTTCCACCAGCTTTTGCACATCTCAAAATTGTTCCATTTCCCCTTCTTTATTAAATGTTATACCAAATGATACAAATTAATAAATTTGCTCTATTTTTTTGCTTGCTGGTATTACCTACAATTGTTCATTCAATTTCCTTTTGAAAATTACTTTGGTCTTCAATACACTTAATGTATTAATTTCCCAATCCATACTTACATAGTATGTTTGACACAGACCCTACCTGGCAATCCCCTGCCCCTCAATAACATCCCCAGTTTTACTCTTTTTTCCAGAAAACCTTCTATGTGTTTTTCTTATTCACAGTCTCTTTCACTTCAGCATTCCAACAAGTGTCCATTTTTGTACTTTCAATTAGCATAATTCCACACACTTCTGTGGTATACCATAATCACCTTTGCACTTTATTCCAATTAGGTTTCCTAATTCAATTTCCAACATACTCTTTCCATTCATGCTTTTTGGAGATTAATCCATCTTCTAACAATGTTTGTATAAGTCACATACTTTCCCTTTCTATCATCATTCTATTTTCACTCTTATTTCTTCACATTTTCCTTCTATGTTCCCCAATCCATTTTCCCGTGATCCACTCTGTACACTCTTGAATATCTGTGTCACAATTAGAACCATTCAACGTATTCACAATTATTCCTACACCTTCATTTACTTGCATGTAGTCATCACGATCAGGTCATCTTCGTTCACGTACATTATATCCTTCTCCTCTCTCTTGTTTGACACACAGAATTCCTTATATATTTCAAGTTCTAATATTCCACATAACGTATCATTAGATGGCTCCATTGAAGTTCTTCCATTGGCTATCACAGCTTTAAGATGCAGAAGTTTTATATCCACTAACCAGCCTTATTTATACTTGTATAACATGCCATTATTACTGTTAAATTTCTATTTTACAAGGTTTGCCCCAAGAGATGCTCGCACTGTTCTATGCAACTTAGTTTACTAATCTGTAGACTACTTTGGAAGCCCATATCCTACCAACTGGGAAGTCTATGAAGTGTATTGACACACACTCAGGAATCACACTCAGTGATTCTCCAATTCAATATTTTTAATATTTAATATGCCTTTAATATGCCTTTAATATTCCCAAGTTTATAAATAAAAAAATAAACATATTACCGGTAGTCAGAATGAATATTTGATTTTAAAATCAGCATTCTTGGGTTCTGTATGCTTCCTTCATAATATTGCAAATGTCAATTCAGCCGATGAATTTATCATTCCTAATAAAACATCTGGCTTTATTCTGACGGTACATACAACGGATTAAATTGGCTTGTGTTTGGGCCACTAAAGAAGCCATAGCATTTGTTTTAATTATTGAGAAGGTTTTGCATTGATGGTTCAATGTATAGCAGCAGCATTCTTCTCTGGATCACTGAAACATCTGTGCAGTTCTCAGCTCCAGAATGTCTAAAAGTTCATGGACCATCCCAAGATCAGACCTCTTTGGGATAAACTAATTGAGCTTTTTAGCGAGGTTTTAGAATTTCCCCCACTTGAGCGATATTGATGCAGGGACAGTGGGGACCCTCGGAAGACGGCAGCCGGAGATCTTCTTATTTTCAGAGAGCTGGGATCTTGACATATTAATTAATGGAGGCAAGGTGGACTTTTTGGTTGGACCAAATGGTTTCTTTCTATCTCTGGGGTGAGGTTTTTTTGCAGATTCTTCATCCAGTTCCGGGAATGTCAGCTGCATCGTTTTCAGCTCTGACTCGGTGGTGCACACTATGCCCCTGTTCATCATCCGTGGTGTCATGGGCAGATTGCTGGGGAAGGTTAGAGTCTCCATCTCCTAAGAGTAAATATAGAAAGGACCACCTAGATCATCCATGAAAGACGCCATATTAAGAATCTAGTAGTATTTTAATTTTTCTTGGAAAACTGATTACAATCTGCCACATCCCAATTAGAGTTTAAATTACAGGTAGTCCTTGATTTACAATCATTTGTTTAGTGACCATTCAAAGTTACAACAGCAATAAAAAGTGACTTACGACCGTTTTTCACACTTACGACCACTGCAGCATCTCCATGTTCACATGATCCAAAATTTGGATGCTTAGCAATTGGCTCATATTTACGTTAGTTATAGTGTCCCGAGGTTATGTGATCACCTTTTGAGACCTTCTGACAAACAAAATCAATGGGGAAACCAGATTCACTTAACAATTGTGTTACTAATTTAACAATTGCTGCAGTGAAGCATTTAAGAACTGTGGCAAGAAAGGTTGTAAAATAGGCCAAAACTCATTTAACAACTGTCTTGCTTAGCAATGGGAATTTTGACTCAGTTGTGACCATAAATCGAAGACTACCTGTAATTGCATGAATATAATTAACTGGAATGCCATACTGTGTTTTTTATTATGTAAAAGCAATAGCCAAGAAGCTTATTTTTCTTTTTAAATGCATATACTAGCTCTTGGGAGGTGATTTATGTTGAAACCCCAAAAGGCAAAAGAAAAAAAAAACCAGTTAAATATCCCGTTCCTTCCTCTTTTCATTACCCCACAGCTGCTGAGTTTTCCCAAAGGCCGTTCTTTACAATAAATAAAACAAACACATGCATTGCATTTGTGCTCCTAAGAAATCTAGTCTGGCCTTAGATCTAGAATAAAGATTGTGTGCGTGAGTAAAGCAGAGAAGAGAGGGGTCATGACAAGCAAATGTGTTTTCACATCTATTGGGAGTGAATTCAAACATCCAGCAGTTGATTCACCAGTGCAAATATGTGCAAAGAACAATCTGTTTGTGAAAGCAGAATAATAATATCTGCCATGAAAGGTATTATCCCTCTTCTGTATACTGTTAGGGAGGAAGTAGCAATTTTCCAGTTTTATGGAACCGGATCTGTAATTTAGTGTGAGTTTGCAAATACAATATTATTTTGTTTTCACATCTATATTTGATGAAGGTCTTGAAGTACAAAATAATTCTGGTATCCTGAGAATTAGTGAGCTTCTAGCCAGTTAACTATTTTTAAACAAACACTTTGTTTAGTGTGGGTTTGATTTGGTGTAACATCCTAAATAAGTTTGGTTCATATTTTGTCATAAGCATAATGCAAGGGTAGAAATGCATCAATTTGTGGTTATTAAATAACCACTGCTATGACTATGCATGTAATTTTACATTAATATGTTAGCTCAAACAGAAGGGTTAGGGTTAGGGTCAAAGGAAAACTGAATTAATAGAAAATTCAAAACTGTTGAATAAAGCATTAGGTTGCCTGCCCATGTTTTACGCACAGTTGTAGTCAGCGCATGAAAAGGTGAACAGGCTGTTCCAAACGGATAAACCTTCTTGGTGTTAATTTCTCCAAAGACATGCCGGCGGACTTTTCGCTTTGCTATTCTTTTCAGGAACCCTTCTTCCAGATCGTGTTTGAAAATACTCTGTGTGTGGAAATTAAATAAATATGGAACATTGATAAAAGTTGCATTCTGTTTAGCATATTGGCTTCCAAGTGCCAGTAGTTGAAGGACACCTGCATTATAAATGAAGCAGGAGGAGGTGACAGAATTATAAGGTAGTCTAAAGGCCAGCACAGTAGTCTGGGTAAAATGTATGCTGAAGGTTGGGGACAAAGAGAGCTGGATGCGATAAAACCTAAAGTAGCCTTCAGAATTCCGGTAGGGTAAAGAAGGAACATTCAATTGCCCATCCAGTGCAAGAAGTATTTTGTCTCTTATTTCAGATAGCAAAATACCTTAGGTGGGTTCTGGTGGATAATCCCATATTACAATTACAGTGGTCAAATGCAACTTTCAAATGTTTTTGTACATAAAGATGGGTATGGGTCACACAACTCACAATTGTAACTCTGGATGGCGAATATATGTTTAAAAAAACAACCACCGACACCTATTAATAAAAAAATAATGGTGCCTAAAGAAAAACCCCAGCCAACATTAGAAACTCACTCAATCTCCAGGCTTCAATGCCTTAGGGAACACCCAAGTCTCTAAAGATTTATGAAATGCTATTGGGGTCAGGGCTATGAACCTCAGGGGTATGGTGTTTCAGAGGCAGTTGCTGTGAAAAAAATGCTTCCTGGGTCCTGCTAGATCTGTGGTGGGCTTGAGATAGGGGTAGTACATCCTTCTTGGCCCTTCTCTACCTCTTGGCAGCTTATGATATCATCAAATCATAGTATTTTTCTGGACTAACTCATCTCAAACTCTGATGCTTGCTCACCCTTCTCTCCCTTTCAGCCCACTAGATATACCAGATAAGGAAACAAACTCTACAGGAAAGTTAAGACTTTTTTGGTTGAGAGTGGCCATAATAACAGAATCTTGCAAGTCTAATTGTGTTGTAGCTTCTCCCCCTTCCTATATTTCAGTGAATCAGGGAGGCATCTACCTGATCCCCTTCCAAAATTATCTCATTTTTTTGGATTGAAAAAAAAGATACCTCAGTCCCCCCTTTGCCTGCATATTTTGGTTATTTTCTTTACTCTCTATATTCGTGGCAATAAAAGTGGCACTTCTGCCTGTGGTTTAAATAGCTAATGAGGAGCCGATGTGGCGCAGCGGTTAGAGGCAGTACTGCAGGCCACTGTAGCTGACTGTAATCCGCAGGTCAGCAGTTCAAATCTCACCGGCTCAAGGTTGACTCAGCCTTCCATCCTTCCGAGGTAGGTAAAATGAGGACCCAGATTGTTGGGGGGCAATGTCAATATACATTGCTTACTGGTGTAAACCACTTAGAGAATGCTTGCACTGTGAGGCGGTATATAAATGTCACTAATAAATAAATAAATAAATAAATAAATAATGCATTTTCCAGATCTCCAGGGCTGGCTGGAAGAATTGAAAAAAGAAAAATGGAATAATTGTGCTGGAATAATTAAAATTGCTCTATTTTGTTCTGCGCTCTCAACAAACTTACAGCAGGCAGAGTATTTTGTCCTGAGTTCAGAAGAGTCAAGTTTTTTATTCGAAAATCAGAAAGCTTTCTCCATCCTTACCTCATGCTGTATCAACCCAATGTGGTGACAGTGTTATTACCTCATGCTTCCTTTGGGCTAGAATGCTGTTTAACTGGGGTGTCATCAGCCAACTTTGTACCACATCTGCAGAAGGAGCTTGACTAGGAACTTGTTGAGACTGAGCAATTCTGGGTAACTGAAGCTCTGAGAACGAAAAATAAGCTCAGATAAGATAGGATATCCTATGAATATATCCACCAGATCTGAAGAACAGATCTCAAACAATTCTTGGGAGGAAAATGGCCATCAGCATTGCCTGAAAGCATGGTTCTGTCCTCATCACTTTTCAAGTCCATGAAGCTGAGTTTATCCCCAACTATTTGATTCTTCTTCTACTCATGGCAATAACTTGGAGATCATACTGTACTTTCCCAATTATTTTGGTAGTTGACCTTCTTTTCGCCACTACCATTATTTCAGCAAGCATTTCTTACCCGTATTTTTCGGAGTATAAGATGCACCGGAGTATAAGACGCACCTTAGTTTTTGGGGAGGAAAATAGGGGAAAACAATCTGCCTACCAGGTATTCATCTGGCTAGCATCCTTAGTCTGGTCAGCTTCAGCACATTATTTTATCCCCTGGTTAGGACTTAAAAAAACCTTCTTCTGAGAGAGTAACAATGAAAGAGCCTGCAAGCCGGTAAGAGCTGGGAAGATAGTTAGCACCTGGTTAGGGCTAGAAAGTAACTTACTCGGAGCAAGTAGAGCAATGGAAAAAAATTCTGCAAAGACTTAGGGCTGGAAAAACATTCTTTGGAGAGAGTAACAATGAAAAAGCCTGCAAGGTAAGAGCTGGGAAGATCTGTTAGCACCTAGTTAGGGCTGGCAAAAAAACAGCTACATTCAAAGTATAAGACGCACCCAAATTTTCAGCCACTTTTAGGGAGGTAAAAGGTGCGTCTTATACTCCAAAAAGTACGGTAGTTTTTAACACAACATCCAGTTAAACCTTTTCTTAATTAGGTTTTCCTCGCTACACATTTTACATGCTTTCTTCCATAACATTTTTAAATATCAAGTGTTGGATAGTTCCCAGAAGAGAGTTTACCTGTCCTTTGCTCTCCTGCCTTGACGAAAATGTGGGATGGATGAAAACAACAGGAACTAAAAATATAGTGCAAGTGCTGTTTTGTTTTGTTTTTTAATCTAACCCCTTTTCTGAAATATGCCCATACTTACACATAAACTAAAAAAGACCGATACCTGCTAAATTGCACATCTTGAGCAAGGCATCTAAACGTGGCTCTTCTGGCAGGCGGGGTGAAGAAGAAGACCGGATTCCCCCTGACTGAATGGTTTTAAAATGATGTTATGCTTTAATTGTCATTTTTTAATTGTATTGTTCTTATTCCTATTGGACGCCGCCCTGAGTCCTACAGGATTGGGCGGCCTATAAGAACTTTAAATTAAATTAAATTAAATTAAATCTAGAATTCTAAAACTCAGTTTGGAAATTTCCTAAGTGGAACTCTATGCAGGTGCAAAATCTATTTTGGAGAACATTTAAAGGAAGAAAATTCATTTTTAAATGGATCAGAAAGTGAATTATGTTGAGAGCAGCTGGTGTAATGAGTTTATTTGGAAAGTTACAAAGATGCCTCTCTTAGTCCAGGGCCTCTGATGCTGCTTTGAGCAAGAACTATCTCCTCCTCAATACTCAGCTGATCCATTGATATTTAAGAACAAATATTCTTTTCAAAAGCCTTACATCTTCAGAAGCCTTGCCTCACCAAAGCCTGTCTCTACGATGCTGCTTTGACGCTCCAGTGCAAAATGAGTCGATGGAGCACCAGCAACAAGGAAAAAAATAGTGCAGGGCTCTATTATTTAAATAATCCTTACAGGAAAGAAAATCATATCTAACTCTAACTGTAATGGCTTGGCTCCAACCTATGGGAAGTCATGGCAGGATATTTTGTGCTTAATGTGTGTGGAGGATCACTTGTTTTGATTGATTAATCAATTATTGATTAATCTTTCTTGCCAGCCAAGGAACATTTCTTATGCCTGTTACCTTGTTGACTTTTGGGGGACTTCATTATATTGGCTTTAGGTGGGAAATTATTCACCAGGCTCTGGGTGTGGGTTAATATTGATTCAAGTTATTAACAACCTAATTAAGGAAGGAAAAGATCTTCTGTAACCTGCATGTAGAGAGGTTGAGCTTGGCCAATTCATATTTTGTTTTGTGTCCACTGCCAATATCAATACAATCGGTATCCTCTTATGTTTGCTCTTCATGCGTCTCTGCTATCACTTATGCTAACTGGCATTAATTTCTAGCAGATGTAATGGATCTCTTCTCTCATTCTTGGCCTTCCCTCTGCAAGAGGAAGATAAGAATCTGAAATTCTTTTCTAGAATCCAGGACCATAGATGTTTTATTATCTATGATTATTTTTCCAGAGTGAGTGTCTCAATGTATGAATGTCACTATTTTACCAATAGCAAAAGCACTTAGACTTATATACTGCTTCATAGTGCTTTGCAGCACTCTCTGAGGGGTTTACAAATGTCAGGATTATTGCCCCCAACAATCCGGGGTCCTCATTTTACTGATCTCGGAAGGATGAAAGGCTGAGTCAACCTTCAGCCCAGGGGTGACATTCAAATTTTCCCCTACCGGTTCTGTGGGTGTGGCTTGGTGGGTGTGGCCAAGCCAAGCCACGCCCTCCAAGCCACACCCACAGAACCAACAGAAAAGTTCGGCCAAGTCTTCTAGCATTCAACCTGGCTGCTTCTCACCTCCTTCTCATGTTTGTTCTGTGTGTATGAACCCGAGAAGGAGGAGAGAAGGAGTGAGTGGGAGGGGTGGGGCGGGGTGGCGGGGCCAGTCAGTGGTGTGATTTACCAGTTCTCCGAACTGCGCATAATCGCTGCCACCAGTTCTATAGAACCTGTCCAAACCTGCTGAATTTCACCTCTGCTTCAGCCCCATCAGGATCGAACTCCTGGCAGTGGGCAGAGTTTGCCTGCAATACAGCATTCTAATCACTGAGCCATCAGAGCTCTTAATCCTCTTTGGCCTATGTTATATCAATCCTAAATTATTTAAGATGTGGAGCCACCATGAGTTGCTTCTGTCATAAAATCCAATGCTTTGAGCTGTAATATCCGTGGCTAGATATTAGGCATGTGGCAGATGTAATTGTTATGCTCCTTGTTGACCATTGGCATAAAGGAAATCTCTGATGTGGGTTTTTATTTTAGGTTACCCAAATGCCTAATTTACAGAAAACAATCCTAAGTATATTATAAACCAACATCTGCTTTAAAGATACCGAAACATAAGCAGAAACAGCTGGGGTTTTAAAACTTTCCAACCATAGGGAGCGTTTGGGCAACAAACGGAAACATCTAAAACTCTGATGAAGACTCTCAAGAGGGGCTGAAATGCACAGATGGCGCTGAAGATACCACTGTGGTTTTAAGAGGTGCTCACATAATGCCTGTGAGACCATGAAGACAGAAATTTCAGAGTCATCCCAATTAATTTCAGGCATTCTAAATTGCAAGGAGGTGTGGATATATGCCTAGCTGAGTTGCTGAGAAGATAATAAAAAAACTTGGTTTAGGTGAACTGAAATTACTACAGTTGTGAAGATTGGGGAGTGTGCATCCATGTTTTTCTTGACTAGGGATGGTTTCCTTGCTGGCTGATCCTACCCATTATAGAAATTATTTTGGCCTGTTTGATTGGTCATAAAGTTTCCTGACTTAATTATTCTTTTGTCATAGCTATAACTACTTCCACAGTTTGTTTTATAAGAAACCAGTAGAGTATAGGAAGTTGTGGTTCTGTGAATCTTGGGAAGAGCTATTAATATCTGAAGAGCAGTGTGAGTTTTGTTTATATCAGAGGTTTCCAAACTTGGCAACATTAAGATTTGTGGACTTCAACTCCCAGAATGGCTGGCTGGGGAATTCTGGGAGTTGAAGTCCACAAGTCTCAAAAGTTGCCAAGGTTGGACACCCCTGATCTATATCTCATTTTCTATTTTATGAATTTCAAATGGAATAAAAGGAACATTGGTACCAAAACAGAGCTTCATACCTGGTTCACAGCAACACACAAGGCCTGCAAAGGAAGCCTCACACAGATAGAACTGTTGGATTAAGGCAATGAGCTTTTTACTCAACAGCAGGGGTTTCAAACTCAAGGTCCACGGGCTGGATCTGGCCCGTGGGGTGCTTAGATCTGGCCCATGGGGCCGCCCTGGAAACAGCGAAGGACCGGCCCGCAGTGCCTCTGCCAGTGAAAATGGAGCTATGTTTTCGCTGGCAGAGGGTTGCAGGAGGCCAGCGCAGCCGAAAACGGAGCTTGGGAGCCTGTTTTTGATGGCAGATCGCTTGGGCCACCACAGGCACCCACAACACAAGTGACATCGAGCTGGCCACGCCTACCCTGGCCCCACGAGCAGTGGTGGGTTCCTACCAGTGCGGTCCACTCTATAGCACCGGTAGCGGCCCGCTGGTGACATCACAGTACAGGTGCGGTCGGTTGCCAATGCGTGGGCGCCACAATTAAAAAAAAAATTTAATTTTGTTTTAAAAATTTCTTTTGCACATGCCCAGAAACCTGACAATTAAGTCTTTCCCCGTCCCTTCGCTTGAAAATAATAAGAAGCTCGCATTTGACACTTTTCCTTTGCTTTTGCCTAAAGCTTCCCAAAGTGGGCGTTTTCCGAAAGCTTAACCTTTTATACTGTTAATTTTATACAGTTTTATACTGTTATTCTTTAGACAAAAACATTGAGGATTGTTAAAAGATACTGTTCTTTTAACAGTCCTCAATATTTTTGCCTAAGGAATCCATGACTGAAACCAAAAATGCTGTATGAGACTTGCTTGTCCTTTATCTATAGCATTTTCTGCATATAAAGGTTGCTGTATTGCCATGGTGTAACACACACTTTGTATGCAAAGCTTTTCATGTAAGGTATAAAATAGCAAAAATAGTAGTAACATCTCTCTGAAATAACTAATATATGACCGGCAAGCCACACCCACTTGGTCACATGGCTGGCAAGCCACACCCATAAAACAAGCTACGCCCACAGAGTGGTAGTAAAAAATTTAGGGACCCGCCCCTGTCCACGAGGTCAAAGACAACTCTGATGTGGCCCACAATGAAATTGAGTTTGAGCAATTTGACTGGATTATGGACCAACCTATTTAAGGATGTTCAGTACAGTGTTTTCTGGGAGACCGGTAAGACTAAATCTATAGTCTGGATATTTGGCTAGCATTCAGATTATTTGATTAATTTAGTCAGAAAAAAAAAGCATCATGGAAATGTCTGGCTGCCAAAGTTAGGCAAACTGTGAATAGATGACTCATACTATCGTATTTTTTTTTGAAAGACAAGCAGCAACTCATTTCCTAAGTGATGTTTGAAGATGAGATTTTGAAAGAGAAAATTATGCAGTGTATCTGTTTGAACAAAATCATTAAATATATTCCTTTTCATTTTTCATTTCAGACGTTTTCAATACGAAAGGAATATAAATCAGTGCTCTTAGTAGGGAGGAAAGGAGCACATCTGTTTGCGCATGCTATTCACCAGCAACATCTAATATTGTTCATTAAAAATTTGCCATACTATTTCTTTGAGCAGCATAGGTTTTGCTAGAGTTGCAATTGTGCCAAGAACCCTGGCTTCTGTTGCATTTAGCAGTTTGTTCAGCTGGGCCACTGAATTTACAGGGTTCACTCACACACATTTGACATACGGAGCACAATATCGAGATTATAGAAGTTCTGCCAAACACCAAAAGTCAAGACAGAGTCCTGTTCATACATGTTTTTTAATTGCAAATATGTGCCAGCTTCAGATGCATGCCTTGATCCTTTCCATTATCTTTCAAGAAACTGAAAGCTTTCGTTTCCCCATTTTGAATAAAGCAATAGTGCTATGCAATGTTCTCCCTACATTCGGAAGACATGGCTCAGAATGCATTGCAGGAGGGCAGCTGTGTTAGTCTATAGTAGTATGCAAGAGTAGCATGGATACAGTGCCTGCCAGGAACGTATGAAAGTAGCCCTATCACTTTCCATTATGCTTTCTATGGAACTTCTGAACTGAAACTGAAGAGGTATAACATCTCTTCAGAATCAAAGTCTATAGACTATACAGGTAGTCCTTGACTTACGACACAATTGACCCCAACATTTTTGTTGCCAAGTGCTTATTAAGTGAGTTTTGCCCCGCATTTTACAACCTTTCTTGTCACAGTTGTTAAGTGAATCACTCCAATTGTCACATTAATGACACGGTTGTAAAATGAATCTGGCTTCCCCATTGACTTTGCTTGTCAGAAGGTCGCCAAAGATGATCACTTGACCCTGGGACACTGCAATTGTCATAAATAAGAGCCAGTAACCAAGCATCCAATCTTTGATCATGTGACCATAGGGAAGCTGCAAGAAATGTAAGTGTGAAAAATGGTCATAAACAGAGGTGGTATTCAGCAGGTTCTGACCAGTTCTGGAGAACCGGTAGCAGAAATTTTGAATAGTTCAGAGAACTGGTAAATACCACCTCTGGCTGGCCCCGTTCCTATCTATACTCTGCCTCCCGAGTCCTAGCTGATCGGGAGGAAATGGGGATTTTGCAATAACCTTCCCCTGGAGTGGGGAGGGAATGGAGATTTTACAGTATCCTTCCCCTGCCCACCAAGCCACGCCCACCAAGCCATGCCACGCCCACCAAGCCATGCCATGCCCACCAAGCCACGCCCACAGAACTGGTAGTAAAAAATTTGAATTCCACCACTGGATAAGTCACTTTTTCAGTGCCGTTGTAATTTTGAACTGTCACTAAATGAAAGGTTTTAAATTGAGGACTTCCTTTGAGGCCCATATTGTGAGTGCTGTGATTTGTTTAAAGTATAGTTGGATTGTAGAATTTTAAAGCAAACAGCAGGTGTTCATGACGGAACATATTCGAATCTAATTATTTCATGCCAATGGACAAAAAGTAATAGGAATTACTCTAGAAACAGTAATGACTCACTATCAACCTAGGAAGACAATGTCCTCGGGCACCAAGAGAGACGTCTCTTCTTTTTTAAATTAATACCAGGAAGGTCAAACTGGTTTATCCATTCTGGTCATGATTGAAACCAGCTCCTTCAAATGTAATATTAATTAGTTTCTCTATGCTTGATATTAACCTACACAATATGTGCCAATTTCATGCACAATTTCATGAATCTCAAGTACTGCACTGAGTATTAATTTGGAAGTTGAGGGTCACATGCATACACTTTTGCTCATATATACACATCTACCATTCATATCCATTCACACACAATGCAAAACTACAGTACCTTCATTGCCCTCTCATTTTGCTTTTGCCTTCCTTTTGCCTTCCAACTCTGTTATTCTGTTATTCTTTTCAACAATCCCTAGTAAAGTCTTACTGGAAAAGAGGAAACAAAAAAGTTCCTCCCCATGCTTGTAATCCTGCTTGCAGATTTTTGGGTTTCTAATAGCAATAGCACTTAGACTTATATACCGCTTCATAGTGCTTTACAGCCCTCTCTAAGCGGTTTACAGAGTTCAGCATATTGCCCCCAACAATCTGGGTCCTCATTTTACCCACCTCGGAAGGATGGAAGGCTGAGTCAACCTTGAACTGGTCAGGATCAAACTCCTGCCAGCGAGCAGCGAGCAATACTGCATTCTAACCATTGCGCCACCGTAGCTCTAATGCAGGAAACTACGGTACCAGTTAACCCACAGTAGAAAGTTACTTTGCCTTCCTAGCCATCCCAAATACACTGAAGGGACAGCTTTCCCCCCAAGCGCTAGGATAGAATGAAGGGATTGCCTGTCAGATGCTTGACTTGGTGCCAGATTCTGGTTTTTAATGCATTTGGCTTTTATAGTTCGAATACAGTATTTTACATTGTTTTAAGTTTTGATTGGGAGCTGTCTGGAGTTTGTTATAAGATAGGCAGCTATGTGACTATTTTGAAGAAATAATAAAGAAATAATTCATGTCAGCTCAAGATTGATGGAAAAAGCACCTCTTGAGGGCTTTCCAGAGGGCAAAAAGCAATGGGGCTAATTTAGCCTCAGGGGAACAATATGCCATAGAGTGGGGCAACCCCCCTGATCTGATGGAATGAGTGGATGTAACCAGGTGGTCTCTCATATAACCTGGTCATATTTGCGATACTAAACCCTTGTCTTGGATTGTTTAAATTTAATGTTAACCCTGTACTCTTTACAATTTGGATAGATGGCCTATTTTATATTGCCCCCACCTCCCGTCAAATATCTCCTCCCCCACCCATGAAAAAGATTATGATAAAGACTTCGAGATTACATTTTAGAAATTACCTACTGCCTGCTACTTAGATGTCTTTTCTCGTTTCTTAAGTATACGTTAAGGAATCTTTGACTTTCAAACCTGTATATACTTAAGGAACTTTGCAATTCCGTGTCCACCAAAATGAGTTGTTTTGGGATGAGTTTGTTCTCTTAATTGTTACCTTCTCACCGCTGTGGGTTTCACAAAAACGGCCACAAAGCATAATGCTTACGTTTTCCTCTACTTTGAGGTCAAGCCCCAGAGCACTGTAATCAGTTTGGAAAATGAATGAAATGTCGCTTCTGCTGGAGTGTGTTTGAGCAATCTAAGACTTGGTCAGCTAGGTTATGCTTGCTTAATTTGCTACCTTTTATCTGAAATCTAAGGCCAAAGTGAGTCTGGCATGCAGTGGTGGGTTCCTACCAGTGCGGTCCACTCTATAGCATCGATAGCGGCCCGCTGGTGACGTCACAGTACCAGTGCGGTCGGTTGCCGGTGCCTGGGTGCCGCCATTAAAAAAAATTTTTTTTAAATTTTTTTTTAAAAAATTTCTTCTGTGCATGCCCAGAAGCCAAGTTTCCGGCACTGCTCATGCGCTGCCTTCCTACCCCACAGTGAGTCCAAGCAGGGGAGGATGGCTGAGGGAGTGTGTGAGACACTGAAAGAATGGGCGGCAGGAGCTATCTCCATTCCCCTCCCTTCAGCAGTCCGAGAAGCCACGAAAGCACGGTGATGATCCTAGGCATTTTCGGACGTTTGAGGCTTCTCGAGCTGCTGAGGGGAGGGGGAATGGGCAGCAGGACCTATCTCAGTTCCTCTCCCTTCAGCAGTCCGAGAAGCCATGCCCACCCGGTCACATGGCTGGCAAGCCACACCCACAAAATAAGCCACGCCCACAGAGTGGTAGTAAAAAAATTAGGAACCCGCCCCTGCTGGCATGCATGATACAACATAATCTTCCTGGATTCTCTTCCTTAGGAACTAATTGGAAACTTCATCTGGTTGCTTTGAAGATCATTAAAGTAATAATCTGGGAAAGGGTGTGCAAAGCTTCAATCTTTGCTTCTTTTCAGATTTAGATATACAGGTGGTCCTTGACTTATGACCATAATTGACCCAAATGTTCTGTTCTTTGCACACACTTGCTGTTGTGGTCTGTCAGCCACTGGACCCTCCAGCAGCCAAATCAGAGGAGGAGGCGTGGGAGTCAGGGTCAGCATCAGGGCAACCTGAGAGCTCCGAGGGGGAAAAGGGAATGGAGCTGGCAGAGAGAGAGAGAGAGAGAGAGACAGAGGCGGAGGCTGGGACATCCGTCAGCCCTCAGCCCTCAGATGGAGAGTCAACACCCCCAAGGTTTTCAGGTGTTGATGAAGAAGAGGAGGAACAGCTGGGTCCAGTGCACAGATGAGCAGAAGGCAGAGAAGGGGAGAGCAGTGGAAAGCCGTGGGCCGATCCTGGGGAAGGAAGAGCCACCGATGCTAGCGAGGCCCCACCCTAGCTCTGGGGATAACAGGCAGGGGGCGGAGAGGAATAGGTATTGCAGACAACTATTCCTCTTCTGGCCGGACGGATTTGTTAGCCTGCGAGAGAAACTTTTTGCTGGGGCTGCCGGCATTCCTAATAAAGGAATCTTTTGAGTTTACGTCAGAGGGTTTGTCGTGTTTGGGGAACTGGGTGAGGACACTTGCACTATTGAACCAACTGCTGGATATTGAGCTCACTCCCAATTTATATGAAAATACATTTGCTTGTTAATGACCCCTCTCTTCTCTGACTCTGTCATGTACACAATCTGAGTCATCAGTTGCTTGTTCTAGGCCAGACTAGACGTTTTAGCAGCACAAATGCAAAGCATGTGCTTGCTTTATTTGATTGTAAAGAACACCCTTTGGGAAAAGTCAGCAGCTGTGGGGTAATGAAAAGGGGAAGGAAAGGAATATTTAACTGGGTGGTTTTTTTAAAAATTGGAGTTTCAACATAAATCACCTCCCAAGAGCTACTATGTACATCTTAAAAGAAAATTGAGCTTCTTGGTTGTTGCTATTTACATAATAAAAAGCACAACACAGCATTCCAGTAAATTGAACAGGTAGTCTTCGACTTATGACCACAATTGAGCCCAAAAATTCTGTTGCTAAGTAAGTCAGTTACTACATGGCTCAGGGCCAGGTTCCTTCGGGACCGCATCCTGCCGTATACCTCCCTACGACCGGTTAGGTCCCACAGAGTTGGTCTCCTCTAGGTCCCATCGACCAAGCAATGCCGGTTGGCGGGGCCTAGGGGGAGAGCCTTCTCTATGGGAGCTCCCTCCCTGTGGAACCAACTCCCTCCGGAGATCAGGGCCATCCCCACCCTGCTGGCCTTCCGTAAAGCAATAAAAACTTGGCTCTTCCGGCAGGCGGGGTGAAAGTGAGACCGAACAGATTATACTTGGGTCTCCCCCCCTTAGTTATGAATGTTGGAGATTTTTTAATTTTTATATCTTTTTAATTGTTATATGTTTTTATCTGTAATGGATTTGACATGTTGTGAGCCGCCCAGAGTCCCTTGGGAGTTGGGTGGCATACAAATCTATTAAATTAAATTAAATTAAATTAAATTAAATTAAGTGAATTGTGCCTTGTTTTACAACTTTTCTTGCCACTGTTGTTAAATGAATCACTGCAGTTTTTAAGTTAGTAACATGGTTTTAAAGTGAATCTGGCTTCCTCATTGACTTTGCTTGTCAGAAGGTTGCAAAAGGTGATCACATGACACCCCCCCCCCAGGGCATTGCAACCGTCATAAATATGAGCCAGTTGCCAAGTGTCTGAATTTTGACCACCTTTGACCAGGGGGATGCTGCAGTATGAAAAAACAGCCATAACTCACTTTTTTCAGTGCCAATGTAACTTTGAATGGTCACTAAATGAAAGAGTGTAAGTCGAAGACTACCTGTATCAGCTCTGTCCTGAAAAGTGTGTGTGTGTGTGTGTGTGTGTGTGTGTGTGTGTGTGTGTGTGTGTGTGTGTGTTTTACAAAAGAAAGAACAGAGCATCATTTCTCCCATTCCTCATGACGGAATTGCCAACATTTTCTTTAGTCCTGTTTTGCATTCCAGCGGTTAAAAAATATGTTCTTCCAGCAATATCTATTTTTCCTCCAAACCAATATTTTATTCCAGTAAGAGTTCCCTTCAGAAACCAAAATCTAAAAGTTAATAACTTTTTATATCTTTTGTTTTGTTATGAAGTCATGACACCAATGGAAAAATGACTATCCATCTCAGTTTGACTGACATTCTTTCAAGGACAGGAGACATTAAAACACACACACACACACACACACACACACACACACACACACACACACACACACACACACACACACCTCACACTGAATGCTTTGGAATAGTTTCTGTTTTCCTCCCTAGGAAAACAAATTCAGACTTGGATCAGCTCTTAATGTCCAAAATGATAAGAGAATGAATAGCTGAGCACAACAGAAACATTTTACAACACAATTTGTTGACTCCCATCATGCAAAGCCGGGCATGGAAAAGGTCTGTCAGTTGTACAGCTGGCACATTTTGCTTCTGAGAGTAGCAGAGGGAAGACCTGGTTGGTACCCTTCCAAACAGCACTGTGGATGTTACGCTAATTTGTATTTTAAATATGTGTACGAGGGCTGCGTTTCTGGCCAGCATTCTAAATATGAACTATAGCCAGGTGACTCACAGGCTTGGAAAGTTTTAGCTAGGGAGTGGGTTGGAAAGGAGAAGAGAAGAAAGAGAACTTGGCCTCTGCTTTTGTATAAAATGTTGCATGCTTGCTAAAAATACCTCTCTTGCCTATTTCCTAGAACTTAGCTTTAACATTTTTAAATTCTTGGACTGTCTCTTGCCTATGAGATGGGCAGATACATAAATTAGACAAATAAATAAACTCATTTAAACAGAGATCTGTTCTGCTGAGAATTATGATTATAATTTGGAGAGTTTGAGGGGTTGCGGGGATACAGGAGCTGAAGTTTACCCTATCTGGGTATTCTCTGGATTTAGGTGTCTCATCTGTATCCCCCAGTGAATAGAATAGAATAGAATAGAATAGAATAGAATAGAATAGAATAGAATAGAATAGAATAGAATAGAAGAATAGAATTTTATTGGCCAAGTGTGATTGGACACACAAGGAATTTGTCTTTGGTGCATATGCTCTCAGTGTACATAAAAGAAAAGATACATTTGTCAAGAATCATGAGGTACAACACTTAATGATTGTCATAGGGTACAAATAAGCAATCAGGAAACAATCAATATTAATATAAATTGTAAGGATACAAGCAACAAGTTACAGTCATACAGTCATTTGTGGGAGGAGATGGGTGATGGGAACGATGGGAAGATTAATAGTAGTGCAGACTTAGTAAATAGTTTGACAGTGTTGAGGGAATTATTTGTTTAGCAGAGTGATGGCGTTAGGGAAAAAACTGTCCTTGTGTCTAGTTGTTCTGGTGTGCAGTGCTCTATAGCGTCGTTTTGAGGGTAGGAGTTGAAGCAGTTTGTGTCCAGAATGTGAGAATGGAAGGTGATGGTGTTCTATTCATTTGTTATTTCATTTCATTTCTATGCTGTTCAGCAGATAACATGCATTGGCACCAAATACACAGATCAACTACGCAAAAGAATAAAAATTATAATGATCAATCCCTTCCAAGCCAAAATGAGAGTGCCTCAGTGCTGTTTTACCATTATTTTAGGCCAAACACTTCAGCTCATCAACCACTTCATGAAGTTTCAGATTGTTTATCAGCCCCCAAACATTTATTCCATGGAAATAACTTTAATTTAATTTAATAAATGCTATTTCAACTAAAACTGCTATGAACAACAGCAGCACAACACTGACCTCTTGGATACTCAATCCTTGGGGGTCCATGTTGGCCACTTTGAAGAATCCTGCCTTAAGAAAACCCAAGCAACTTTTATTTCTAGCCTATCAGCTATCCTGGGAATAAAACTTTAAACAATTAACTTTTTAATAAAACTTTCAAGCTTCAACCATTTGCAACTGGAAAAAAAACACCCTTTAAAACTAGTTGAATCCCTCTTAGCAGGGATTTTCTGCAGGAGAGTTTCTACAGAAAAGTTTCCAGGCTTTTTCAGCGGGAAGCCATGCTCTGAAATAAATAAATCGGCACAGAACTGATAAAAGCTGGTAGGACGTATTTATACCCCATGTATCACTTTGGTCTGAGGTTCCTGCTGACTTTGAATAGTCTGTACAGAAATACAATCTTCCTGTCATTCAGTGAGTTTCCACGAGCATCTTTTTAAGATTCTGAAAGCACTTGGGTTCGAACACGGCTCTCCTTTTCTTTTTACTTAACCCACAAGCTCCCTCAACTCAACTCTTTACTGTATATGAAAAAATGTTCAATAGTTTGGGAATTCATTAATAATTCTCTTTGGATTTTATTTCCCTCTCATATCATAAGAGAACCACACTCAGCAGACATGTTAGCAAAGAGACATTTTGAGGTTTCTAATTCCTTTACAATGCAAGAATGGAGCTAGATTTCTTGGATTACAATTCCCATCATCCTCCACCAGCATAGCCAAAGGTCAGGAACAATAGATGCTGCTATTTGATAACATTTGGAGAACCTTTTGCACTATAATTACTTTGAGTGAGTGGCAGAAAGGTCTGAGCATTTAATTCTTAATAACTCTAATGTGTCACTCAAGTATACACTCCTTCACTATAAGCACAAAAGTGAATTGCCACATTAAGAATTGCCATATTAAGATTAAATACTTAGAGAGACAGAGATTTTTATTTGCATTTAGAACAGCTGTGTCCCCCATTATGTTCTATAATTATGACATATGCAAGTTCTAAATGGATGCATTACTTCCATTAAAAAAATCACACTGGGAAAAGGGAGAACATATTCTTGTTTTCATGAATATCAAATGCAGATCACCATCTGTGCTTTTTCACTTCATGGCCATCTTCAAATAAATTGCTTAACTCTTTTTTCTTTTCTCACCTAGATCCCCTTTTAACGCTCAATTTAGCTCTTCACCTCTTTAGGCCCATCATTGTCTTTAACCATTTGTCTGAAGTAGTGTAGGGTTTCCTGCCTAGGCAGGGGGTTGGACTAGAAGACCTCCAAGGTCCCTTCCAACTCTGTTGTTGTTGTTGTTGTTGTTGTTGTTGTTGTTGTTGTTGTTGTTATTATTATTATTATTATTATTATTATTATTATTATTATTATTATTATTATTATTATTATTATTATTATTATTATTATTATTATTATACAATTGTATCACAGCGGCCAGTTGTTTCGCCGGATTTGGCATTGATTACTAGTCGAGTCCCACCCAGAGGCCTAGGACGTCGTAATGTATTTTCGAAGTATATGTGCGGAACCGAGTAGTGCGGCTTTCTGCATTTGACTGATGGTGATTTTGTCAATTTTGAGCTGTTTTAAATGTAATTCCAGTGCTTTTGGGATAGCACCCAGTGTTCCAATCACTACTGGAATTACCACTGCTGGTTTGTGCCATAATCGTTGGATTTCGATTTTTAAGTCCTGGTATTTTGCGATTTTTTCGTGTTCCTTTTCATCGACCTTGCTATCCCCTGGTATTGCAATGTCAATGATAGTCACCTTGTTTTTCTCGACCAGCGTGATGTCTGGTGTATTATGCGCCAGTACCTTGTCTGTTTGTATACGAAAATCCCACAAGATCTTGACCATCTGATTTTCAGTGACTTTTTCAGGCTTGTGTTCCCACCAGTTTGTAGCAGTATGGATGTTATAATTTTTGCATAAATTCCAGTGGATCATTTGTTCAACAGAGTTCTGCCGTAATTTGTAATCAGTCTGCGCGATTTTCTTGCAGCAGCTGAACACATGGGCTACAGTTTCATCAGCTTCCTTGCATAATCTGCATTTAGCATCATTTGAGGATTTATCAATTTTGGCCTTTATGGCATTTGTACGAATTGCCTGTTCTTGTGCGGCCAGGATCAATGATTCTGTTTCTTTCTTTAAAGTACCAGATGTTAACCATAACCAAGTTTTTTCACTGTCCACTTTGTCTTTTATTTTTTCCAGAAATTGGCCATGTAATGCTTTATTTTGCCAATTCTCCATTCTTGATTTTATCACATTTTTTCTGTATTCTTGTTTCGTCTGTTGGACCTTCAGTAGATTTTTGTTCTTTACTTCAATTAATAGATGTTCTTGACTTTCTTTTAAATAATCTGCCAATGCATGCTTTTCTTCTTCAATAATAATAATAATAATAATAATAATAATAATAATAATAATAATAATAATAATAATAATAACAACAACAACAACAACAACAACAACAACAACAACAACAACTATTATTATTATTATTATTATTATTATTATTATTATTATTATTATTATTATTATTATTATTATTATTATTATTATTATTATTATTATTATTATTATTATTATTATTATTATTATTATTATTATTATTATTATTATTATTAAATGATGGCTACGTGACATGTCCATGTAGTATTCTTGGCGGTGACTTGCCTTTCTTCTCTATGATTTTCCAACTTCCCAATCTATTCTATGGATCCCGGTATCTCACATCCAAGTATTAAACAAGTCTTACTTAAGTTAGATTTTTTTTTGAAACTGAAGTGGCTAAGTGACATCATTGCTTACTCATAGCTGTATGACATAGCATAAGGCACACGTACCTTCTCCAATGCATTGCAACCTTCACAGTAATAATTTGGAGAAGGAAAAGAAAAACTCGTAATCAGACAGACTAGCCAATATGATGGTTGCCTATTGGATGAATTGTGGTGCTCAAAAAGAGTCCCTTGGACTGCAAGGAGACCCAATCAGTCAACCCTAAAGGAAATCAGCCCTGACCGTTGTTTGGAAGGACCGGTATCTGTCCTTCTGATCTGAAGTGGAAGCTCAAATACTTTGGCCACCTAATGAGAAGGGAGGACTCATCGGAAAAGACTCTGATGTTGGAAAAGATTGAAGGCAAAAGGAGAACGGGACAGTGGAGAAGGAGGTGGTTAGATAGTGTCATTGACCCAATGAACATGAATTTGGGCAAACTCTGGGAGACAGCGAAAGACAGTGGGGGCTGACGTGCTATGGTCCATAGACTCCTGAAGAGTCGGATATGACTTAGCAACTGAACAACAACTAGATCAATGCCAACTTTTCTGTGGTATTTCACTAAGCAGTACATAGCATTCACTGGTAAATTCCAATGACTTTGTGAGAAAAACGTTCCGATAAATCAGCAGCTTTTACATGACTTGCTTTTTTTTTTAAAGTATCAAATGCTTAATTCCTCATTTCATTTCATGATTACTTTATTTAACTGATAATATGGTGGCCAGATGCCATGTGAGCATTTCTGAAGCCTACCTTTGCTCCGTCAAACCCATGGAGAACTTCTCTGCTTCTGCTCTGTAGAGACCCCTTAATTAATCCAATAAAAAGAATTGAAAATGGGGTAGAAGCGAGTCCTAGAACCATTTGCGCATGTATGCACAGATGGCTACTCGATTACTAATTTATACACCCTCTCAGGATTTGCCTAGAGGATTTAAGAATGCTGGATTCCCCTTTTCTCCTAGCTACTATATAAAGATGAATATTTGCCCTCTACAACTCCTGGTTAGGAATTTTACTGAGCAGGGGTTTTTTTTTTGTTCCTTGATGTTTAATTGGATTGGCCAGAAGGCTTTGGCAGCACACATGGAATTTTCGATTATGTATGAATATTATTAGTGGAGCTTCTAGTAATTGATGACTATGGTGCTTCACATGAAATTTGCATTTCTGGAGATTTCATTGTGCCAAATGACCCCCAATCTCCCTTTTCCCCCCTGCAGCTGTGCATTCCTTAAGTGAAACTGGAAGTCCAGCTCCAGTTTGCCTTTTGATATTACCAATATGTCAGCGTTGTGCAGTCCGCTGAAGGGTTTGGCATTAAGCATGAAGCTGACTGCCTGTTGGAACCATCTGTTGCTAACTCCCATTCTGGTGTGAAATCCTATCGTTTAATATGTCTAATATTTCAAATATTTGCCTGTTGGCTGGATGCGGATTTTGCATTCTTCACTCTTAAAGTCATTTGGAGCTGCCACATCCTGGGTTTTTTTTTAAAGGCTCTTGTCAGAACAGCTATTGTTCTAATGTGGAAAAAAATTGAAGCAACATTTGGGCTGGGCAACATTTATTCTTGTTGTCTGAGAAATTTATTTGAAAGATTCAAATGAAGTAATTATTCCTTTTGTTGTTCCTTTTAAATTATGCTTGATTTTACTGTGCACTATCCAGAGTCAGTTTGAAGCTGGGTGGTGCTTCAACTGAAGAAATTGAACAAATTGGTTATGGAATTTGATCAATTTGTACACAAGAGATTTTATTATATTGTTCATAAAGACTATATGTTATAAGGAATTCATAGTGACTATGAAAGCAAGTTTCTCATCTAAACTGCAAAAAATAACAGATACGAAGAAAGCAGGATTCAACACAAACCTTTTAAAAGATGTAAATCCACCCTGTTTCCCCCAAAATAAGACATCCCCTGATAATAAGCCCAACCGAATGCATGGCAATAAGGCCAAGCACTTATTTCAGGGTTCAAAAAAAATATAAGACAGGGTCTTATTTTCGGAGAAACACGTTATTATAGGTATTATGAATCCTTTGCTTATTATAATCCTGGTTTTTTCCTTCATGCAAGAAATCAGTTTGTAAATTCTGTTTGTACTTTCAATGAATCATTGTTTCTTTGATATGAAGTTTTCAATTCTATGATGAATTAAAGTGTATATTAGAATAGAATAACAAAGTTGGAAGGGACCTTGGAGGTCTTCTAGTCCAACCCCCTACTTAGGCAATAGCAATAGCACTTAGACTTATATACCGCTTCATAGTGCTTTACAGCCCTCTCTAAGCGGTTTACAGAGTTCAGCATATTGCCCCCAACAATCTGGGTCCTCATTTTACCGAACTCAGAAGGATGGAAGGCTGAGTCAACTTTGAGCTGGTGAGATTTGAACAGCTGAACTGCTGAACTAGCAGTCACTGAAGTAGTTGCAGTGCTGCTTTTAACCACTGCGCCACCTCGGCTGGTGTAGGCAGGAAACCCTACACCACTTCAGACAAATGGTTATCCAACATCTTCTTAAAAACTTCCATTCACAACTTCTGGAGGCAAGCTGTTCCACGGGTTAATTGTTCTAACTGTCAGGAAATTTCTCCTTAGTTCTAAGTTGCTTCTCTCCTTGATTAGTTTCCACCCATTGCTTCTTGTTCTATCCTCAGGTGCTTTGGAGAATAGCTTCACTCCCTTTTGTTTGTGGTGGCCCCTGAGATATTGGAACACTGCTACCATGTCTTCCCTAGTCCTTCTTTTCATTAAACTAGACATACCCAGTTCCTGCAACCGTTCTTCATATGTTTTAGCCTCCAGTCCCCTAATCATCTTTGTTGCTCTTCTCTGCACTCTTTCTAGAGTCTCCACATCTTTTTTACATCGTGGTGACCAAAACCGAATGCAGTATTCCAAATGTGGCCTTACCAAGGCATTATAAAGTGGTATTAACACTTCACGTGATCTTGATTCTATCCCTCTATTTATGCAGCCTAGAACTGTGTTTGCTTTCTTGGCAGCTGCTGCACACTGCTGGCTCATATTTAAATGGTTGTCCACTAGGACTCCAAGATCCCTCTCACAGTTACTACTGTTGAGCAAGGTACCACATATGCTGTACCTGTGCATTTTGTTTTTCTTGCCTAAATGTAGAACCTTACTTTTTTCACCATTGAATTTCATTTTGTTAGATAGCGCCCAATGTTCAAGTCTGTCAAGATCCTTCTGTATTTTGAGCCTATCTTCTGGAGTGTTGGCTATTCCTGCCAGTTTGATGTCATCTGCAGATTTGATGAGTTCCCCATCTATCCCCTCATCCAAGTCATTGGTGAAGATGTTGAAGAATACTGGGCCTAAAACAGAGCCTTGTGTTCCTCCGCTGCATACTTCCCTCCATGTAGATGCAGTTCCATTGAGCACTACACATTGAGTGCGGTTGGTCAGCCAGTTACGAATCCATCTGGTAGTGATGCTGTCTAACCCACATTTTTCTACTTTTACTAGTAGTAGGTTATGGTCTACTTTATCAAATGCCTTACTGAAGTCCAAGTAAATTGTATTTACAGTATTCCTCTGGTCCACTAATTTTGTCACTTTGTCAAAGAATGCAATAAGATTAGTCTGGCATGATCTGTTTTTGACAAACCTATGTTGGCTTTTGGCTATTACTTTGTTTATTATCTTTTCCAGAATCTTCCCTGGTATTGAGGTCAGACTGATAGGTCTGTAGTTTCCTGAATCTATTTTTTTTGTCAAATACTGTATTTTTCGGAGTATAAGACGCACCTTTTTACCCCCCAAAAGAGGGTGAAAACTTGGGTGCGTCTTATACACCGAATGTAGCTCCACCCACCCAGCAACCCCCACCCTTTGGCCTCTGTCTTCCAGCAATTTACCTGCTTGCAGGAAAGAGGGAAGAGCCTGTAAAGCCAAGCAAGTCAGTAGCAGTTTCCCGACGAACAGCTGATTAGGTTTGCCACATGGAAAAATGAAAGTGAAACTAACTGCAAAGAGGCAAATAGCTGGGAGAGATTAGACACACAGGTTTTTATTTTTGCTGAACTGGCTGCAAAGGGGTAAGTGAATAACTATAAATACCTGTAGAACAGGGGTCGGGAACCTATGGCTCGTGAGCCAGATGTGGCTCTTTTGATGATTGCATATGGCTCGCAGATAAAACAAAATATTCTCACTTGTTTTAATTAAGGTGACCAGACGTCCCGATTTTTTAAAACAATGTCGGGACATCTGGTCACCTTAAAACACCCACCCATGCCTTTCTCTCTGCAAGGCGGGCGCAGAGAGATGACGTCGCTGCTGTCGGCGCCCCACGCTGATTGGCTGTTGAAGGGTGAGCGGCGGCGGCGATAGCAGCAAGCCGGGAGCGCTTGCCTGGAATTGGAATCAGCGAGCAGCTGGGCATTGGGGCTCTTCCCCCGCCTTCTCCATCCTCCAGGGTCGCCACTGCGGGGGTTCCGTCTCTCCGGTGGTGCCTGCGTTGGAAGGGAAGGGGGGGGAAAGAAAGGCAGCCTGCGGGGCTTGGCACGGCTGGGAGTTGCGAGGCGGCGTAGCAACCGGGCTGTTCCTCCGGGTGTGCTAAAGTGCTTGAGTTTTTTCTCTCTCACACACACATGCACAACCTTCCAACGACCGGGTCGGACTGGATCTCCCAGCACGACTTCCCAGTCGTTGGAAGGTTGTGCATGTGTGTGTGAGAGAGAAAAAACTCAAGCACTTTAGCACACCCGGAGGAACAGCCCGGTTGCTACGCCGCCTCGCAACTCCCAGCCGTGCCAAGCCCCGCAGGCTGCCTTTCTTTCCCCCCCTTCCCTTCCAACGCAGGCACCACCGGAGAGACAGAACCCCCGCAGTGGCGACCCTGGAGGATGGAGAAGGCGGGGGAAGAGCCCCGATGCCCAGCTGCTCGCTGATTCCAATTCCAGGCGAGCGCTCCCGGCTTGCTGCCGCCGCCGCGCGTGAACGCGGTCCACGGCGGGAAGTGAGTTCAAGCGACCCTCCACCGCTGCCGGCCTGCAACCCGGCACCCCGTCCTGCGTGCCCCGCCCCATGCCCCGTATGGTGAGTGTTATAACAACATTATTTAAAAGAATAAATTCAGAGGCTTATTATACTGACATTTAGTTGAATTCACTTTTAAAATATATTATATGGCTCTCACTGAAATAAATTTCCAAATTTTTTGCTTTTATGGCTCTCTTAGTCAAAAAGGTTCCCGACCCGTGCTGTAGAATGTTCAGATTATTAGACTTATTTTTTAAAGACTGCTTTATTATTGTTCTAGAGCCAGGGGTCTCCAACCTTGGCAATTTTAAGACTTGTGGACTTCAACTCCCAGAATTCCACAGCCAGCTTTGTTAGCTTTGCTGGCTGTGGAATTCTGGGAGTTGAAGTCCACAAGTCTTAAAGTTGCCAAAGTTGGAGATCCCTGTAAATCTAGACAACTTAACAAAATAAAGAAGCTTTTTAAAATAAATGCTTGCTCTGAAGAGGCCCAATGCTATTGTATCTTCTTTTAAATAATAGAGAATAATGTATACTTCCAGAAATTTTAATTAATTATAACAGCTCTGTACAAGTATAGTATGAAATGTAACAGTGTCCTGTTTAGTATTAGAGTTTAGTTACCTTGGAGTAGATCTATTTAAATAATTGGGAGGAGTTAGTGTGACTACATTTAAGAAAACTTTCTGGCATAATGTACATTTCTCCAATTCTTTGCTATTTCTATGGGTCAGGCACACATGCACAGAAATACACAGCAAACAGTGTATATCATCTGTGCTGTTTGCTGTTTGCTGTTTGGCAAATTGCTTGGAGGCAGAGGCCTTTTTTCCTTGTTTTCCTCCCCCAAAATTAAAGTGTGTCTTATACTTCGGTGCGTCTTATGCTCCGAAAAATATGGTACTTTTTTTGCTTTCCTATGTCTCTACAACATATTTTGCATCCACTGGTAGATACTTTCCTACTGGGTAGTGAGTGGAAGTGGAGGGTGTTAAGGTTTCTAAAAATATGTTGTAATGGTGCACAGTCACACATGTGAGTTGGGTAACCACATAAACGAAGGGTCCTTGATGCTCTGTGAGCTGGGTGGCTTTTTTTGCAGATGCTTCATTACCAACCAAGGTTACATCATTAGTGCTAGAAGGAAATGGAGTTTGATGTTATTTTAATATACTAATGGCTTGCCCTGTCAGTGTTGGTAGAAGTGTTCTTAGTAGTTCCTTGATTAGGTTGTTATTTACTGTTAGCTTACAACACTAGCACTGATGATGTTACCTAGGTTGGTAATGAAACATCTGCAAGAAAACCACCAAGCTCAAAGAGCACCAAGGACCCTACTGTTCAATCCCGAGCCACTAATATTCTCTTCTATTGGTACCATATAAATATGTTTAATTAGATAAATTTGGTGTAAGGCACACGTGTCAAACTCGCTGCATCACATTGCTGTCACGTAACGTATTGTGACATTTTCCCCTTTCCGAAGCTGGGGTGGACGTGGCCTGCGCATGACGCATCCGGCCCACAGGCCACCAGTTTGACACCCCTGGAAAGGACAGAAAGTCTGCCTTTAAACCTGTGCTTAAAAATAAGCCTACAAAACATCTGATGGGCATAGGCGGCTGAAGTTGAATGGTGAAGAGGGGGGAACTTCCCTGCTATATGGTGCGAATGTCCTTCTAGGTCCATGATGGCGAACCTATGGCATGCATACCACAGGTGGCATGTGGAGCCATATCTGAGGGCACGGGAGGCTTGCCCTATTTTAGTTTCAGCACGCATGTGCGCGTTGGCCAGCTGATTTCCAGCCTTCCGGAGAGCGCCTTCCCCAGACTTCCGGTTGGGCCATTGGGCCGTTTTTCACCCACCCCAGGCTCCCCAGACTGGAAGTCCGGAGGCTTTAGTGAGCCCTAAGCGCATGTGCGTGGGGGGGGAGCTCGGGTGGGTTGTGCGCATTTGCAGGGGTGGGTTCCACTTACTTCGCCACAGTTCGCATTGCGATGATTTGCACGTGTGCATCCCCTCATGCAATTCTGCTTTTGTGCATGCTCAGTAGCTATAATCAGCCTGAAACACAGCTGAGGAGCTGATCAGCTGTGCTTTGGGCGAAGGAATAAAGGTAAGTATAAACCCGGGGGCTGGCGGGAGGGCCCTTTTTCAAGCAGGAGCAGAGGAAAAAACTTCCAAACAGTAAAAAATTTGGAAAAAATTCCCCAAAAAAGATGGCGGCACCCACGGACTGGCACCGACCAAACCGGATCTGTGACACCATCGTGATGTCACCAGCGGGTCGCTACTGGTTCATAGGATCCGGTCCAAACCAGGAGAAACCCATCCCTGAGGGCATGGCATTATGGGTGTGGGCACGCGCACGTGCGCCCTTTTGGCACCCAAGCAAAAAAAGGTTCGCCATCACTGTTCTAGGTATTAGCTCTTCTTCAGGCTACTTTTAAACAGGGGTTCAGATGCACTCTGAAGAAAGCAGTAAAGCTATGTTCAAAAACAGCCTGAAAACCGATTTAGCACTATTTCCATACTTTAAAAACTTCTGCCTATAATTAGAGGTGATCTGGGAAACAACTGATAGACAGGAGAGAAGTGATGGTTATGTGGTGGCAGGAGAGCTTCCCAATGACCCCTTCCTCTTATTTGCTTTCTTTTGGGAGAGGGTTGGTTGTCAATGGTTGACAGCTTTCTACTTTTCAAGGGAACTGTCACTAACCCATAGAGCAGGGGTCTCCAACCTTGGCAACTTTAAGACTTGTGGACTTCAAGTCCCAGAATTCCTCAGCTCTGGGAGTTGAAGTCCACAAGCCTTAAAGTTGCCAAGGTTGGAGACCCCTGCCATAGATCAGCACAGCTACTGATCTGTGGAGTGAGAAGGCTGATCAGTAAAACAGGAAATCCTTTCCTAAGCTTTACCTGCCAGTCTTCACACACCAAGCTGATCAGCTGCCTCGGAGGTCCAGCCATCTGTCACAGCTTGCCCCCTCCTTGAACTTCATTCCATGTTTAGATAAATGATTGGGAAATATTTTCCCACCAGCTGACGATATTTGGTAGGAGGGAAGGGATGCGAAGATGGGGAAGTCCAGTCATCCTTTTCTTTAACTTCACCCAAACACAGGAAATAAGAAAAGCACCTTTTGCAGACATAGTGACTATGGCAAGGCAGGGTTTGGCAACAGAAACAGCAAAATTGATACTGGTACAGTTTGATGGTGACTCAACGATGGGTGGAGGGCAATGAATCTTATCCATGCTAAAGAGCTGTAACTCAGTTTTCCTAAATCTGATAACATTGCCAAAAAGGCACTAAGAGTTGTTAACCTAATCTTGCATAGCTTCTTCTCTGGCAATATTACACTGCTAACCAGAGCATATAAAACATTTGCCAGACCAATTCTCGAATACAGCTCACCTGTCTGGAACCCGCACTGCATATCGGACATTAATACAATCGAGAGAGTCCAGAAATATTTCACAAGAAGAGTCCTCCACTTCTCTGCTCGCAACAGAATACCTTATTCCACCAGACGTGAAATTTTGGGTTTAGATAGCTTAGAGCGGTGATGGCGAACCTTTTTTGGTTTGCGTGCCAAAAGGGGGGGTGTGCGCGCGAGTGCGCGCATGCATGCCCACACCCATTCCCTCCCCCACACACATGTGCACAACCCCCCCATGCTGCCCCCTGCGCATGTGCACACATCCCCACCCCCGCGCAAAGGCCTTACCAAAGCCTGGGACGGTAAAAAACAACGAAACGGGCAAACCGGAAGTTCGGAAAACGCACTTCCGGTTTGCCCGTTTTGTCATTTTTTGCATTCCGGGGCTTCAGGAAGCTTACCTGAACCCTCCGGAGTGCTAAAAACAGCCCAATGGCAAACCGGAAGTGCGTTTTCCGAACTTCCGGTTTGCCTGTTTCGTCGTTTTTTGCATTCCGGGGCTTCAGGAAGCTTCCCTGAACCCTCTAAAGTGCAAAAAACAGCACAACGGCAAACCGGAAGTGCATTTTTCTGAACTTCCGGTTTGCCCATGGAGCTGACAGGGTAACGCCTCGTGTGCCCTCCGATATGGCTCCGCGTGCCACCTGTGGCACACGTACCATAGGTTCGCCATCACGGGCTTAGAGCTATGTCGCCTTCTATCTGATCTAAATGTAGTTCATAAAATCATCTGCCACAATGTCCTACCTGTCAATGAATATTTCAGCTTCAACCGCAACATTACACGCGTACATAATAGATTCAAACTTAATGTAAACCGCTCGAAACTCGACTGCAGAAAATACGACTTCAGCAACAGAATGATCAATGCCTGGAATGCACTACCTGACTCTGTGGTTTCTTCCCCAAACCCCCAAAACTTTAACCTTAAACTGTCTACAGTCGACCTCTCCCCGTTTCTAAGAGGTCTGTAAGGGGCGTGCATAAGCGCACCACTGTGTCTACTGTCCCTGTCCTGCTGTCCTATTGTCCAAATTTACCTATACCTACTTTACTTTTGTTTATGTTTATACCATACCTGATATCTTATACATGTTTTGACAAAATAAATAAATTTTAAAAAAAACCTTAAACAACCATTGGCATGCTGACTGCAGATATGGAAGAAACCAAGTTGGTGAATGGTCTCAATCTCCTGGGGAAGACTCTAGACATGAGTGTTTACTTACCCTGTTGTGGCTGGTCCTTTGATTGCACAATGTTGTCTTGTTTGCTGTCACCACTACTTTTGTGCTTTGCTGTCTCAACGGTCTCCTGCTTTGTACTTTTGAGAGGTTCCCTGGGGTTGAAGGGTTGATCTTTCTCAACCCATGTCTGTTTGACTGACACCTTCTTCTTCACATTCTCTTTTCTTTCTCCTCGGATATGATTCCGCGAGTTTCTAATTCAATGAGAAATATATCACAAATAGCAATAACAATTTTACAAAATATGTAAAATGAGTTTTGGGAACTTGTTATTCCTCAGCATCCATTCTCAAACCTAGTGATCTCTAAAAGTCATAGATTACAGCTCCTTTGATCTGCTGACCATACTAACTGAAAATTAGGAAATATAAAAGAGTCTAAATAAGAAAAGGTGACACCAGAAATCTATTCAAGCATTCCAGGAACGATTTGAAGATTAAAAGTCTGAAAACGACTGGATTGTATGAACGAACTTGGGTACAAAGAATTCAGCTAAACGTGAATGTCATGAAAGAAATGGGTCTTTAGCTAAGAGACAGAAATTAACTAATTGTAAAAGTGAAGGATCTAGTAAAAGTAACACAACAAAGTTTTTTTTAATTTTGCAACACTGCATTTTAAGAGAAGCAAAAAAAACCTGCAAAAAAGAAAAATATTTTAACAAAAATGCCATAAGAACGATCCATTCTCTCATATCCCTAGCCAACAGGATGAAATTTTGAACCCTCAGGTAGATGTAGGGCTAATTAGACAACACCTGACCTGTTGGCTCATCATTTCAGACATATTTTCTTACCTAAACTGAGAAAACAATGATCAGAGGAGGGCAAAAAAGCATTGGGAGCGGGAGCAACTTCCAATTTCTGCTGTCTTCCCCATTGACTTCCCTTATTGGAAGCTGGCCCAGAGCATCGGAAATAATAAACACAGGACCGTGGCTGACTATGGCAACATGGGGCGTGGTAGCATGGTTGCATGACAGTGGCCATAACTTTGCCAGATTTCAATTCCATGGGAGTAATAGGCCCCAAATTTTGGACGCATTCTGTAAGGTAGCCCATTTGATGTGTATTGATTCAAAAATCATTATCAGTATGATAGCCTGTTTTGTTAACTGAAGATTACAAGCAGACAAACTGGAGAGTTTTAGTAGCATTTTAGAGTTTCAGTAGATTTCAGCTATTTTGTGGTTCAGGTCTCTTACCTGTTGGTCGCCGCACAGCCGAAGAAGCTGGTGGCATTCGCGGCGCGGGGCTTCCCCCGCCCGCTTCCCCCGCCCGCCTGGATGCCAGCATTTGCGTTCTTTTGCCCTCTGCGCAAGCAGAATGCTTTGCGCATGCGCAGAGGGCAAAAGAATGCAAATGCCGGCATCCAGGCGGGCGGGGGAAGCGGGCGGGGGAAGCCCCGCGCTACGAACGCCACCAGCTTCTTCGGCTGTGCGGCGACCAACAGGTAAGAGCGAACCGGGAGGATTTCACCCCTGGTTCAGGATGTTCCACTGTATTTAGCAGTTTTGTACTTTTCTGTTTTATATAGTTTTTTGTTTGCTTGTAATGCTTATCTTTCTAACATGTCTCCCTCTACTATAGTTTTAGTCTAATTTTTGTATATATATATAATGATAACATTTTGATTTGATTTGAGTTGGCATCAAAAAATTAAAACATTGATTGAGCCTTATATAATGTTATTCTGAGCACAACTAAAAAGAAGAAGAAGAGCAATGTTACTGGTCAATCCCTTTCCTTTGTAATCCCTTGGACAATCTTTGCATGTGTTTGAAATGTCAGCATTATTTACATCCTTTCTTCAGCCTCAAACAAATTCAGTTCCACCCAGTTAGTGGTTTGTTTTTTTTTGTCCTTCTTTGTTTCTGTAATGAAATCAATTAAGATGGAGCCAAAGTGGCACAGTGCCACTGAATTCAGTTGGGTTTTAGCAAACCATCCTCTCTTGTGGTGGTTAGTTTGGTTCCATGACACAGTTATAAATTTTGGAGGAAATATGTGGTTTCTCTTCCGTACTTTATGATTTGACCTTTTGGCAGAAGATTAAAAATGAGGGTCCCCCCCCTTTTTTATCATACAGTTTCTCCTAATTTACTGTATTTTTCGGAGTATAAGACGCACCTTTTTACCCCCCAAAAGAGAGTCAAAAACTGGGTGTGTCTTATACTCCAGATGTTGCATTAGGGGGAGGGGGAGGGAGTTGGTGTAATGGTGGCAACGGCAGCAATGCCGGCAACAGCGACAATGGGTGGCAACAGACAGCTGATTGGCGGTATTCTATGAGACTGTTCCAACTGCCAATCAAAGCCGCCGCCGCTGCTGCCTGCCGCTGCTGCCGGACCAAGGGAAAGCCGCTGCTGCCGCCGGACCACAGGAAAGCCCCTGAGGCAGCTAAGAAGCCGTCGCCGCCGCTGCTGCCCAAAGCGAGCCCACAGCTTTGAAGACCAAATTCCAAGTTTGAAGACCCCTGAGTTAGGGGTTAGGGGTGCAAGGGTCTTCAAACCTGGCAAGTTTAGGACTTGTGGACTTCAACTCCCATTCCTGAGCTAGCATGCCTGGAGGAGGAATTCTGGGAGTTGAAGTCCACAAGTCTTAAAGCTGTCAAGTTTGAAGTTTGTAAAAAGAATACATAGTTGTAAAAAGTATACATGGTTGCAAAAAGTATACATGGTTGTAAAAATTATTCTGCTACACTGGTATTTTATTAAATAATATATTGCTACACCATTTGGTTCAGAATACTTTTTTCCTTGTTTTCCTCCTCTAAAATCTAGGTGCGTCTTATACTCCGGTGCGTCCTATACTCCGAAAAATATGGTATGTAGGCTAAGACCAGATTGTTCTCTTGTATTACAATCAGATATCACAGCCTGAGTGTTGGGTTATTAAAAATAAGATAGACAAATTATAGACACTTTAACTGTGCAATTGCTCTGCCTCATTCAAGGAAATTTATACAGTGTAGAAGGTCCAGACTTCATATTCTGCTTATAGCAATAGCAATAGCACTTTTCTTATATACCGCTTCATAGTGCTTTACAGCCCTCTCTAAGCGGTTTACAGAGTTCAGCATATTGCCCCCAACAATCTGGGTCCTCATTTTACCCACCTCGGAAGGATGGAAGGCTGAGTCAACCTTGAGCCTAGTGAGATTTGAACAGCTGAACTGTTGAACTAGCAGTCAGCCTGCAATGGCTGCATTTAACCACTGCACCACCTATGCTCCTACCCTGAACTTTTCCTTCAAATCTATTAATAGCAATAGCACTTAGACTTATATACCGCTTCACAGTGCTTTACAGCCCTCTCTAAGTGGTTTACAGAGTCAGCCTATTGCCCTCTAACAATCTGGGTCCTTCAAATGTATTAAGCAGGAAAAGATGAAAAGTTATAAATCAGTTTGGGGTTATTAAATCTTCTGTTTTATTGAATACTATCATACCTCCTTATGAAATTTGGCAGTTTAATAAACAAACAAATAAAAACATACATTTTGAGAGAAAACTGTAAATTTTTAACAGAAATACAATATATGTGCTGTATAAAGAGAAAGGGTGATCTGTATGTTTGCCGCTGACAAGGAACAACAATGCCTTGCTTTCTTATGGCTCTTTTACTCATATTTAAAGTTACAGAGCCGAGGTGGCGCAGCGATTAGAGGCAGGTACTACAGGCCACTTTAGCTGACTGTGATCCCCAGGTCAGCGGTTCAAATCTCACCGGCTCAAGGTTGACTCAGCCTTCCATCCTTCCGAGGTAGGTAAAATGAGGACCCAGATTGTTGGGAGCAATATAAATATACATTGCTTACTGGTGTAAACCGCTTAGAGAGTGCTTGCACTGTGAGGCGGAATATAAGTCTCATAAATAAATAAATAAATGAATAAATGAATGAATGAATAAATAAATAAATAAAGTTGAGCATAATTTAAAACCAGAGCAGAGGTCTGGAAATTTGTGGTCCTCAAGATATTCCCAAGATGGAGCTCTCATTTGCCCAGTCAACACTGTTAGTGGCAAGAAATGTTAGACATTTGATCTCAACAATATCTGAAGAGCTGTAATCATCCCCATTTTTTAAAACTGAGAGTTCCTTTCCCTATAGAATGACACATAGCCACTTCTTAAGGTAACTCCTTCAGTTTTGTACGTCTTATAATATGGAAAAGTACTGAAGTATGTATGTGGGTACTGTATGTTTCATAAGTTGAATTATGAATTATACATTGAAGTTTCCTAATTGAGTTTTGATCATGAAGAATGTAACACATGGAATAGGTTTCATTTTATAAATAATTGTTTCTGTACTCAACTCAACTCAAAATATTATTCAGGGAGAAAGTTGCTGTGAGCACAAATTGATAAATGCATTGGACAGCAGAGACTTGAGGTTAAATCCCAGTTCAATTACAGAGTCACTTGATAACACTGCCCATGTCATCATTTTTCAGTCTCAATTACCAATCTATCAAATGGGAATAATTATGGTCTAGCTTAAAGGCATTTTGTGAAGATGAATTATACAGAGACATAGAGTGCTGGGCTCTATAGTGGATAATAACTGTCATGGAGTAAAATATGTAAAACATTAAACTCTTCCGTTTATAGTAACACTAGAGTATTGACTAATGAAATAAATGACATTTGGAATTTGAATTTATTTCCTATTTAATTTTTATATATGTGTTTAAGAAAAAATAATAACATAATTATTAGTGTGGTCTAACATTATCCTGAAGTATGGAAAGATATTTGGACAAATGAAAATGAAACATAAATTGTAACACCACAGAATGATATAAATCAGTGAAATAATCTCCGTATCTCTAAATTTCTTAAATATTTATGTCTCGATTGCTTTCCTTGGGGAAAAAAATGAAAATATGATTAATGAACTGCAAACATGATGTTGCAAGATTTATTGAATTTATGTGGCAGCAGATTCTTTTGAAATCATTATATCCAGAGAGAACTTGCTGCCTATTTTATGGGCAGATTTAAAGAATTCATATTGGCTTTGGACATGTCTGTGAAATGTATCTTCTTCTTCTTATCCTCACATAAGGAAGGAATGGGAATTGAACAAAAGTTTAATTTGCCAAAGAAGCTTCACTGAAAACAGGAATCGATTTCTCTTTGCCTTTCTGAAGGAAACATCTTCCTTCCTTCCTTCCTTCCTTCCTTCCTTCCTTCCTTCCTTCCTTCCTTCCTTCCTTCCTTCCTTCCTTCCTTCCTTCCCTCCCTCCCTCCCTCCCTCCCTCCCTCCCTCCCTCCCTCCCTCCCTCTCTGGTTCTCTTCCTTATACTGACTTTTTACTATGTGAACATATGGTGCTATTTCTCCTCAATATTGTTAATTTTGTGGAAAAGAACACAAAGATGTTAGAATAATAGGTCTTAGTTTACTGACACTACATATGTGACATTTTGTTTGTTTTCATAAACAGAATACTCTTATATAAATAAATAAGTAGGAATTGGAACTTGGGCTTAAACATAAGCAAAATACAGATGTTCCAAATGTTTCTGAAGCATCTTGATAGTCCATTTGGAGCTTCTCCTTTGAGTCAAATGTAGTTAAGAAATAGAGGATTACTTCAGTTAAGAATTTAAAAAGCTATTCTTAGCACATATACTTGGTTAAAATATTCTACAAGCTAAATAGTGTTATTTTGCTGGATTCAGATGTATTTTCCTCTTAGATAGATTGACTGGATTTATTCTTTATCATTTCCAGATACTAAACATGTATCTAGAGACGGAGGAGAACAGAATTAATTTAATATAAATGACCAATCACAGCTAAGTTGGAAGGGCAATTTAATTCTGCAGTTTTCTTATGCATTATGAATATAATAGTCATAAAATTTCATGGAACTCATGAGAATTCTATCACTATCAAAATAGAAGAGTCATCCTTTGGTTACATAATGCTTCACTGGGTCTGCCCTGTGATGGGAATATAGCAGCCATACTGTAAAAGGAATTTAACACAGAAGATGGTTGAATTTTGCTGGGAATTTTTCTAGCATGATGGGATTTCCTGGCAATTTTCTTTCTGGGACCTTCTCCTGCATTCTCCCAAAAGCTGCCCGTGAAGGCTAATGGATGTAGCAGGATAGAGACACTAGTAATCTTACATAAGAAGCAAAAATGTTTTTCTGCTCATGTCAAGTACAGTATCTCTGGACCCAATCCAAGGCATGCAATAGTGGAACTGATATCTGAAGAAACCTCCAGGGAAAGTAAACGTACTTGAAATGTGAAAATGCTGGTGGATGTTTTAAGTTCCATCTCTTTTCCTGCCCGAAGGTCCTCACCAGTTTCGCTTCTGTGGTGCAGAGTTTGGCCTTTCGGTCAGACGGATCATTGAAGACGAAGGAATCCGACCCAAACATCAGGTGTTTGACACCAAAAGAACAAAGTAGAGGAAGCTTCACTTGTATTTCCTAGAAAGAAGAGCAGAGTATACAGATTAAGATATCTTAGATGGTTATCTGGTTTTCAATATGAGGACAAATTTGCTTACTCTCTTTTAAAATTGCTCTGTATGCCAAATTCAGTCTGGACATCTGGCTGATTGCGACCAACCTTAATTAATAAGAATAATTAATACTAAGTAAACAACAACAACAACAACAACAACAACAACAACAACAATAATAATAATAATAATAATAATAATAATAATAATAATAATAATAATAATAAATAAAATGAATGTTGAAGTATCTGGAGACAGCAGAATAGAAGAGAAAAAAATCTGGAGACAACAGACTAGAAGAGAAAATCACAATATAAAAACTTGAAAATAGAAGTAGAATGACTGTGTCAAAGGAAAACAATGATAGTATCAATAGTAATAGGCTCCTTGAGTCAATCCCAAAACATCTGGAGCACCATTGAACATCATTGGCATTGAAAAATGTCACCATCAGTCAATTGCAAAAGGTAGGTTTACTTGGGACACGTTATATCCTGTGCTTATACCCTTAATAAATAATAACATCTACCTATCTCAGGTCCTTGGGAAGGACTTGGTAGATGGATAAAAATGCCAAATCCAGTCTAAACATCTGGCTGACTATGTGATGAACCATAATAATAATAATTTGTAGAATTAGATTGTTTCAACCATTCTATTCAAAATGCTGACAGCCTGTAACAGAACTTTAAATAAAAGTATAAACTTAGTAAGAAATAAGGCAGTTTTAAATTTGAACCGTAACTATCAGCCAAAGACATTTCACTAATGATAACTGTTTTGGGAAAAAAAGAGGGAAATCTGTTAGTCAAGAACCTCGAGAATTAATTAAATAAAAAAAACACTAAATCAAAATGTCCTCTGTTGCACAAAATTTAAAATGACAAAATAACACAGCAGAACTTTAAAAATCACTGTGTTTTTACACAAGAGTTCATGAGAGTGCAGCAATTTTAATATAGAAAATAGAAAAAAAATTGATAGAAAAAAATACCAGGGATTGAACTGTGGAGTTCTTCGTGCTCTCTGAGCTCGGTTGTTTGCTTGCAGACGTTTCATTATCTAAGTAATATCATCATTGTGGGGTAAGATTGTTCGTCTTATTTTTGGCCTCATGGCATTGTATGAAATTGCATAATTGACTCAAAAATTCTGATTATGCTTTTCCAGAAAATATTGAAATAAAATTTTTGGTTTGGCAAATCTCTAAGAAAAAAGGAATCCTATGTTTAAGGAACAATGTGAATACATATTATATATATCCAATATGGGATTTGTTTAAGAACTGAAATGTATGGTGGAAATTTGAACTTGGCTTGGATCCTATTGATCCAATTCTGATCAATCAAAAATCATTACAATTAAAGCAAACCAAACCTGAAATCAAATAAAAATGCAGTGCAACTGATGGCCAATTTATTTCCATGGGCTGATTTTTTTAAAAAATATTTTTTATTAAACATTAAAAAAAAAAATTCAACAATTCACTTCTTTACAACGTTTTCATATCGGTATACATACATTTAACTATACATATGTTTCCCTTATTTTGTTTCTATACTTATTACTCTCCTAGCTGATACCCGTGCTTTGCTACGAAACTATGTGATGGGGCTTGATAAATTTACACTTAAAGCTTTAAAATTAATGAGTAGTTAAAAAATGGACTGTATTATTTCATTAGAGACGGTAAGATAAGTTTCTGTTACAGATGAAGGCATTATTTGCATAGCATAGACCTTCAATTCGTCCCTCAGATGAATTGCTCAGGACCACCCTGTAAACAACATTCCTGTTTTGTTCTCTGACTGGAGGATGACCAGGCTGTCAGGTGAACTGACCCTGGAGCATGCCACATAGAACTGGCCATGGGAGAAACAGGCAGCTTCCCTTACTTGTGTTTTCCTAATCACATCTGTAAATCTTTTCCTGCGTTTTTTGCCTCTTTTCCCTTTAACTGGTGTTACAGTAGAAGGAACAGATTCGTCTGAACTGAGGAGGAAAATAAGGGGGGGAAATCTGTCTCTGCCTACCAGCATCCATTGGTATCCATCTGGCTAGCATCCTGTTAGTGTGTGAGAGAGTTGAGGGGTGTTTCGAAACTCAAATAGTATTTGCTGTGTGAGCAAGAAGGAGACAGGAAGGAGTCTGTGTGTGGCTTAGCTCAACTGTTCCGTAGTAAAGCTGCTTGCTGCTGTGAAAGCAAAAGCGAAACTGAAACTCCTCTGCTTGTGTTTTGCATTTGGATCAGATTTCTTTTCAGGTGGGGAGGGGGGAGTAGAACGCCTTAGCATCAGAGCTTGTTAATAATAATATAAGAAATACTCATGCTCCGATGGTCATTTTGAAAAATCCTTTCTTAGTGAGCACCTAGAAGCCAAGAGGAACATACATGGCAAATTTCAAGTTTGTAGTCTTTACGGTTTTGGAAATTTCGTGATTAATGTGTAAGTGGCTTTCGCTTTTATATATACCATATTTTTTGGAGTATAAGACGCACCTTTTTTCCCCCAAAAAGAGGGTGAAAATTTGGATGCGTCTTATACACCGAATGTAGCCCTACCCACCCGCCAGCCCCCACCCTTCGGAGGTTTTCGGCATCCGCGTGTCACATTTTCGGCTGGTTCCAGCCATTGCTGGCCACCGCCGCCGCAGCCGTTGCTGCCCGGAGCCGCTGCCGGCTGCTGCCGGCTACTGCCGGCTGCTGCTCCCCACTGCTGCCCCCAGCCGCCCGCTGCCACTGCACCCGTAACCCCTAAACTAGGGGTCTTCAAACTTGGCAAGTTTAAGACTTGTGGACTTCAATTCCCATTCCTGAGCAAGGATGACAGGAGGAGGAATTCTGAGAGGAAGTCCACTAGTTTTAAACTTGCCAAGTTTGAAGACCCCTGGTTTAGGGGTTAGGGGTGGCAAGGGTCTTCAAACCTGGCAAGTTTAAGACTTGTGGACTTCAATTCCCATTCCTGAGCTAGCATGACTGGAGGAGGAATTCTGGGAGTTGAAGTCCACAAGTCTTAAAGCTGTCAAGTTTGAAGTTTTTAGCTCCTATTCCTTCTTCCACTTATCTTCCTTAACCCTTACATCTATGTTCTAACCATTTATACCAATCCAGGGGTGGGTTCTAACTTACATCATTGCTGGTTTGCTTCCTCCCGTGCCGCGTGGGTGTGTCTCGTGGGTGCGTGCATGCAAAATATTGCAAAATATTAAACCTCCAGTTTAAATAATCAAAAGTTTTTTGGGCGTCCAAGAAGATTAATGCAGTTTGTTTTCTGGGGTGAGCCTCATAGTATTCTAGTGTATTAATAATAGTTCTCATATTGTTTTTTATTTGTCTTCTTGGTAAAAATCCATTTTGGTCTGAATGTATAAACTCTTTAGTACTATTTTTACTCTTTCTGAAATTATAGATGCAAATAGTTTGTAATCCGTATTCAGTAATGAAATGGGTCTGTAATTCCTAATCTGTTGCTGGTCCGTATCTTTTTTTTGAATGAGTGTGAAAAGTGCTTCTGTCCAAGAGTTGGGAATTTTAGCTTTTGCCAGTGCTTTGTTAAATAATTCCAGCATTACAATATCTAATGGTTCCTGTACCGTCTTATACAACTCTACAGGGAGTCCATCTGGGCCCGGTGTTTTGTTATTCTTTTGTTTCTTTCTTGCCTCCACTAGTTCTGTCATAGTTATTGTTTCATTCAATATCTCTCTTTTCATCTCTGAGATTTTAGTCAAGTTCATCCTATCCAAGTATTGTTTAATACTGTCTTCTGAGATGGTTTCCTGGCGATATAAATTTTGAAAGAATTGTTTCTTTTTTCTTCTTTCTTATAATGTATTACTCCCTCCTCGTCTTGCAGTTGGTGTATTATTCTTTTCTCTTTTTCTTTTTTTAGTTTATAGCAATAGCACTTAGACTTATATACCATTTCATAGTGTTTTACAGCCCTCTCTAAGCGGTTTACAGAGTTCAGCATATTGCCCCCAACAATCTGGGTCCTCATTTTACCGACCTCAGAAGATGGAAGGCTGAGTCAACCTTGAGCCGGTGAGATTTGAACAGCTGAACTGCTGAACTAGCAGTCAGCTGAAGTAGCCTGCAGTGCTGCACGTTAACCACTGCACCACCTCGGCGCAGCACCTTGCCATATTGATCCTAGACCATGATTGATGTGGAGTAGAGTAGTATGTGTATTGGTTCTTTTCTGTGTTTATTTCTCTCCATTTTGTGTCATTACGAAAAATGAGTCTGGCAATGTTGTTTTCTTTGTCTTATTCTTCTTGTTACTTTCATAATCTTTTTTACTATCTATAACTGCACTGAAGCCTCCAATTATACATATGTTCTCATATTCTAATTCCATTATTTTATTATGTAGTTTTCTATAAAATTCATTCTGATTGCTATTTGGTGCCTACCGTATTTTTTGGAGTATAAGACGCACTGAAGTATAAGACGCATCTTAGTTTGGGGGGAGGAAAACAAGGAAAAAAGGCCTCTGCCTCCAAGCAATTTGGCAAACAGCAAACAGCACAGATGATATACACTGTTTGCTGTGTATTTCTGTGCATGTGTGCCTGACCCATAGAAATAGCAAAGAATTGGAGAAATGTACATTATGCCAGAAAGTTTTCTTAAATGTAGTCACACTAACTCTTCCCAATTATTTAAATAGATCTACTCCAAGGTAACTAAACTCTAATACTAAACAGGACACTGTTACATTTCAGACTATACTTGTACAGAGCTGTTAAAATTAATTAAAATTTCTGGAAGTATACATTATTCTCTGTTATTTAAAAGAACATACAATAGCATTGGGCCTCTTCAGAGCAAGCATTTATTTTAAAAAGCTTCTTTATTTTGTTAAGTTGTCTAGATTTACAGGGATCTCCAACCTTGGCAACTTTAAGACTTGTGGACTTCAACTCCCAGAATTCCACAGCCAGCAAAGCTAACAAAGCTGGCTGTTGAATTCTGGGAGTTGAAGTCCACAAGTCTTAAAGTTGCCAAGGTTGGAGACCCCTGGCTCTAGAACAATAATAAAGCAGTCTTTAAAAAATAAGTCTAATAATTTGAACATTCTACAGACATAGTTATTCTTACCCCCTTCCATCCAGTTCAGCAAAAAATAAAAATCTGCTGTGTCTCTCCCAGATATTTGCCTCGTTGTAGTTAGTTTCACTTTCATTTTCCCACATGGCAAACCTAATCAGCTGTAGATCGGTAAACTGCTACTGACTTGCTCTTCCCTCTTTCCTGCAAGCTCTTTACAGAGCTCTTCCCTCTTTCCTGCAAGCAGGTAAATTGCTGGAAGACAGAGGCCAAAGGGTGGGGGTGGCTGGGTGGGTGGGGCTGCATTCGATGTATAAGACGCACCCAAGTTTTCATCCTTTTTTGGGGGGTAAAAAGGTGCGTCTTATACTCCGAAAAATAGGGTATATTATGGTGAGTAGTAAATGTTTTTGTTCTGTTTTTATCTCAGTCATTAGGATTCTTCCCTCCTCATCTGAATATATTTGTTTCGATTTCAGTCTTTCTTTAATATATATTACAATTCCTCTTTTCTTTTGTTGTACTAATGATACATAAAGTTTCCCTATCTTTGGGTTTTCTAGCAATTTACTGTACTGTTTCTTAATATGTACTTCCTGCAAACATATGATGTCCATACCTAGTTTTTGAAGTTTTGTGAGCACTTGTGTTCTTTTCCTGGTGAATTTAATCCATTTATATTTATTGAGACCATCATAATTTCCTCTTCCATTTCCTTATTTATTTATAAGTCGTTCTTAATTTCCTTGTATTTCTTGCCTCTGTATTTTCTCTCTTGTACCTTCTCTTTCTATTTGTTCTTTTTCTTGTTTCCTTTTTTCTTCTTGTTCCCCCTTTCTCCTCTGTTTGATATTCCTCTTGGCTTCTACTCTCCACTTCTCTGCTCTATTGTTCTTCTTCAGTTGGGAAATGGTGATTGAAGAACTCTTGCGCTTTATTGAGTGTGTCTATTTTAAAATTTTTCTCCTGCCAAGAAATCAGAATGCCTTCCGGTACTAGCCAATGGAACATCACATTGTATCTAGTTAATTGTGTTGTTAAAAACTGATATTGCCTTCTTTGGTCTCTCACTCTCCTTGGGATTTATTTCAAAGTTAATATTTCCTTTCCTTTATATATTATTGATTCCTCCCTCATTTTCTTGTATATTTCATCCCTTATCGCCTTCTTCATGAATCTCGCATGGACTTCTTTTGGTCTTCATGCATAGTTGGTATGAACTCTGTATACCTTGTCTATATCTCTCCTTATCTCCTGCTTGTCCTTCTGCAAAGCATCAGCTAATATTTCTGCTAGAATCTTCTTCTTTATCTTCCGTTTTGTTCTGAAATCTTAGGAAGAACAACGCTTTTCCCATCTCAAGAAATAAGATCGATTCTTCTAAATCTCTGTTAGGGAAACTACTTACCGTATGTTCCGGCGTATAAGACAACTGGGTGTATAAGACGACCCCCAACTTTTCCAGTTCAAATATAGAGTTTGGGATATACACGCCGTATAAGACTACCCCTCTTACCATCTTTCTTTTTCTTTCTGTCTTCCTTCCTTCCTAACTTCTTTCTTTCTTTCTTTCTTTCTTTCTTTCTTTCTTTCTTTCTTTCTTTCTTTCTTTCTTTCTTTCTTTCTTTCTTTCTTTCTTTCTTTCCTCCCTCCCTCCCTCCTTCCCTCCCTCCCTCCCTCCTTCTTTCTTTCTTTCTTTCTTTCTTTCTTTCTTTCTTTCTTTCTTTCTTCCTTCCTTCCTTCCTTCCTTCCTTCCTTCCTTCCTTCCTTCCTTCCTTCCTTCCTTCCTTTCTTTCTCCCTCCCTGCAAACGAATCCCCACTGTGGCTCCTTTCTCCCTCACCCAGCCCTCTTCCAAGATGCCAAGTGGAAGCGAGATAGGTGGGTGGGTTGCTCCCCTCCCTTCCCCTCGGAGGAAGAAGGAGCCTCTGTTGCCATTTCTCGCGGGGCTCCAGCCACCCGACTGAGTCCCCGACTGTGGCACCGGCAGAGAAGGAGAGCACGCGCTACTGCCGCCGCTGCTGCTATCGCCGCTCCGATATTTCTTTGGTGAGTGTGCGCGAGAGGGACCGCAGAGCAGAGGCGCCCGGCGAGCGGGTCGAGAGGTGTGGGGATGCCAGATGTGGTGGCATCGGCAGCAGGCTCCTGCCTGCGTCTCCCGCCTGCCTCTTGCCTTAAGCCGCCGGGCGCCTCTGCTCCACTGTCCCTCCCATGCACACCCACCTGCTGGGAAGGCTGCAGCTGGCAGTGGCGGCCGCAGCCTTCCCAGCAGGAGACCGAAGACGCAGGGTGGTATCGGTGCTCTGGGGCTCCTTCGGCCACTTGGCTGGAGAATGGCGGGGATGCAGCCGCAGCCGTTTTTGAGCTCCCCCTGGCTTAGAAGTTTCAGTACCGGGCGTATAAGACGACCGACTTTTGAGATGATTTTCAAGGGGTAAAAAGTCATCTTATACGCTGGAACATACAGTATATTAGCATACACTTAACACTTTGAGTTCCTATTAATTAATATATAGAGATAAAGCAATAAATAGATATAACTGTATATATACAAACTATCTTGATAAATATATCTATGTAAACTGTGTAGTTTTTTAAAATTAGAGAATCCCAATACTCTCCCTTATGTGATCAATATTAAACAAGTATTTCACTTTTTATCATCCGTTCAGCAGCTCAACATCACAGTTCCAATATTTCTCATTCTTGCATCATTTCTTTGTGTAATCTGCTTGTTTAAATAGTATTACCATATTTTTCAGAGTATAGGACGCACCGGAATATAGGACGCACCTAGATTTTAGAGGAGGAAAACAAGGAAAAAAGTATTCTGAACCAAATGGTGTAGTAATATATTATTTAATAAAATACCAGTGTAGCAGAATACTTTTTACAACCATGTATACTTTTTACAACCATGTACACTTTTTACAACCATGAACACTTTTTACAAACTTCAAACTTGACAGCTTTAAGACTTGTGGACTTCAACTCCCAGAATTCCTCCTCCAGTCATGCTAGCTCAGGAATGGGAGTTGAAGTCCACAAGTCTTAAACTTGCCAAGTTTGAAGACCCTTGCACCCCTAGCCCCTAAACCAGGGCTCTTCAAACTTGGCAAGTTTAAAACTAGTGGACTTCAACTCTCAGAATTCCTCCTCCAGTCATCCTTGCTCAGGAATGGGAATTGAAGTCCAGAAGTCTTAAACTTGCCAAGTTTGAAGACCCTTGCACCCCTAACCCCTAAACCAGGGCTCTTCAAACTTGGCAAGTTGGTCTTCAAACCTGTCAGGCTGCTCGCTTCGGGGTGAGCTGCAGTGGCAGTGGCTCTGGGAAGCAGCGGCGGTGGCAGCGGCTCCGGGCAGCAGTGGTGGCAGTGGGCAGCAGTGGCGACGGTGGGTGGCAGCAGCGGTGGTGGCAAGCAACGGTGGAAGCGGCAGCGGCGGCAGTGGCAGCATGCAATGGCGGCAGTGGCAGCGGGCGGCGGTGGCGGCAAGCAATGGTGGCGGTGGCGGTGGGCGGCAGCGGTAGTGGGCAGCAGTGGCGGCAGCGGCAAGCAATGGTGGCAGCGACGGCGGGCAGTGGCAGCAGGCAGCAGCAGCGGCAGGTAGCAGCGGCAGGCGACAGTGGTGGTGGCGGTGGGTGGCAGCAGCAGTGGCGGTGGTGGCCAGCAATGGCTGGAACCGGCCAAAAATGTGACGTACGGAGCCCAAAAACCTCCGAAGGGTGGGGGCTGGCGGGTGGGCAGGGCTACATTTGGTGTATAAGACGCACCCAAATTTTCACCCTCTTTTTGGGGGTAAAAAGGTGCATCCTATACTCTGAAAAATACGGTACTTCTTTAGCCTCCAGATGGCACTCTCATTCACGCTGTATCCATTTATCCGCTGTTATGTTCCAAATTGGGAAGTCATAAAAATCTCTCAAATCTATCCAACTATAAAAGTTATAATTTTGTCTAGCTACCAGCTTTTTAGTCCCCGCTCCTTTGTATTCCTCCTCTAATCCATCTACGTCCAACATGTCCCTATTCAATATGTCCAATCGTCTATTCCCGTCCTTTAATCCACACGCTCCTCAAAGTCCTCAAAATACATAGTATTGTTAAGAAATGGAAAGTATAGTCACCACTCCAGTACATTTCCACTACTAGCCAGTCTGAGGATACTTCCAATCGGAGTTTCTTTTCTTTTCTTTTCTCGTCTATCTTTCTCTTTCACTGTTTCGCGCTGTCACTGTTCTGTAGTTTCCATCAGCTGCTGTTCTCCATTCTCCTAGTTGCCGCTGCTTTGTGGGCAGAAAAAACCTGCCTCATGCTTTGGAGTCTCGATATTACCGCACCTCCTTTCAACAATCCAATTTTGCCACCTATTTGGGCTCTCTTCTCATACCAATATCATTATGTTGTTTTCTAATCTTCCTCTTCCTGCTCTGCGGCTGTCACCGTTTTGAACCAGGTAAAATGGCTGGTGTCTTTCTTGTTGATATCAAGGGGTTTCTCCTGTCTCTTTGGGGGATCACCTTTCTCCCTGAGGTCCTCAGAGTTTCCCCTTTCTTCTGTCAATTCCTCCAGAACGAACTGCGCCTTTTTAAGGCTTCCCAACCAGAAAAACTGGGCTTCAGGAACAAAGCCCCATTCCTTCGCTCTGCAGCATGGTGACATCACCACCGTAAATCTCGGGTTGATTTTTTAAAATGTCTAAAGTCAACATGAGATGTTTCTTCAAATTATATTTGACACAAATATAATTGATCTGATCTAGTCTTTTCCAGATGAGTGTTGTTCCAGCTCCTGAATTCACATTTGTATTGTGAGTCTCAAGACATCAAGGATCGCAGTTTCCTGGGGTGTAGTGCAACTTTTCAAAATGGGTTCAAATAAAGAGCACTGTGTACTCATTTGCTGATTTACTTATGCAATGAAATTGACAAATAGGCTTCAAAATAGCAATAACCATGTTTGGTAGAGGAAGATACGAACTGAGTTCATACACTACAGTACACTATGATTTGATGTATAAAATATTTGATTAATGCATCACAGTAAGTCATTAAACCTGGCTGTTTGTTTTTAATGGAAGAATTCAAGATCCATGGGGCAAAACTGCATTATGTCAGCATCTACCAAAGGAGGGGAAGAAAATACTTTTGAAAAACTATTGCTTGTACAGTAATGGTTTGTCCTAACAAATTGTCCTAGCAGAATTATTCTTTTTAGGGAGGAGCACTCGGAAAATTCTTAGTCCTGATCAATATTTAATTGAAGTTAGAACTTTTCCTTTCAGGATTAATGGATAAAAAGCTAGAAAAGAGCCGTGGAAAATTATTTCAGAATTTGATTACAACAGTAAGATTACTGTATGCCTGGAGATTAAAAGATCCAACCCTACCCACTGGAATTGTGAAGTTGACAGATTTTGCTGAAATGGATAAATTAACTTTTTTGATTAGAGGAAAGACATTACCAGCATTTATTGCTGATTGGAAACCTCTTATGTCTTTTTGTATAAAAATGAAGAAAATGAACTTGTGACATAGTTTTGATGATTAGACAGATTATTTAAAAAAAGTGTAACATGATGTAACCTCTCTCTCCAGGGAGGTTAAAATATATTTATGTTTATAACTGGTATGATGCTTATCAGAAGCTATTTCTTTATACTTTTTTCTTTCTTTTGTTTTTTTCCCTTCTCATGCATCTTTTGCTTTTTTCTTTGTTTTCTTTGTTTTCTTTCTAACTTTCTACTATTTGGTTTACTTTCTTGTGTTAAAATTTTAATTGTGGGGTGCTTAGTGCTCTCTTGAGCTTGGTGGTTTTCTTACAGATATATCATTACCAAAGTAGGTAGCTAATAGGGAGTGGGGTTTGCTCTCATTTTATATTCTAAGTCTGGAATATTAATATTAATAAATGTATATCTAGAATATACAATATACAAACCCCACTCCCTATTAGCATTGATGATGCTACCTAGTTTGGTAACAAAATATCTGCAAGAAAACCACCAAGCTCAGAGAGCACCAAGGACTCTGCATTTCAATCCTGAGTTACAAATATTCTCTTTTAAGTATTTAATTATGTGTATGTATAATACCTATGGTAGTCCTAAGGAATGCAGAAATGCCAATCTCAGTGATAATTCTTTTTCTACAGTGTATAATATCAAGAGCTCTGTCACTTCATCTCCACTGACAATTATTGACTTCCGTAAACTTTTCCCCTCCAAATTTAAATTTTAAAACAATAGTAACTGAAATAATGAAACAAAAGAATGTTCTCTTCACTCATTTCCTATTTCCTCCAACATGGCATTGTTGCAGGATCCGGATCCAAAGATTTAAAAAAATCCTGCTATTTACTGAACTATTGTTGTGCATTGGACTCACCAGTTTTTTTCAACAATAACTGGATTCAGTTGAAAAACTCCATAAGAGTAACCAAGGTGCTCTGATGATCATTAATGGAAAACTACTGGAAAGATATATCAGTTTCTTTCCAGTTTTTACAAACCTGAGCCTCTGGACCAACAGACACTTCCTAGTCTATCAGACAAGTGATTGGAACCTTCCGGAACCTTCCCAACAAGCTTCTGTGATGTAGCATATAAGCATGATGTATTCTTCTACCATGCTTCTATAATTTTGTAGTTCAGTGCAGATATGAACATACAGCATAAATGTGGGTGCTAAAGCATATATTTAAAAACAAATCTCTTACTACTGAAAAACAATTTCTGTATATGGTCTATCTCTTAGTGCCAATTTTTTTTGTTTATATTCCAGTTTGAGGTATCTAAATATATGCTACGCATCTCTTTTAACATGTCTGACAAGCCAAATGTACATCTTCTTTACTCAGCTATATTCAGAATATTATACTAACTATATCAACTTGCATTGACACATGACCTTGCAAAAATGGTGTGGAGCTCCTGAATGTCTGTCCGTAGGGTATGAATAATACTGATTAATACAGTCAATATTAGTGAAATTGTATTACTAGATGCTGTAGAATAAAAATCTGGTAGGTTTTTGGTTGGTAGTAAAACTCTGTACACTAATATCTATCTGGAACTTTCCCCAGAATGAAGGAAATTTTCAAAGCTATATTGTTACTGAGGTTAGTAGGGATGCTATTGACATGCGGTGTATTTCTGCTTGTCCCCAATTGTCACAGTCATAGGAATACACTTGACAAATAAAATAATAATAAAAAGCAATCGGTTGGAAAGCCCCACGAGCCTAATATATGACTCTGAGAAGCAAAATTCTTAGATAATTATGAGGGTAAATTTACAAATTTTTATTTAGAAGCCATGATGATGGAAAATATGTCATCATTGCTCAAATGATGTGACATGTATAATTTGCATCATTGGTACAATGATGATATAATAGCTATAACATCACTTGTTCCAGTGATGGGATTCAAATGATTTAACAGCCGGTTCGCCCAGGGTCAGGTTGGCGGTCGTGGGAGACGTGGCCCATCCTTATCCTCTATCTCCGCTGCACATGCGGGACGAGCCTCCTGCAATAGCCAACCTGATCCTGGGTGAACCAGTTGTTAAATTACATCCCTCCCACTATCAAAGTGGATACTGGGCGCTGCACTGCAATGGAAAAATGGGAAATGGAGCGGCCGGCATGAAGGAAAAAGGAGGAGCAGGGAGAAGAAAGAGGGAAAGTAGCCTCCTCCTTCCCTTGTGCCGGCCGCTCCATTGCCCATTTCTCCATTGTAGTGCCACACCGTGGAGCTTGCTCCACCCACCATCACCCAGATGCCCTTGCTTCCCCTGAGAAAGATGGTCAAAGAAAGAGAATTCCATGATGTGCCCGCCTGCTCTGCCTCTTTCTGCAGTGCCCTTCCCATGCCCGCGTTCAGGGAGGGAGTGAGCAAAGGAAGACGTATTCTGCACCCTTCCCTCAAATGTTCTTTAAAATACAGAGTTTCCTTTAGGAACCTCCAACATGCAAACTGCGCTTACTCATCCTAAAATGAATCCTCTTTACCTGGAGCTTCAAAATTTGCTGTTTGCTGGGAAGATCAGATGTGATAGCTAAAAGTCAGCCTACATTTAGTGTATATCTGACTTTGGGGATATTTCTTCATAATCAAACAAAAGTGCATTTTCTGTGCAGTTCACACCCCTTGCTCACTGTATCTGGATGTCAGAAAGCAAAGCCCACATTTTGTAATTAATCCCCATGCCCTGTTTTGACTGACAGAGTACTGCAGGACACTGAGTGCTGTCACGCCCCTGGCCAAGCTCAGCCAGCCACACCCACCCAGCTGGTCATTAGGGCAGAGAACCAGTTGTTAAATTATTTGAATCCCACCACTGGCTTATTGCATATATACTGTGTACAAGTGTGCAGTAAAAAATATAGATCAACCATGGATCTCTTCGTCAATTTTGGTAGGACTTGGATTCTAAGACTGGGTGGTTGTAGAAATTTGCAACAGAGGAACAATTCATTTTGATTCTCGGTATTTAAAAGCATTAGCATATATTTAATGCAAAGCTCAATACTCTGCACATATTATATTTAATCTGTTCAAATACTATGATACTGTCAGGATTTATTTCCCATTTTTATTGCTACATTTGTAAAAGATGTATGTCTTATGCTAAACAGTCTTTTCTTTTTCATTCTCAGACAGCATCTCAGCATGTAGGATAAATACTAATTATTCTGCCAATGTATTTTCATCTTTGCAAACATAATGAATGTTTGTAAAATGCTTTGAAGCTGAAAAGAAGACATGTTCGAGGCTGTAGTTATTTCATGAAAGCAGTTTGCAATGCACTCTGATCCCTAAAACTAAGGAAAGCAGAATTTCTTCCATTCTGAACTTGGTACCATGTTTTAAGATTAATTCCATAAAACTCTTTTCAAGCAATAGTGGCTCTATTAAACATGTGATGTATAGGAGCCTGGAACCATATGTTGGTATGTTGATGGCCACTACTGCATTTCTTCTTGTATTTTGAAGGGGCCTTGCAAATCTAAATCCAGTACTACCCATAGCTTCCCAGTTTCTCATCCAGCATCTTAGCCACCACACCAGTCTTTTTACATGTACTGATTTTTCCATGCAACACCCTTTATTAGGAAATTCATCTGACGACCACTTTTTCCCAGTAAACTGTCTTTCTCTCTTTCTCTTGATACATTATCATTATCATCATCATCATCATCATCATCATCATCATCATCATCATCATCATCATCATCATCATCATCATCATCATATTGTAGGACAGTAGAATAACAGAGTTGGAAGGGACCTTGGAAGTCTTCTAGTCCAACCTTCTACTCAAACAGGACACCTTATATGAAGACGATGAAGCCTCTTTAGTTGCTTTCCAGCTGTTTCAACACTCTACAACACATTTCCATTTAATATGTGTTAACTGAGTTACATCATCTATTCAGGATTTCTTTGGGTGTTTTCTGAATGTTTTAAGGTCAATTAACCCAGCTGCTGTGGCCTAGAGGTAGAGCTCCTGCCTCACAATCAGGAGGTTGTGAGTTCGATCCTAGGTAGAGGCAGATTTAGAGTCTCCTGCTTGGGCAGGGGGTTGGACTAGATGACCTGCAAGACCCCTTCCAACTCTGTTAAATCTGTTAAAAATCCAGTTGAGGACCGTTGTCCAACACTGATTCCACATACCACATATTTCTATCTGTTTGTAAGTTTGTACATTTATTTTCCTGTCATTTTATTGGCAATGTTTAAGGTATTGCCATTTACTTTAATCTCTCTTTTAATTAATTCTCTCATTTGAATCTTCCCTCCAGGTTTAGGATTCCTCCATATCTTGTCTCTGCAGGTGTGATGGAATGTAGTTAAGGAGGGGGATTCCTAGGAGGGAGGGGTTGCATTCCAGAGGAGTAAGAGGCAACTCAGTCCAGATGAGCCGAGATGGCGCAGTGGTTAAAGTGCAGCACTGCAGTTCAGCAGTTCAGCTGTTCAAATCTCACCGGCTCAAGGTTGACTCAGCCTTCCATCCTTCTGAGGTCAGTAAAATGAGGACCCAGATTGTTGGGGGCAATATGCTGAACTCTGTAAACCGCTTAGAGAGGGCTGTAAAGCACTATGAAGCAGTATATAAGTCTAAGTGCTATTGCTATTGCTATAGATGCAATGTGTGAGAGAAAGAGGACGAAGACAGCACCTCCCTAATAGTTCCCCAAGAATATCGTAGATGCAGACAGAGATAGCAGAGTCTTTAATCTGACAAGGTTTTATCTATGGATGTGAAGAAGTCATCTTGGAAGAATCACCCTGTGTCATTCTTGGTTTTGGACCTGAGAGTAGGACATCAAATATAATGCTCAATTTAACAGAGTCACTTTTTCAAAGGTGATGAAAGCTGGGCAAAGTGATATCTTGTGTATTTTATGATGTTTGATAATTTGTTGAATGACTTTGATTTATTTGCCACCCATCTTTCTATGAGGCGACTTATTTCCCCCATTCTTTTTTTGTCCCTTGACAACTCCTTATACTTTTTTCCTTCTGAATGTCTTTTGTTACTCTTCTTCTTCCTCTAACAAAAATAGCCTTCCCATAAAAAATAAAAATTGAGATACATGGGGACCAAAAGTCTGCATCCAGGCCAGTTAAATGTCCACATCAACCTCAAAAGCAATTTTAATCTGCTGTTGTCTTTGGCTGCTCTAGCGTGACCCATCCCATTGTGGAAGTTTCCCCCCCCCCCCCAGTGTTGATGTTCTTAACATTTCAGAGAATAGATTGCAGCATTTATGTTTATGCTGTATATTGAAGAATCAAATCCAGGAAAGCCAACAGGCTATAAAAACCTTTGACATCCTGAAATTAAAGTATATTCCCATAGCTGCCTGTGTTTTAAATATCAGTATGCTCCTATTCACTCTCCACATGCTTTCCATCGCTAATGGAAACCATGTGTTTGACCATGGTAAAAGAACCTTGGCAACTAAACAATGCTTGGGCATGAAAACGGAACAATGAGTCAATGGATGATCAGATCTGTTGGTGCAGAGCATTATATCAAAATTTATTTATTTATTTATTTATTTTAGTGTTCTTATATGCCGCCCTACTCCCTGGGGACTCAGGGTGGCATACAACATTTAAAGAACAACTAAACAGATGTGAGGAGGAGATGTGGAGATGTGAATTTAATAACAGTTTAAAAAAGAATTTAAAAGAACATAGAAAAACCATACATACATGTGGGAGACCCAAGATGTGAGATAGTCTCAAATCACCTCGCCTGCAGGAAGAGCCATGTCTTAATGGCTTTTTGGAAGGCCAGCAAGGTGGGGATAATTCGGATCTCTGGGGGTAGTTGGTTCCAAAGAACAGGGCCCACCACAGAGAAGGCTCTCCTCCTAGGCCCCGCCAGCCAGCATTGTTTGGTTGACGGGACCTGGAGGAGACCGACTCTGTGGGACCTGACCAGTCGAAGGGAAGTATGAGGTAGGATGTGGTCCCGGAGGTAACCTGATCCTAAGCCATGTAGGTCTTTAAAGATGATAATCAACACCTTGAATTGCACCCGGAGACCAATGGGCAACCAGTGCAGCTGGCGGAGTATGGGTGTTACGTAGGTATATCTTGAGACACCCACCACAGCACGCGCAGCCACACTTTGCACCAATTGAAGTCTCCTGATACTCTTCAAGGGTAGCCCCATGTAGAGTGATTACAGTAGTCCAATTGAGAGGTGACAAGGGCATGAGTGACCGTGAGTAGAGCCTCCTTCTCCAAGTATGGTTGCAATTGGTGCACCAGGCGGACCTGTGCAAAGGCTCCCCTAGCTTGATCTGGTCTGTTACAGCCATAGTATATGGATTGGCCAAGTAAGAGAGAGAGATATGGAGGATTGCATTAAAATCTAATCTAAGAAAAGGAGATGTGAACAAAAAATAGTGAAAATTAAGTGATATAAACAGCAGGCTTTATATTTTGGCTAGGTGAGGGCAAGAGCACCCCTGTCACCTGCCACCTCACATTTGCACTTCACAACCATTCACTATTAGCTGCCATGAACCCAAGGGGAGCTGGATGGGAGGGGGGGAATGCTTCGAGGAAACCAAAACTTCACTGTATCTCTCCAAGATGAGCTTCAAGGACAACCGGGTGAGATCGGAATACAGCTGCATACCAAACTTACACCTGAAGTGACAGTTCTGAAAACATCTTGTTTGAATTTGATTGGACATGGGGGCCCAGTAAAGGGAGGCGACTAAGGGAGGGAAAAGTTAGACTTGGGTGTTTGGGCGCATGATTCTCAGTTCTGGCTATGCTTTACTGTAATTCACTTGACTTCTAGTAAACTATACCTTCTCGATAAATGGAGTTAAGGATGGTTAGAGGTTCAAGCTGAGGCAGGTCTGACCCTGACTGAGGTATTAAGCTGTCCTAATTGTAGGTTGTTGGCCTTGAAAGTTTCCGATGCATTCACCGTGACCTCGATGCAAAGTCATCCCTTCCCTACCCAATGAGAAATTCCCCCCTTCGACTTCTCAGAATCTCCTCAGTATTTCTTGTCCTCTCGCCAACCCTCCAATCCCACATCCATAAAATAAGAAATGGGCGTGCCCAGTGGAGCCAAACATGACATGGTATAAAACCAAACCACAGATTGAACTCAGCAACCTGAAGGGGAAAAAAAGGAAGATTTTAATATAGTGCCCTAATTTAACATCTGGATGAATTGGCAGCAAACAAATGTTATGTTTGCATTGAAAGGAAAGGATAGCGCTGAATCAAATGTCCTACTTATTGCCATAAAAGGTCAAATATCTGTCAATAAATTTGTAATGTTTTGCCTTCTGAGGTAGATTTCAAAGGGATGACGGACTCCATTCAGCCAGGTGGGGGATGCATAAAAAAATGAACAGACGCTAATTAAGATTGTGCAATGACCACAAAATTAAATTGCAGCAAATAATAGCAGAAGGTCTAGCCCCCAGTCATTGCAATGCCAGATATTTGGGATTATAGAACAATATTATAATTTTGACAAACTGGACAAAGCACAAAATGTTTTGTTCATTGTTTCACTGATTAAAAAAAACCCATGATTTATTAATAGACATTATCATTCCATATCCCAGGCCAAAGTAAACAGAGTATCAGTAATTTGTCCCACTAATTAATTAATCAGGTAATCTTTACTCTCCAAAACTTCAGACATAAAAGAATGACAAATTTGTGACCTCCCAGGGCTTATGTTAAAGTTCATGATATTTTAGATAATTTAGGTATATACAGTACATATAAAATAAAATGCAAATATATTGGCTATTAGCATGTAACAAATGGAAGCAAGAGTAAGAAAAAAATGTCCTAACTGTAGGTTATTGGTACTGAAAGTTTTAGATGCATTCAGATAGTGCCCTTACAATATAATCCCCCAATTCACTACAGGTAGTCCTTGAGTTAAGACTTTTTTTCTAGTATTTTCTGAGGTGTAAATATTTTTTAAATTTTTTTATTCAAAAAGTTTTATAAGTACAGAGTACAAGCATTTTTCATTTTTCTCCCCCCCATCCCCCCTACCCCAACCCACTCCCTTCCCTTCCCCCCTCCCACCCCCCGGACTTCCCAGAGAAAGTACAGGGCATAATACCCAATTTTTAAAATCTTTAACTCCAAGTTTTTCTAAACTATTCAAAACATAATCGGAAGAAGGATAAAAATAATAAAAAATAAAGAAAATTAGTAATTAAAAGGAAAGTAAACAATTAAAAAAACATCATACAACATATCATACTATAATTCATATCTCTAAGCCACTATCTTTTACATAATCTATATTAATAATTATAAAAAAGAAAAAGGAAAAAAAGGAAAAAAAAACAAAAAAAAACCAAAGGTGAACCTCAAGAACTAAACTTGATCATAAAATCAAACAATGTTAATAACATAATATTACAATATATCAAAATATTAACTTCACAATATATAATATACATATTAATAATGATAAGAAAAAGCAGTAAAAACTAACCCCTTATACTTCAAAAACCTTAAACTTAAACCTAAAGTCCAACAACTTATTAATAACATAATATTACAATATATCAAATTATTGGTTTCAAAACATATAATATATATATTAATAACAAAAGTAATATTTATACCTGGTCACAATGCCTCAATATTTAAAATATTCTACCAAATTATTTATTCCCATAGTTTAATAAAAAAAAGAGGGGAGATCAAACCCAATATTAATAACAATATTACAATATATTAAAATATCAGCTTCAAAATGTGTCATATATATAATAATAATAACAATAAAAATAAGTAAAACCTAACCCCTTATACCTCAAAAACCTTAAACTTAATCCTAAAATCCCACAAAATATTAGTAACATAATATTACAATAAATCAAAATGTTAACTTCACAACATATAATATATATATTAATAATAATAAGAAAAAGAAATAAAAACTAACCCCTTATCATATATATAATAATAATAACAATAAAAATAAGAAAAACCTAACCCCTTATACTTCAAAAACCTTAAACTTAATCCTAAAATCCCACAAAATATTAATAACATAATATTACAATAAATCAAATTAATATAATGTAATCTAAAAAGGAACAAATTTCAACACCATCAGTCTCTTAACAATTCCAAATCTGTCGATTCACCTCCCCTCTGGCCGCAATCCTCCGTCTCCTTTTCCACATTACAAACAACTGTCTGAGTCTGCCAATCACTTAATTCTTTGGAATTATTTCATCTTAAACAAATTATAAATTTCAACACCAAATTATAAATTGTCACTTGACAATTTCAAATCTATCGATTCATCTCTCATCTGATCCCAATCCTCCATCTCCTTTTCCACGTCGCAAACATCTAGCTGACTGCCAATCACTTTGAATCTTTGGAATTTCCTCTTGAACAAATATATCTGGATTTTTCTTCTCCTCCTCCATCATTTCCATGCTTCTATCCTCTGGAATTTTAGAAATATCAGCCTTTAAAATGTTGATATAGAATTCTGTAGCTTTCTCTATTGTGTTAAGCCTGTATCTTTTCCCCAAAAATTTCACAATCACTCCTGTTGGTGCATTCCATTGATATCATAGATTTCGTTTTTTTAGTTCCTCCACCAAAAAGGTAAATTCTTTCCTGGCTTTAAGCATCTTAGCAGGAATTTCTTTCCATATCCTTATTTCCTGACCATCTACCTGAAGATTATTCTTGAAGGTCGCCTGTGTAATTCTATTCCGCAGAGCTCTTGTAGTAAAATATATTACAATGTCCCTTGGCAAATGATTTTGTTTTGCATATCAAAAGTTGGCTCTATATATCTTATCAATTTGCATAGCCAATTCCTGTTTAGACATTTCCAGACACCTGCTCCAGGGCCTTTACCATCCTTTCTTTCAAATTTTCAAATTTTCCCTCTTTCAGGCCCCTAACTATTATAGCAAATTTCATCTCTCTAAATTGAGACATCAACACCTCTGTTTCCAAATTTACTATAACATTTTGAACCTTGGCTATGTATTCCTCTGCAGTTGTCAAAGCTTGCTTATTTTTTTCCAAATCCTTCTCCAAAATCTCCATATTTGTTACTAATCCTTTACAAACTTTCAATACATCAGCTCTCAATTGTAAATTCATTTTCTCCAAGGCAGCCTGCATTCTTTTATCTAATTCATTAATTTTTGAATTAAAATCCATAATCAGTTCATTTTTCATGATTTTCAAATTATTAAATAAAGTTTCAGGTGTTAAAGACTTTGATGATGTTAAATCAGGAATAGATTGCATCTTTGAAGTGTGATCAGAAAAATACTCAATTCTTTTGTTCACAACAGTCTTTCCAGGTTTAGAAGCCATTTCAGTATTCTCAGAAAAAAAAGGGACAAAGAAGAGGAAAAAAAAAAACCCAGAGCAAACTCAACAAAGTTATTTCCAACTCCAAAGCCCGTTAGTCTTTTATCTTTTATGCAGCTGTAAAGTGAATCAGGAGACAACCGGAAAAAAAAATCATTTCTCCAGCTCAAAAGTTTCCATAGGAAAAAACTGGTAGCAAAGTAAAAATAACTTTCTCTTTCTGTTCCATGCCCAAATCTCCAATCGCCATATTGTTGCCTCTTCCTTATTAGGCTACTTTGTTGCTTCGAAAGTAAAATCCAGCAGTGGAGTTAAAGTCAAAATTAATACCCTTCTAAACTCCTGCCTTTCTCTGGCTGCTCTCTTTGGATTTAAAATAGTTATACTTTCCTTTCTTGCAGCAGCGGTGGTAGCGACATCTTCCTCCACTTTAAGTGGAGGCTTCCGACTTCCCGGAGAACAGACAGGCTCCCTGGGGAGCCCTCCCCCTTCGCGCCCTAAGTTGACTTCTAGGGCACTAGGGGGGCTCTACCCAGCCTGTCTTGCTCTCATCTCTCCCCTTCGCCTGGGGAGAGATTTTCAAGCCGCCAGACAGCTGTTCTGGCGGCTTTTACAGGGAGCCGAAAGGACGCCTGACAAGGAGCGCCTCCGACGTCGTTGGAGCCAAAACTGGAAGCCCAATATTTTTTAAATTTTTTTTAACACAGTATTTTCTAATTGGCTATCCATAAGTCCTAATTAAAAAATGCTGGTTTCATTGGAATATTAATGTTTAAAATTCTTTGTATCATATGTTTATTATTATTATTTATTCAAAAAGTTTTATTAGTACAAAGTACAAACATTTTTCTCTTTTCTCCCCCCCTTCCCCCAGACCCCTCCCCACCCCCCTTACCCTCCCCCCTCTCCCCCCCAACTTCCCAGAAAAAGCACAGGGTATAGTATTCAATAAACATAAAATTAAAATATACTAACAGATTATTAATTTCAAATTTTCTCTAGTTCTTTAACTCCTTGTTACTCAAAACCTTTTAAACATAATCTAAAAATTAGGCATATATCATTAATAAACTAACATTCCAATATATCAAATTATTAATTTCACAATTATTCTAGATCTTTAATTCCGTATAACTCAAAACCTTTTAAGAGTAGTCAAAATTTTTTTAACATGTATCATCTGTAGTCCATTACACTATATATCTTTCATTTAAATCATCTTTAAAATATAATAATAAAAAGAAAAAAATTTTTCGCCATCTCGGCCAGATGCACAACCATCAACATCAATTCCTCGATAATAGATGAATCTTCCTTCTTCCAACACTATGCCTCCAATAATCTGGCATTTAAAATCAACTTAATTACTGTTACAGTACAGTCCGTAATTGTTCCCAACAAGAAAAACTGTATTATAAACTTGATCTTTTCTATAAAATATTTTGAATAGTCCACCATATTTTTTATCCAAAAAGCCTTAATTTTCTTTTCTTTTTTTAACATAACCATCGTATACAAAAATACATAACATCTTCACATCACCAACATTTAAAAATTAGGCATATATCATTAATAAACTAACATTCCAATATATCAAATTATTAATTTCACAATTATTCTAGATCTTTAATTCCGTATAACTCAAAACCTTTTAAGAGTAGTCAAAATTTTTTTAACATGTATCATCTGTAGTCCATTACACTATATATCTTTCATTTAAATAATCTTTAAAATATAATAATAAAAAGAAAAAATTTTTTCGCCATCTCGGCCAGATGCACAACCATCAACGTCAATTCCTCGATAATAGATGAATCTTCCTTCTTCCAACACTATGCCTCCAATAATCTGGCATTTAAAATCAACTTAATTACTGTTACAGTACAGTCCGTAATTGTTCCCAACAAGAAAAACTGTATTATAAACTTGATCTTTTCTATAAAATATTTTGAATAGTCCATCATATTTTTTATCCAAAAAGCCTTAATTTTCTTTTCTTTTTTTAACATAACCATCATATACAAAAATACATAACATCTTCACATCACCAACATTTAAGTTATAGATTTAGTCTTTTCCCATATTTCCATCCTTATAATTTCTCCAATATTTTAACCCCATTTTCATATAATCCTTAAGCTCAGTTTCTAAATTTAATTCCATTAACACATTATACAACCTTTCTATATGCATTTAACTGTTATCTTTTATTTGTATTGTCAAATTGTCATTTTACTGCAAAATACCAATTTTTGATCTTCTCTCCATCTGGCCTATGACTACCCATACTGAAACCAAATTCTAGTTGTTCCTTCTTCTCATTCGACCTTTAAATCTAACTCTTCTACTTACTTGTGATTTAGTAATTTCTTGAGTTGTCAACTTGAATTGTTGTCTTGATTCTTCCTTACATATAGCCACTACTCTTGTCTGACTCTGATCCTTTATCTCCTCTTGTGTATCAAATACATCCAAATTATAAACATCACTTTGGTTTTGTAAATCACCTTGACTCATCAAAGTTCCTCCCATTTGAATTACTGTCGACGACTCTCCTCTCTCTCCTTCCATTACTTCCTTCATTCTTCTTCCTTCTGGTATTTTGGATATCTCGGCCTTTAACACTTTTACATAAAAATCTCTTTCTTTCCATATCGTATTGAGCCGATATCTCTTTCCCAGATGTATCACTGCTATACCAGCTGGAACTTCCCATCTATACTGTATTTGCTGTTTTTCAATTCATCCACCAGAAAGGCATAATCCTTTCTGGCTCTCAATATTTTGGGGGGAATTTCTTTCATTGTCATCACCTCCTGTCCATCTACCTGAAGCTTGTTCTTAAAAGTCGCCTGTAAGATTTCATTACGCAGTGTTCTTGTAGTAAAATATATTACAATATCTCTTGGCAGATGTTTCTGTTTAGCCACCCATGAGTTGGCACGATATATCTTGTCAATCTGCCAACCCAATTCCTCTTTTGTCACCCCTAACGTTTGCACAAATGCTTCCAACATCATTTCTTTTAAGTTTTCTTGTTTGTTCTCCTTTACACCTCTTACTCTTAAAGCAAACTCCATATTTCTGTATTGAATCATTAATACCTCAGCTTCATACTTTTCAATTTTATTTTGAGTCCCAACTATATCATCACCCAAAGTTTATTTATTATTTATTTATTTATTATTTGGTTCTTCTATGCCACCCTACTCCTGAGGGACTCAGGGTGGTGTACAGCATTATGTAAGAACACTAGATAATAAACAACAATTAAAACAGAATTAAGAGATTAAAAAATTAAAAAGTTAAAAATATTCACCACCAGCCATACTGGGGGAGAGCTCAGATGGAACTAGTCTCAACCCCCTGCCTGCAGGAAGAGCCATGTCTTGACGGCTTTTCGGAAGGCCAGCAGGGTGGGGATGGTTTGGGTCTCTGGGGGAAGTTGGTTCCAGAGCACGGGGCCCCCCAAGTTGTCACAGATTGTTTAATTTCTTCCACCTCCTCTCCCAGTATTTCAATATTTTCTACCAGTCCTTTAAATACCAATAATATGGCATCCCTGAGGATGTAGACAAGATTCTGGGGAGGCTCAGTGCAGCCACATATTTATTGGACCCTTGTCCCTCCTGGTTAGGGCTTCCCAGGAGGTTACACGAGGCTGGCTCCAGGGAATTATTAATGCTTCTTTGGAGGAGGGTTACTTCCCCACGGCCTTGAAAGAAGCGGTGGTGAGGCCTCTCCTCAAGAAGCCCTCCCTGGACCCAGCAATTTTAGCTAACTATCGCCCTGTCTCCAACCTTCGCTTTGTGGCGAAGGTTGTTGAGAGTGTGGTCGCATGACAGTTTCCCCAGTACTTGGAGGAATCATCATATCTAGATCCGTTCCAGTCCGGTTTCAGGGCCGGGCACAGCATGGAAACGGCATTGGTCACATTGGTTGATGATCTCTGGAGGGCTCGGGACAGGGGTTGTTCCTCTGTCCTGGTCCTATTAGACCTCTCAGCGGCTTTTGATACCATCGACCATGGTATCATGCTGCACCGGCTGGAAGAGTTAGGGATAGAGGGCACCGTTTTTCATTGGTTTTCCTCCTCTCTCTCCAACCGGTCGCAGTTTGTATTGGCAGGGGGGCAGAGGTCATCCTCGAGGCCTCTCACATATGGAGTGTCCCAGGGGTCGATTCTCTCGCCCCTTCTGTTCAACATCTATGTGAAGCCGCTGGGTAAGATAATCCGTGGCTTTGGGGTGAAGTACCATCAGTACTCCGATGATACACAGCTGTACATTTCCACCCCAGGCCACCCCAATGATGCCCTTGAAGTGATGTCCCAGTGCCTGGAAGCTGTGCGGATCTGGATGGGGAGAAACCGACTCAGGCTCAACCCTTCCAAGAGGGAGTGGCTGTGGTTCCCAGCGTCTCAATATAGTCAGTGATTCCATCTCTGACTATCGGGGGCGAGTCTCTAGCCTCGCTGAAAGGGCTCGCAACCTGGGTGTCCTCCTGGATTCACAGCTGTCCTTAGAGGACCATCTGACAGCTGTGAGCAGGGCGGCCTTTTATCAGGTCCGCCTGATACGCCAGTTGCGGCCCTTTCTGGATTGGGATTCCCTGTGCACAGTCACTCATGCCCTCATCACATCGCGTCTGGACTACTGTAATGCTCTCTACGTGGGGCTCCCCATGAAGAGCACCCGGAAGCTCCAGCTGGTCCAGAATGCAGCTGCGTGGGTGGTTTTGGGGGCTAATTGGCGCTCCCATATAACACCCCTCCTGCGCGAGCTGCACTGGCTTCCGGTGGTCTACCGGGTGAGCTTCAAAGTGCTTGTTACTACCTTTAAAGCGCTCCATGGCATTGGACCTAGGTATCTCCAAGACTGCCTGCTGCCACAAACTGCCTCCCATCGACCAGTGCGCTCCCACAGAGAGGGCCTCCTCAGGGTGCCATCAGCCAACAGTGTAGGCTGGTGACACCCAGGGGGAGGGCATTCTCTGTGGGAGCACCCATCATCTGGAACCAGCTCTCTCCAGATTTAAGAACCATTCATGACCTGGCCACCTTCTGCCGTGCCCTCAAGATGTACTATTTTTATCAAGCCGGGCTGGCATGAAAAAGTTTTTGGGGTTTTTAAGATTTTACCAAATTTTACCAAATTTTAATTATATTGTCTTAAATCAGGGCCACATCTAATATTCTCTTTTTAAATGTATATAGATTTTAATGTTTATATTGTATTTTTACTTGGCTGTTCACCACCATGATTCTCCGGAGAAGAGCGGTATATAAATTTAACAATAAATAAATAAATGAATAAATGAATAAATGAATAAATGAATAAATAAATAAATCTTCCTTTAATACAGTGGGCTGCTAGCAAAACGAAACTTTCCTTTTAACTTTCACTTTTCATGCCCTTTAAAACTTCAATCGCCATTTTGTTGTTCGTTAACTCAATTAGTTTGTCACTTCTGAAATGAGAATCAATATTGGAGTTAAGTTTAAATACTTGCCATCCGAGTCTCCTGGCTTTTTCTGTCTGCTGTAAATCTAGATGTTAAAAATCACATGTTGAAAGCAGAGTTGGTCACGGCTTCTTGCTCTGCTTAAGCGGAGATGTCTCAGGTCCCAGGACAGCTGTTCTGGTGGCTTAACGGAACCCGAGATCAGGCGCTCGTCGAGGAGCGTCTTTGAGGCTCGCGGAGCCAACCGGAAGTCCATATCATATGTTTTTGTATTCAATATTTTGTTGTTTTTTCACAAGCTCACCCTGCATGGTAAAATGATTCTTCAGGTTTTTCACATTTTCAGTGATGACCATAAGTACCATTATATCTTAGATAATTTCTCTGGGGTCATATACCAATGGACCTTGGGCCACATTCTTGATTTTTCATCCTAAATTATTACACATTATACCATTTCCCCCCGAAAATAAGACCCTGTCTTATATTTTTTGAACCCCAAAATAAGAGCTTGGCTTTATTTTCAGGGGGGTCTTATTTTCCCCCTCCTCCTGTACCAGTATGAGGTGGGGAGGGGCAAGCAGCCCCTTGTGCCAGCTTCTTGAAGGGTCACAGCTGGCCATCCCACCATTCATGAAACAGCTGATTTGTGGTGCCACTCAGGCTGCTGCCTCCAGCAAGCGTGGCCACTTTTTTGAGACAGAATATGCAAAACACTTGAGCAATCCTTGCTTTTTAAATGATGAGCCAATGCTGTTCAGTGGTTGCGGTTTTGAACTAAGATAGGGAGAAGCATGAGGAGAAAAATAATAAAAATGAATCATGTGTTTCATCCACACAGTGACATTGACAGAGTCCACTTAACAAACAGCATTAGTGGGCATGGAATGTTGCAAGTAAACCAGACAGTTGAAGAAGAAAAAGAGGCATTAGAAGGATTGCCGAAGTACTGTGAAGAAGATGCAAAGAAGCTAGTACACTATGAAGGTTTACTGGAGAGCAAACTGGCCTACAAGAAAGACCAGATGAAGAATAGAAAAAAAACATGACAAGGCAAAGTATTACATGATCAGTACATAAAAAATAGCAGACAAAGCAGATAACAACAAGCCCTGGCAATGGCTAAGAGTAGGAAAGTTGAAGAAAAAGACAGAGGAGCTAATTCTGGCTGCATAAGATAAGAATAAATGCATACAAAGCCAGAATTGAGAAGACAGTAACAGGCAGCAAATGCTGTCTCTGCAAAGAAGCTGAAGGAACAGTGGATCACATAGTAAGCTGCTGCAAGAAGATTGTACAAGCTGACTATAAACAATGGCATGACAAAGTAGCAACAATGATGCATTGGAAGATCTGCAAGAAATATAATTTCCCTGCAAACAAGAACAGGTGAAATCATAAAATAGAGAAAGTCATAGAAGATGAAGAAGGTAAGTTGCTCTGGAACTTTAGAATTTAAACAGACAAGCATCTGCCATATAACACTCCCGACTTAACAATTGTCGTTGAGAAAATCTGAATAGTGGAAATTGCAGCTCTTTATTTATTTGTGAGATTTATTTATTTACCCATATTTTTTCGGAGTATAAGACGCACCTTTTTACCCCCCAAAAGAGGGTGAAAACTTGGGTGTGTCTTATACACCGAATGTAGCCCCAGCCACCCTCCCATCCCCACCCACCCTTTGGCCTCTGTCTTCCAACAATTTACCTGTTTGCAGCAAACAAGGAACAGCCTGTTAAGACAAGCAAGTCCTGAGCAGCTTCCCGATGCCCAGCTGATTTGCCACGTGCTAAAATGAAACTGAAACTGCAAAGAGGCAAATAGCTGGGAGAGACACGCAGATTTTTATTTTCTGCTGAACTGGATGGAAGGGGGTAAGTGAATATAAATGTCTGTAGAATGTTCAAATTATTAGACTTGTTTTTTTTATTGAAAAAGTTTTATTCGTACAAAGTACAAAGATTTTTTAATTCCCCCCCTTCCCCCCAACCCCCTCCCTCCCCTTCCCCGACTTCCCAGAAAGAACACAGGATATAATCTTCAAATAACCATAAACTTAAAATATACTAACAAAATAAAAATTCAAAAATTCCTCTAATATATATATATATATATATATATATATATATATATATATATATATATATATATATATATATATATATATATATATATATATATATATATATACTTTTTTTCCCAAGAAAAAAAGAAAACTCCACTTTATCTAAAATCTATTAAACCATTCTAAAATTCTAACCATATATCATTATTAAACTATATATATCTTCTTAATCTGATACTTTTTTTGAATATAATCAGTCCATCTACTCCATTCCAATATGTATCTTTCATTTGAATGATCTTTTATATATGATGAAATTCTTGCCATTTCTGCCAGGTGTGTAACTTTTATTGTCCATTCCTCAATAGTAGGTATATCTTCTTTCTTCCAGTATTGTGCTACCAACAATCTGGCAGCCGTTATCAAGTTCAAAATCAATTTAGTCTCTATTACAGTACAGTCCGTAATTATTCCCAGCAAGAAGAACTGTGGTGTAAACTTAATTTTTTTCTTCAAAATATTCTGAATAATCCACCATATTTTAATCCAAAAAGCCTTAATTTTCTTACAAGACCACCAAATATGAAAATAAGTAGCATCTTCACATTCACATCTCCAACATTTAGGTTGTAAATTTGGATACATACAAGCTAGTTTTTTTGGATCCAAATGCCATCTATAAAACATTTTATAAAAATTTCTCTTAGATTTTGAGCTTGTGTGCATTTTACATTTCTAACCCATATATTCTCCCATGTTTCCATCATTATAGGTTCACCAATATTTTGCGCCCATTTAATCATACAATCCTTAACTAGCTCTGTTTCGGAATCTAGTTCCACTAATACATTATATAATCTCTTTATATGCATTGGTCCTTTGTTCTTTATTTGATTTACCAAGTTGTCATCTTGCTGCGAAATACCTACTTTTGAATCATCTTTCCATCTGGCCTGCAGTTGCCATATTGGAACCAAGACTTAATTACTCCTTCTTCTCTTAATTGCTCCATTGATTTTAATTGTAACCTCATTCCTTCTGCATAAAGAAACTCTTTATATGTAATCTTGTCTAACTTTTGCTCTATATTTATGTTCTCTATCGCGTGCCTGGGCACTGTCCATATAGGTAACTTATCATTTAATTTACATTGATGTTTCTTCCAGACACATAATAGAGCATTTCTTAATATATGACTCTTAAAGGCTTTATCTACTTTTTTATTATACACTAGATAAGCGTGCCATCTATAAAACAAGCCATACCCTTCTATGTTTAGTATCCTCTCTTCCGTCAAGTTAATCCAATCCGCAATTACTGAGAGGGTAGCTGCTTCATAATACAATCTTAAATTAGGCATTTTTAATCCTCCCCTCTCTCGTGAATCTTGCATTATTTTCTGATTTACTCTCAGTTTTTTCCCTGCCCAAATAAATTTATTAATACCCTTTTGCCACTCTTTCAAATTATCATCTTTTTTGAGTATAGGAATCGTTTGAAAAAGAAATAAAAACCTTGGTAAAACATTCATTTTTACTACAGCTATCCTGCCAAGCAAGGACAACTGTAGTTTTTTCCAATTTTCCAAATCTTTCTGTATTTTTTGCCATAATAGTTCATAATTGTGTTGATATAGTTTCGTATTTATTGACATAATATTAACCCCCAGATATTTAACCTTTTTAACTATTTCAAATCCCGTAACCCTTTCTATTTCTTCCTCTTGGCTTCTGGTCATATTTTTAGCTATTATTTTAGTTTTATCTACATTTATTTTAAGACCAGATACTTGCCCATAGGAATCAATAATTTCCATCAACCCTGTAATTGATTGATGTGGCTGGGTTACAGTAACTACTAAATCGTCCGCAAATGCTCGTAGTTTGTATTCTTCCTGTCTTATTTTAATACCCTTAACTATCTCGGACTCCCTTATTTTACTAAGTAAAATCTCCATAGACAAAATAAACAGTAATGGTGATAAGGGACATCCTTGTCTCGTTCCTTTCTCTATATTAAAATTATCTGTTAACCCACCATTAACTATTATTTGAGCTGTTTGTTTTTGATATATTGCCTTAATAGATTGTATAAAATGTTCTCCAAGCTGCATCTTTTCTATTAATTTTAGTAAAAATTTCCAATTCAATCTATCAAAAGCTTTCTCAGCATCCAAGAATACCAGTGCAGCAGATACCTGGTTATTCCTCCCCAAATACTCTAATAAATTGATTATTTGTCGTACATTGCTCTTCATTTATCTACCTTCTATAAAACCAGTTTGATCTTGGTGGATCAATTGTTGCATAAATGTCATTAATCTATTAGCTAGTATTTTGGCAAAAAATTTGTAATCTATATTTAACAGTGAAATTGGCCTGTAGTTTTTAGGGTCTGTATGGTCTTGATCCTCTTTCGGGATCAAAGAGATAAAAGCAGTCTTCCAAGTTGGGGGTACTTCTCCACCTTGTTGTATGTTATTAAATAATGCCTTCAGAGGCTCCACCATTTCATCCTGTAAGTTTTTATAGTAAACAGCTGTTAGACCATCTGTACCTGGAGCCTTGCCCATTTTTAGCTGTTTAATAGCCGCCAAAATTTCCTCTGAAGTTATCAATTGGTTTAAAATTTCAGTCTGCTCCATGGAAGCTATATATATATGCCCATTTTGTAAATATCTATCTATATCTTCCTCTTTAATCTTATCCCCCTTATACAACCCTGAATAAAGGGGTAAGTGAATAACTATAAATGTCTGTAGAATGTTCAAATTATTAGACTTGTTTTTTAAAGACCGCTTTATTATTGTTTTAGAGCCAGGGGTCTGCAACCTTGACAATTTTAAGACTTGTGGACTTCAACTCCCAGAATTCCACAGCCAGCTTTGTTAGCTTTGCTGGCTGTGGAATTCTGGGAGTTGAAGTCCACAAGTCTTAAAGTTGCCAAGGTTGGAGACCTCTAGACAACTTAACAAAATAAAGAAGCATTTTAAAATAAATGCTTGCTCTGGAGAGATCCAGTGCTATTGTATCTTCTTTTAAATAATAGAGAATAATGTATACTTCCAGAAATTTTAATTAATTTTAACAGCTCTGTACAAGCATAGTCTGAAATGTAACAGTGTCCTGTTTAGTATTAGAGTTAAATCCTGACTTACCTTGGAGTAGATCTATTTAAATAATTGGGAGGAGTTAGTGTGATTACATTTAAGAAAACTTTCTGGCATAATGTACATTTCTCCAATTCTTTGCTATTTCTATGGGTCAGGCACACATGCACAGAAATACACAGCAAACAGCGTATATCATCTGTGCTGTTTGCTATTTGCTGTTTGCTGTTTGGCAAATTGCTTGGAGGCAGAAGACTTTTTCCTTGTTTTCCTCCCCCAAAACTAAGGTGCGTCTTATACTCCGGTGAGTCTTATACTCCGAAAAATACGATATTTGTGAGATTTATTTATAATTTCACAAAGGATATATTGGATATGTTATGCATATCAAAGAGACAGCATATTGTTGGATTTTAGACTGACAAGAAAAGTCGATATGAAGAATATGCCTTTTTATAGTTCACTTTAAATAACTTCATAAAAATCTGATTGCATTTAGTTTTAAGAGGGCATCAAAACACTTATAAGCTGAAATAGGTTTATTGTGCTTTATTATGGTTAACACTCTAATTTGGATTTTACTTTTTTATTAAATTGGATCTGCACTGTGCCTTACCTACTTGACATTTACTCATTGACTACATGTACTGTTGCAGGAACATATCTCCTAACTTAAAGAGTGTTCAGGGGAAAAATATATATATAATATTAACTATTTATAATTTATAACCAGAAGAGGGAGCTCCAATATAAGGAATTACTTAAAAATGTTAAAGGACAAAATAAACACCCCCCACCCCACAAAAAAGTATATTGGAATATATTAAATCTGACAATGAACAATGCCAACAGCAGATGGGAAGAAGCTACAGGAGACCAATGGTCCATTAGGTAACCAGGCATAATGCAAAGAAAGGCTTTACATACATCACCTTGAATTGCTCCCAGAAGAATCACACATTTTGTGCAGCTCACGCAGCAAAGAGGTCATATAGGCTTACCAGGGCATTGTAACTGTAAGGCAACTGTTAACCAATGCAACTCACAAAGTGGAGGTGTTACAGGAACATATTGTGGCATGCCCATAACTGCACATATTGCCACTTTCTGGACCAACTGAAGATTCAAGGGACCTTCAAGGACAGCCCCACAGAGAACACATGACAAAAATCCACAAAGTTCTCAAGATGTGGTTGACTGCTCAAACAAATAAGAACTACTAATGCATGGGAAGAATCTGTGCAAAGCTTTCCTGGCCATCGCTGCCACCTGTTCCTCATTCAGAAGCTAAGAGTTCAGCAGGACTCTTGAATTGTGTATCAGTTTCATCTGATGATGTGCAACTTCATTCAGAAGTAATATAGTTCAGTATTACTGTTGTGATTTTATAGTTGACTCCTATGCAGAGGAAAATTCTTAGAAATCTAGCAAGAAGTAAGCTTAGTAAAGGGACGCAGTGGCTCAGTGGCTAAGATGCTGAGCTTGTTGATCAGAAGGTCAGCAGTTCAGCGGTTTGAATCCCTAGTGCCACGTAACAGAGTGAGCTCCCGTTACTTGTCCCAGCTTCTGCGAACCTAGCAGTTCAAAAGTACGTAAAAAATGCAAGTGGAAAAATAGGGACCACTTTGGTGGTAAGGTAACAGTGCTCCGTGTGCCTTCGGCGTTTAGTCATGCCGGCCACATGACCACAGAGACATCTTTGGACAGCACTGGCTCTTTGGCTTAGAAACAGAGATGAGCACCACCCCTAGAGCTGGAAATGACTAGCACGCATGTGCGGGTGAACCTTTACCTTTAGCTTAGTAAGCTAGCAAGAATTTATTGGTTGCTTTCTTTCTGGTGCTTCCTCCTATTCATTTAGCTCTAGTTATGTTTTAGAGCAGGATTGTCAAACTTGCGGTGTAACATTGTTGTCATGTGACTTTTTCACTAAAATGGGGGTGGGCATGACCAGCGCATGATGCATCTGACCTGCGGGCTGCGAGTTTGACACTCCTGCTTTAGAGCAATATTATAATTAGGGTTACAAATTAAGTGTACATTCTGATAGGTGTAGGAGAGGTTTTTCTTTCTCCTTCTCCAAGGACTTAATTATTCAGAATCCATTTGCATCCATAACTGTGCTAACAAAACAGGGAGAAGAAACCTGGCTACCTATCTAACCTGTAACCTTGGAATTTGCTCCTATGAGAATCAGAAGAAAACAGATGAGTGCTAGTACAGTGGTACCTTGCTACTCAACTGCTTTGAAACTCATTGAGTTAGGTACTCAACACATTTTGACATGAAAATTTTGTCCCAGTACTCATTGTTTGTTTGATACTCAATGCACAAGCTAGAACCTGTTGATGTCAGCTGCCTTGTGACTCACTACATTATTCCTCATGGGAAAAATTTGTTTGGTATTCATCGTTTTTGGTGCTTCCCAGAACCAATTAAGAATGAGTATCGAGGTATCAGTGTATCCTACTGTTAGTGTTTTCATTCTGCACCATCTTGTTGATCTGGAAAGGCAGTTGAATATATGAGAGAAATTCTCTTTTGTGTCAATTGCATTTTTTAGAAGTGTAAATTATGTTAAAGCTGGTCCATTTAAAAACTCTGTATAACAGCCCTGCCCATTACAGAAAACTCAGAACACCTCTGAGTACAATTTTTTTAAAAAATAAAATTGATAGGATGAAAAATTATATAAAAGTGCAGGTGTTTTATTCAGTGATTTTTAAAAAAATCTTTATTTGCTTTGGCAATCTTTGCTCAACCCTTCAAATAGGTTCCCAGCATGGCTTTAAAAATCACAAATACATCTAAAAAGATAATTTATACACTGAAACCTACTGCACAATCTAAAGGCAACATGAAAAAGCTTCAGCTGAGTGTTTTTATTTTATTTTGTTTTCATACTGCTGGAAATCATAAAAGAAAGGCAGGCTATAAATCATTTAATTGAACAAATAAACAGCATTTTTCCATCCACTGTCCAGATATCATCGGTAGGGGTCAGACTATAAAAAGCCTTTGAAAACGCAGCCTTATGGAAACTATGCAAAACTCAATAGCAAGAGCCAATTTTATATAATATTAGAAATTGTTCCTCTTCCAAGTAACTTAAGAAATGAACAAATCCCTTATGATTTTTTGGGGAATTTTTGCCTTCAAAATTAAAAATAAATGCAGTTTTTCACAAATGAATGTGTTATCCAAGGACAATTGAAGAAACACTGGTTTTTTTCATGTATGTGTACTAGGGAACCGGTCTAAACTTCAGGACAGAGCATTCTTTCTACATGACCTTTCAGCCAGTACAGCAAAACTGTGAAGTTCATAACCCCATATAAATTATTTTCTGTTCCTTCTCTTCTTGACTTCCTTTTTTGAAGAGAAACCATTCATCAGAAACCCTTTGTGTGACTTCTGAATTGAATGAACAGTTCAGTAGTTTTACCTCCAAAAGCAGGAAAGAAAGAATAAAAAGCTATCGGTTTTGGGCTCAAACTGAACTGACTGCAGAACACCACTTTGGACTTCCAAAGAGATGCACAGTCCATCTACAGGAAACCAATGGTGTCATGTCTTGAATCACATATATGTACAAGCTTGCACAGGGCACGGGCTTAATTGTGCTTCATAGTGCCAGTACTATAGTTGAAAGCGTAGTTAAAAAATTACAAATAATGTAATTTAAGATATATAATCTTAAAGCAAAATTGGTACACATTACAGGTAGTCCTCGATTTACGACCATAATTGAGCCCAAAATTTATGTTGCTAAGTGAAACATTTGTTAAGTGACTTTTATTCCATTTTATGACTTTTCTTCCTACTGTTGTTAAGTGAATCAATGCAGTTGATAAGTTAGTAACCTGGTTGTTAAGTGAATCTGACTTCCTCATTGGCTTTGCTTGTCAGAAGTTCGCAAAAGTTGATCTTTTGGGATACTGCAACTGTCATAAATATAAGTCCATTGCCAAGCATATGAATTTTGATCACATGACCAACGGGATGATGCAACGGTTGTAAGTATGAAAAATGGTCATAAGTAACTTTTGTCAGTGCTGTTTTAACATTGAATAGTCAATAAAAAACTGTTGTAAGTCAAAGACTACCTGTATATATGGGCAATAAAATCATTTTGAAGGGTAAATTTAAAGAGTGTGTCTTGACACTAAAAAGAGAAGAGATCAGTTGCAATTCCAAAGGGGCTCGTACTTAGGAGCCAGGTGTCAGTGCTATACAAGGGTGGGTCCTAACTTACCTCGCTGCCGGTTCGCTTCCTCCCGTGCTTTGCGCGTGCGCTTTGTGCATGCGCGTATGCACATTGCTGGGAAAAAAAGCCAAAAACAATATGGAGACCACATGCACAGTGCCGGAAACTTGGCTTCTGCACATGCTCAGAAGAAAAAATAATAAAAATTTAAAAAAAAATTAAAATAATAAAAAAAATTAAAAAAAAGATGGCGGCACCCATGGACGGGCACCGACCAAACCGGTTCTGTGACATCATCATGATATCACCAGCGGGTCACTACCAGTTCGGGCGAACCAGTCCGAACTGGGAGGAACCCACTTCTGGTGCTGTACTTATCTTCCTGGTCCTCCTCCACCCATCTTTTTAATTTCATATTGTTGTACTTCCAGTGTTTATTTTTATTGTATTGTTATTATTATGTTTACATTTTTAATATTTTTCCTGTTTTATTGTTGTAATCCATCCAGAGTGGCCCCATGGTGAGATGGGTGGCAAATGTTAACAAATAAATACATTAATTAATATATAAATAATTAAGGTTGACTATTATTCTTCTGATCAATTTAGTATTATCTATATTTATCCATCCAGACATGCCTTTTTCCAAGAGCAAGTGAATCTACTCAACATGCATGTCCAAATGGACTCCTAGATTCTTTGTATGCCTACTTTTTTTAAAAAAAGGGAGGTTTATTGTATATTTGAAGTAAAGGATTCAGTGATTAGGTAGGGATGGGGAAAAATATTGGAGAAAAAATGTAACTTATGCATTTGCAAATGTTCATTTTTTAATTAATCCTACTTTGAGGTTTACGTATGTTTCAAAAGCAAGTGACTCACACTTATTTTGTTGGCACTAGTTCAAACTATCATATCAAAGTTATATTTCTTCCTTTGAAAGGCAAAATATATATTTGACTCAAGCTTGATTCGTGGTGATTGGATGAACACATCTGTACAGCAACATCCATTATAAATCAAAATTATGGTTTTAAAAAATTACATGTGGGTGGATGATGCAAGCTTGGCTGTTTGGTGCTTAAGCTCCCATTCCTGATGCAAGTAGCAAAGTTTCAGGTTTTGTATCATGCAGGACAAGCAGTCATTGCTTAATCATTCAAAGTTATGCCAGAGTTCCCCAGAATTACTTATGACCTGGTCACACCCTCAGTGGTTATGTGATTGCATTTAAGGCACTTGGCAATTGATTCCTCGTTTATGGCCATGATCACAATTTTCAGCAGTTTGGGCTGGTTTCCAGTGTTTACTTCCAGTGTTTTCTGGCAAAAACACTAATTGAAGAAACTGGCTGTGCTTAATGTCTGCTGTGTTCCCTTTACAACCGTGGCATTTACTTAATGACCACTGCAAAAAATGTTCTAAAATCCGGTGCAGTTACACGGTGATCGGCTTAATGATCAGCACAGTTTACATCTATAATTCCAGGCTAAATTATGGTCATAACTCAAGAACTTGTGTGCCCCGTGGACACCTATGCATCCATGCCAATTTCTTGTTAATAGCTTGGCAATGATTAAAAAAAACAATAAATATCTAACATGTAAATCAGTGTACAATAGAGCCTAGGTTGCCCTTTCCCTCTCCCCATCTCTTTTTGGCCATCGTTTAAAGCCTTTTTTAGAGCGTGCATTTAAATTTCGCCAATTCCTAGCAGCTTGAAAGAGAAGACAAAGCAGAGAATAAAATGCTTCCATTATTCTCAACACAAGAGACTTTCAGTTCCCTTTAATACAGGAACAGACAACTTCCAAAAGAAAATACACAAGCAAGGAATGTAAGCCAGATTATTTTCCAGAATGGGCATGGTAGCCATGTTCAAATACATACACACTTACATACATACATACATACATACATACATACATACATACATACATACATACATACATAGCCATGGTGGTTCAGTGGCTAGAATGCAGTAGTGCAGGTTACTTCTGCTGACTGCTGGCTGCAGTTTGGCAGTTCGAATCTCACCAGGCTGACCAAGTTGACTCAGCCCTCCATCCTTCCGAGGTGGGTAAAATGAGGACCCAGATTGCTGGAGGCAATATGCTGACTCTGTAAACTGCTTAGGGTGCGCTGTAAAGCACTTTGAAGCGGTATATAAGTCTAAGTGCTACTGTGATTGCTATATATATAATAGTACACCACAGTCAAATCAGAGTAAAGGACACGAGATCATACACACTATCTCCTAATACCCATATTCCCATCTATCACCTACTACTACTATTACCTATTATTTAAAGAGGAAGAGAGAACATACCCCGTCTTCTGGTGGAGATGGAGAGTGAATCATTATTTGGATGAGAAGGAAACAGAAGGTGTAATGTTGAAAGACAGCTGTGAAGAAGAAGGCTAAGCTTTGCTCTAAGGCAGGTTTTACTTATCTGTGATTTGCTGGAGAGTCCTGACTATTTGATTCAGGATAGATATTGGAGATTGTGACTCAACTGAGCATTGTTCTAATAGTTTTATTGCTCATTTCAACAAAGGACATATTTTAGACTGCCGCATCTTGCTAGCTGTTAAATTGTGGGCAAAGATCGCAGGAGACAGACTTCAGAACAGCTCTTTTATTAGCTCACTCAAGCAACCAGCAAAACATGGTCTGACAGCTAGCCCTTTTATAGAGAGCTGTGAGACACAACAACCAATAGCATTTGAGCATTGCAACACCGGATCTGAGTGGCACCATACAGTTATAACAACTTACAGGTCATTCAGAGTTCAAGTAGTCATGACAGTTTGAGGGTTCAGATAGAGGTCATGCAGAACACAACACTAGCCATAACTAGAGCCCAGGAATAGCAGAGAAAACGACCCCCAAGGTTTTGCACTATACTTAATAGGGCTACAGGAAACAGATTTTAGGTTACGAACTTCCAGGAGATGTATGGTAAATTGAAGACAGTTATGAAAACAGAGTCAACGATTGCAGCAATGGCCAAGGAACCAGTGAGTGGACTAGTTCTTTAAAACATCTCTAGATATGGAGAGGATGGAGATTGCCCACATGTACTCCAGACAGCTGCTCCTCATGAGGCAACAACAGCACTGTGCTTTTCTGCAGGTTTGAGTTTGAGGGGAAAATGGGATTATCCATTTTGCTAATGACTTTTAAAGACACTAAGTTTGCAAATCTCACTCTACAATCATTTTTGGAAATTGTTCATTACCTACTTCTAAAGCCTTAGAGACTTTCAGACTGACAAGTTTGAAAACACTGGGTGAATTTGCCTTCAATTGTGAATGAAAGAAAAGTTCAATTAAGCTTAAAAATGTAAAGAATCTAAACTAAAAAGCAAAACTATTTTTTCCAACTATTGCAGTTCTCCAGCATTCTCTTATTACATCTGATCTTGAAGGAGGCTTGTGTGTCAGTTTTTGATTTTGAGTTTGAAATTTATGGTTCAAACAATGAACAAATTTCTTTATAGAAATTAGATAGTAGAATAAAACATCTACTCCCACAATTAATTTTGAGAAGGAGAACCTGCAAATGAGAGAATTTTAATAGATACATGGCTCCGTATCTTCTGGATACAATTCTTTAAACAGGGTTCATGCAGGCTATTTTAATCATCAGAGAAAGGTGCTTCACTCATACTAAGATGCTTTGCAAAGCAGTTTTTTCAACTCCCAATTATTTTGAGTAACAATTCACTTGGGAATAAGTTTCTATTCCTGACTTGTCCTTCAGACCTGTTGGTTCCTGAAGTACAGCAACAGGATTATTGATCCAAGAAATGCTCAAGTGGAGCATTTAAACATCCAATGTCATAAATAGACAGAGTTGCCTTATGCTAGACGGGTATCTCTGGCTTCATAGAAGAGTTACTTCCACTCTCTGATTCTCTGTGTCCCTCGGACCTATACTTTTTTCATTGCTTTTATTACCTGTCATTCCAATCAAATTTTGTGTGAAATATGAATGATGCCAGGGACAGGAAATATGGAGTTTTGCACACAAAAAGTGACATGGGAAACACGCAAGTATTTTTGACAGTGAGATAACTGCAGTTAAAACTTACTGAATATATCCAATGTCGCCAAATCAAACATAACTTCTGTATTGTCCTTGTACTGTATTAATTTTGAGACCAAAATTATCATCAAACCACAGGTTTTTGCTGTACATTGTGTTAGGAACCGTATTTTATTTTTCAGTTGGCTCAGATAATATTCTTATTTATTTTTATTTATTATTTATTTATTTCATCAGGCATGTATTAGATAACAGATATAAAAACATAATTTTGAATACATGAAATAGATACGAATAAAAGGGAACATAAGGACAGGGATGGTACGCACAGTGGTGCGCTTATGCACGCCCCTTAAAGACCTCTTAGGAATGGGGTGAGGTCAACAGTAGTATTTTCTGCAATCGAGTTTGGAGCGATTTACCATAGGTTTGTATCTATTGTGTGCACGTGTATTGTTGCGGTTGAAGCTGAAGTATTCATTGACAGGTAGGACATTGTAGTGGACAATTTTATGTACTATGCTTAGGTCGGATCGAAAACAGCGAAGTTCTAAGTTGTCTAGGCCCAAAATTTCAAGTCTGGTGGCATAAGGTATTCTGTTGCGAGCAGAGGAGTGGAAGTGTCAAGTCCTTGAGTTACGACCGGCAAAGTCCTCAACTTACGACCCAACCCTGCTGGCCCAGACTGGAACCTGATTGGTTGAAGCCTGGGCCAGCAGGAGCGCGGGAGAAACAAACAGCTCCCATTGGACACTTACTTTGACAGCCCCCTATAAATAGGAGCTGTCATTCCCTCAGTTTGAGTTCGTTCTATTCAGTTGTTTGGTGCTGAATAAACAGTTCCTTAATGAAAAAAAAGCCTCTGTCTTTTTTTCTTCTAAGCCGAAGCTGCCGGCTATCCAACACTGGCGACGGGGAGAAGAGGATCCGAAGCCACCAATACACCGGCACCCTGTTCCTGCTTCCTCCAGCTGGCGCCAATCCGGAAAGCAATTTCCCTCCTGCCGGCGTGGCTTCCTAAAGCACTTTCCCTCCTGCGGCTCCGAGCTGACAGTTTGTTACAGCCTGAGGGAACTTTCGTTTCCCGCTCTTCACCTCAGCTGCGAAGCCAGAGCTAGTCACTCTAAGCTGAAGCACCTCCAATTCCGTGCTGCTCTCACTCCTCATCCTTTAAAGGATGACTGCCTTGCCTTCCTTCCCTCCCTTCGAGCCAGCCTCTGAAACCTGGGATGATTACTTGTCCCGGTTTGAGTGCATCCTCAGGGCTGCTGATCTCACTGAACTTTCTGGCAATAGGAAACTTGGCTATTTTTTGAGTTCCTGTGGCAGGGACATGTTTGCCACTGCCAGAGCCCTGACAGCACCAACAGAGGTATACACTGTTGCCTGGGAGACGGTCATTGACAAGCTAAGAAGCCACTACTCGCCTGCCCCATCTAAGGTTGCCAGAAGATATGCCTTCAGGCAGAGGTTCCAAAAAGAAGGTGAGACAATTAATGGCTATATTGCTGCTTTAAGAACAGCTGCTGTCAACTGTGAGTTCACAGACCTGGATGACCTCCTGCTGGATCAGTTGATCTGCGGAGTACAGGACTTGTGACTCCAGAGACGCTTGCTGGCTAGAAAAGAGCTGAACCTCACATCTGCTCTGGAAGAGGCCACTGCTTTTGAAATGTCAGAGAAGTCTGCCTCTGAAATGCAGAGGACAAGGCCTGTGCAGTCCCAAGCCAAACCTTTTGCCATCCACCATGGGGACTCTGACCCAGATATTCTCTCTGACGAAGACTTCGAGATTAACAAACTCCAAGCAACTCGACGTAAACAATCCAACACAAACTGTCCTCCCCATCAGCCATGTTTTAGCTGTGGGGGTCCCCACAGCAGAGCTGATTGTCACTTCAGAAATGCAACCTGCCGCCGCTGTGGCAAACCTGGACATTTAGCTAGGGTTTGCAGATCATCACTTTCCACGCCTGCGCCTCTGACCCAAGGACCATACCTCCAGAAACCCCCTCCTAGTTTCTCAACAAGACAGCCCCGAGGCTTCGGGCTAGGTCTAGTCGCAGGCCTCCTTCTGTTCAAGACTCATGCTCTGTTACTACAAGAGATCTTTCTCCTGTTTCATACCAGGTTAACAATGCCTCCTTGGTTGATCACACTAGAAAGCTGTATGTCACAGTCCTCCTCGAGGGCCAACCTTGTCAGATGGAGGTGGACACTGGTTCATCAAAGACATTGATTTCCTGGGCCATCCTAACCACTTTGTTCCCAAACTTCGCCAGAAAACACCTTCAGCCTTGCCCTATCGTTCTTAAAGACTACCAAGGAAACAAAATTCCCTTGGTGGGTTGTGCCTCCTTTTCTGTTTCTTATGCAGGTACTTCAGCTCGCCTTCCTCTCATTATTGTCAACGGGCGCCTGCCATCCCTACTAGGCCTCAACTGGTTCGAGGCACTCGGCCTAGCAGTCGCGGGGATCCACGGAACCACCACCTCCCCAACCAGCACCATCCCTCCAGATGACCACTTGGCCTCCTTACAGAGAGAATTTCCTGATGTGTTTGCACCTGGCCTGGGTAAATATACTGGCACTCCTATCTCCTTTAATTTGGATCCCCAGGTGGCCCCCATCCGGCTAAAACCCCGTAGAGTACCCTTAGCTTTAAGGCCTAAAGTTGACCTAGAATTAGATAAGCTGATCTCTCAAGGGGTGCTCCAGCAGGTAGATCATGCTAGGTGGGAGACTCCAATTGTGATTCCCCTGAAGCCTGATGGGTCGATACGCATATGTGCTGACTACAAAGCCACGATTAACCGGGCCCTTCAGTCTAATCCCTACCCTGTACCAGTGGTACAACACCTTTTACACTCCTTGGGCCAGGGGACACTTTTCGCAAAGCTGGACCTGGCCCAAGCCTACCAGCAACTTCCAGTAGATGACAATACAGCATTGGCTCAAACCATAGTCACACACCGGGGGGCTTTTAAATGTACCAGGCTCCAGTTTGGCGTAAATGTGGTTCCTGGCATCTTCCAGAGCCTCATGGAGAGGCTCCTTCATGGATTACAAGGGGTGGTGCCCTATTTCGATGATGTGCTCATCTCAGCTTCCACCCCTGCAGAACTATCATCTAGAGTTAGGTCTTCCTACTTAGATTCCGGGAGGCAGGCCTCCGCTTACGTCTTGACAAGTGCAAATTTGGAGTTCCTCAGGTCGAATTCCTGGGCTTCCTCATTGACGCCCTGGGCATCCGACCAACACCCTCCAAAATTGAGGCCATTAGGTCAGCTCCCACACCATCCAGCAGAACAGAGCTGCAATCATTCTTGGGGCTCCTTAATTTCTACTCTGTTTTCCTTCCACACAAAGCCACTTTCGCTGAGCCCCTACATAGACTGTTAGACAAGAAAACCACCTGGCGGTGGGGGTCAGCAGAGGAAAATGCTTTCCAGGCCATTAAGCATCTCTTAACTTCTAAAGCAGTCCTTATTCAATATAGTGAAAGTCTCCCCTTGCTGCTGGCCTGTGATGCCTCCCCATACGGGGTTGGGGCTGTCCTAAGCCATATCCCTCCTAATGGTGCAGAAGCCCCTTTGGCTTTCTACTCCAGGACACTATCCAATGCTGAACGTAACTACAGCCAGCTTGACCGTGAGGCTTTGGCATGCGTCGCTGGCATCAGGAAATTCCATACCTATATGGTCGCCATTTCCAGTTACTTACCGACCACAAGCCCCTTCTGGGACTCTTAGCTAGTGACAGGCAAAGCCCAACCATAATGTCTCCTAGGATGTCCCGATGGTTGGAATTCTTAGCTGCATACTCTTACACCCTGCACTACAGGCCAGGCAGGCAGATGGGGAATGCAGATGCACTAAGCAGGTGCCTCTTGCCCAGGCCCATTAGTGATCCAGCACCAGCCAGTACTGTTTTGCTGGTTGAAGAACTCCAACTACCAGTCACTGCTGCCCACATTGCAGCCAAGTCAGCTAAAGACCCTGTTTTAGTCCAAGTTTTAGATTGGGTTCGCAGGGGGTGGCCTTCCGTATCCCCCTCACCTACATTTCAACCATTCTTTAATAGACGCCACGAACTTACCGTCATGCAAGGTTGTTTGTTATGGGGACACAGAGTAGTGGTTCCCCCCTGCTTGAGGACCAACGTCCTCCAATGCCTCCACGAGGCCCACCCGGGCATAGTCCACATGAAAGCATTGGCTCGCAGCTATGCCTGGTGGCCCAAGATGGATGAACAAATAGAGGGATGGGTGAACCAATGTTTGCCTTGCCAACTGTCTAGGCCTCTACCACCTGCTGCTCCAGTTTTAGACTGGGAATCAGCTAAAGCTCCTTGGTCTCGCCGGCATGTAGACCTGGCTGGGCCCTTTCAGGGACGCACATTCCTAGTTGTGGTAGATTCCTACTCCAAATGGGTTGAGCTGGCTACTATGCCCTCTACCTCCTCAGAATAGATTAAACAGACCCTGGAAGCCATTTTTGCGACCCATGGTCTCCCTGACACATTGGTCACAGATAATGGCCCCCAGTTCACGTCCTCTCACTTCCAGGACTACCTAGCCCGGATGGGGGTGCGCCACGCCAAAACAGCCCCTGCTCACCCTGCAGCAAATGGCTTAGCTGAAAGGGCTGTTAGGTCAACTAAGGAGGCCCTCAGCCGTCTGGGCACTACTAACTGGCAGGCTAGTCTAAATACTTATCTATTCGCCCAGCACACCACTCCATGCCAGGCTACAGGGCAAAGCCCAGCAGAGCTCCTAATGGGAAGACGTTTAAGAACCCTGTTAGATCGACTCCACCCAGGCTACATGGAACTACAACAACCCTGCAGGCCGGCCATAGCTAGACAATTAACACCTGGGGACCCCGTTTTTGCCCTAAACCTAGGGGCTGGACCTAAGTGGGTCCCTGGGCACATCTCCCAGCTAACAGGCCCCTGTTCCTATAGGGTCCTATTAGAGGATGGCCGGTCCTGGCGGCGGCACATAAACCAGCTGCGCTGCCGTTTTCCTGCTGCTTCCCAGCCCGTTGCTTCCCAGTTGCCACCAGAGCCTCCCTGCCTTCCCTCCACGCTTTCGACTCCGGCACCGTTGCCACCAACCTCGCCAGTTCACAGGCCGCCTCCAGCGCCGGGGTCTTCCTTGATGATGACAATGGCCACCGTTCCTGCAGGAGTTAGCTGCAGCCCGCCTCGGCCTGTTCCTCCGATGCCTACCGAGCACAGACTGCGAAGATCCGAACGCGCTCGACGACGGCCCGCCTACCTCGAGGACTACGCATGCGCTATCCAACGGGGAAGGAGTGTCAAGTCCTTGAGTTACGACCGGCAAAGTCCTCAACTTACGACCCAACCCTGCTGGCCCAGACTGGAACCTGATTGGTTGAAGCCTGGGCCAGCAGGAGCACGGGAGAAACAAACAGCTCCCATTGGACACTTACTTTGACAGCCCCCTATAAATAGGAGCTGTCATTCCCTCAGTTTGAGTTTGTTCTATTCAGTTGTTTGGTGCTGAATAAACAGTTCCTTAACGAAAAAAAAGCCTCCGTCTTTTTTTCTTCTAAGCCGAAGCTGCCGGCTATCCAACAGGAAGACTCTTCTCGTGAAATATCTTTGGACTCGTTAAATTGTATTAATGTCCGATATGCAGTGCGGGTTCCAGACAGATGAGCTGTATTCAAGAATTGGTCTAGCAAAAGTTTTGTATGCCCTAGTTTGTAGTTCAATATTACCAGAGAAGAAGCTACGCAAGGTTAGGTTAACAACTTTTAATAACTTTTTGACAATGCTGTTATAGTGAGCTCTGGCACTTAGATAATTTGAGATGAGTACTCCAAGGTCTTTTATTTTTGCTGGGGTTTTTTGGATTTTTTTGCACTGTGCATGCGGTCACCATCTTGTTTTTGGATTTTCTTTTTCTCTGATTTTTCGGCACTGCACGGCGTGGGAGGAAGCGAACCGGCAGCGAGATAGTTAGAACCCACCCCTGCTGTTGATGTAAAACTATTTAACACCATCGACAATGCTGCTACCCTACAAAGAGACCATGACTATGTGTCAAAATGGTCAAACAATTGGCAACTCCAAATCTCAACCAACAAATGCTCTGTCTTACACATTGGCAAAAAAAAAATCACAACACCAAATACAAGCTAGATGGATACGAACTTGTAGACAACCCTCACTCTGTCAAGGACCTTGGAATACTCGTATCTAATGATCTAAAGTGCCAGAGCTCACTGTAACAGCATTGCCAAAAAGGCATTAAGAGTTGTTAACCTAATCTTGAGAAGCTTCTTCTCTGGTAATATTGTATTGCAAACTAGGGCATATTAAACATTTGCTAGACCAATTCTTTAATACAGCTCATCTGTCTGGAACCAACACTGTATATCAGACATTAATACAATTGAGCGAGTCCAGATATATTTCACAAGAAGAATCCTCCACTCCTCTGCTCACAACAGAATACCTTATACCACCAGGCTTGAAATTTTGGGCTTAGACAACTTAGAACTATGACACCTTCAGTCTGATTTAAGAGTAGTACACAAAAGTATCTGTTACAATGTCCTACCTGTCAATGACTACTTAAGCTTCAACCGTAATAATACACGAGCACATAATAGATACAACCTTAATGTAAACTGCTCCAAACTCAATTGCAGAAAATACGACTTCAGCAACAGAGTGGTCAATGCCTAGAATGCACTACCTGACTCTGTGGTTTCTTCCCCAAACCCCCATAACTTTTACCTTAGACTATCTACTGTTGACCTCACCCCATTCCTAAGAGGTCTGTAAGGGGCGTGCATAAGCACACCAACATGCCTACCATCCGTGTCCCACTGTCCCCATTTATTCATATCCATTACCTATATTCATAATGTTTATACTTATATCTGTTATCTTATACATGCTTGACAAAATAAAATAAATAAATACATAAATAAAATAAGCTGGGTTGACAAAATCAGAAATGAGGAGGTGATAAGCCCCCTGGGAAAGCAAAATGAAATAATCTAAACTATTAAAAAGTGAAAGTTAGAATATTTTGGACATGTGATGCAACACCCAGAAAAATATGCCATATTTCACTTAATCCTCTAAGGAAAGATTGAAGGAAAGCAAGGTCCAGCCAGAAGAAGAACATCATGGCTTCAAAATCTAAGGGACTGGTTTCGACAAAGCTCAGCAGCACATGTGGTTGATAAAAATAGGATAGCCAACATGATCGCCAACATCTGATGATGGATATGGCACAAGAAGAAGAAGATGATGAACATCGTATTATCCAGATGATTGGCCAGGAATTACCTGAGCCCTAGAATGTCCATGCTGGTGCCATTTTTGATAGTATCAAGTGAGCTTGACTTCTCTTGGCATCTTTTTTTAAATTACCTTCAATTGCATTTGATTTTTCCAAACATCAAGGTTTCCTCCAGTGACCCTTGCCTTCACATATCTCAAAACTAAGTAAGCTGTAGCTTCATATTAGTACTTCCAGTGAACAACCTGGTCTTACTTCATCTGGTATTGAATAGTTTTGTTCTTCTGGTCCAATTATTATCAATAATTTTCCTTCTTTCAGCCTTTTGGTGGATGGGTTTTCATGGTCGTATGACAATGTGATGTTTCCACCCTTTTGTGTTTTGTCCAGATTTGTCTTAGCCTTTCTCCAAAGTACCATTTCAGAGCTACAGTCATTGTCCCTGTGAATGATTGAGCCACCCTTGAAAGATAAAATAACCCGCTATCTCAACTTCTCTATTTGCGATGGGTTGGCGTTGCTTGTTGGCATAACTTTCGTTCTTTTTCAAGGTTTCTGAAAGGCAAAAAGGACGCAAAGTAACCTTTACTCTGTATATGTTTGCAGTTGTGTTCCATTTAATAAAATCCCTCTACTTCCTCCCTCCTCCCCACCATTGCTGTGCTGTGACTCTGAGCCAAATCTATTGCCTTGTTAGACCAAACCATTTGGCAAATCCTAGCAGATCAAAAGAAAAATCTGAATGGGCAGGAATTATGGCTAGCAACAGACAGTAAAAACAAACATTTATTGTACTTTGGACCATTTAAACTTTTCATTAAAATTCAAAGCAATACTCATTCAGAGTATTGAATTTGGTTGTTTGGGGGGATTTTGCAGTTCACTGGCCAATCCTGTTTCATAATTTGTTTTGAAAATCATGGAAGAACTTTTAGTTCATAGTGACTGCATAGTTGAAAAGAAACATTGGAGGTATTATAACTCAGTATAAATTACAAAAAAAAACTGTATCAATTTTGCAAGACACAATGCTGGACCTGTGAGTATCTCAAGGATGGGCCATCCTCATAGATAGCTTCTTCAAGGTTTTCTGACACACCTTCATGAAGTGACCTCCATTACCCATGTCATACAAAGCATCTCACCAGGGCAAAACTAAGCCTTTTTAGTCAGTCCTAAGGATCCTCAATTAGAGCTGCTTATCAGACTGGCCTTGGAAGTCTGCTAACATCTGGATCTGTGCAGAATCTGATGCTTTCATCAAAACAACAAAAGTAGCCTTTAGAATAATGAGAAATCCATTGGAGTTTGTGTGTGGATTGGGATCCAATTAGATTTCTGGCTGAAAAACAAACCCCTAATGGGCAGAGATCAATTTTTGATTAGCAAAATTTTACTCTCCATGAAAGTATGATAAAGTGCCAAACTACTTTACCAATCTTGAGGTAATCTTACAATCTTGATTGTAAGTTGTATTTTTCAACAAAGTGCAAAGTTGTTGAAATCAACACAGTGCACCAGCAAAGCCGGCGCAAACTACTATACAGCAAAAAACATTACAATATTTCTTATACAAAACTGAACAGTTGGTTTTTATCCCTTCAACCATGGCCAATAACACAGACCTGAGGAAAAAGCTATTTTTGATGGACTATTATAAATTGCATGGCACACACAGAGCTTCCTCCATTCTCTCATTTCTGTGCCGAAAACCACCCTATTGTTTGTTTAAGGAAATGCAGACTGATACACACATCTAGCACAAGATGTCTCGTCTCTTCCCGACTGATTGTTCTATCCAATGTGAAACATTGAGAGAATATAACTAGCTGAGCCAATCAGTTGGACCACGTTAATGCCATATAATAATTCTTATTACAAGAACATTGAAAACAGAATGGCTCAAGAGCCATATGATACCTATCTCAATCTCCTTTCAGCATCTGCTATGTTATGTAGATTGTTCATTCTACTTCAAGTTTTCTCAAACTTGGCAATTTTAAAGTTCAACTCCCAGAAATCCCAGTTGCCAAGTTTGAGAAACATTGTTCTACCTAATAGAACGGCTTCAATTCTGGGAGTTGAAGTCCACACATCATAAAGTTGCCAAGTTTGAGAAACTGATCCACCTAATGCTAGGGCTGAATCTCCAAAGACAATGAAACCTACATATCTTATTTATTTATTTATTTATTTATTTATTTATTTATTTATTTATTTATTTATTTATTTATTTATTTATTTATTTATTTATTTATTTAATCAAGCGTGTATTAGATAACAGATATGAGTATAAACATGATTATGAATACATGAAATGAATATGAATAAAAGGGAACATTAGGACAGGGACGGTGGGCACGCTGGTGCGCTTATGCATGCCCCTTAAAGACCTCTTAGGAATGGGGTGAGGTCGACAGTAGACAGTCTAAGGTTAAAGTTTTGGGGGTTTGGGGAAGAAACCACAGAGTCAGGTAGTGCATTCCAGGCATTGATAATTCTGTTACTGAAGTCGAATTTTCTGCAATCAAGTTTGGATCAGTTTACCATAAATTTCTATCTATTATATGTTGTGGTTGAAGCTGAAGTATTCATTCATTAACAGGTAGGACATTATAGCAGATAATTTTATGTACTACGCTTAGGTCGGATCGAAGACGGCGAACATCTAAGTTGTCTAAGCCCAAAATTTCAAGTCTGGTGGAGTAAGGTATTCTGCTGTGAGTAGACGAATGGAGGACACTTCTCGTGAAATATCTCTGGACTCTTCCGATTGTATTAATGTCTGATATGCAGAGCGGGTTCCAGACAGATGACCTGTATTCAAGAATTGGTCTAGCAAAAGTTTTGTATGCCCTAGTTTGCAGTTCAATATTACCGGAGAAGAAGCAACATATGATTAGATTAGCAACTCTTAATGCCTTTTTTGCAATGCTGTTACAGTGAGCTCTGGAACTTAGGTCATTTGAGATGAGTACTCCAAGATCCTTGATAGAGTGAGAGTTGTCTACAAGGTCATATTCACCTAGCTTGTATTTTGTGTTCTGTTTTTTTTTGCCAATTTGTAAGACAGAACATTCGTTGGTTGAGATTTGGAGTTGCCAATTGTTGAACATTCTGACAGATAGTCAAGGTCTTTTTGTAGGGTAGCAGCATTGTCAGTGGTGTTGAATAGTTTTACATCATCAGAAAAGCTTAATCATTTGATTAAGATCAAATGATCTTAATCTCATTTCCAGATTTGTGTCTTAAAAATGCATATTTTTCAGCTAGATGCAGAAAAAATATATAAATGTTAATAAGTTCTTTGTCTCTCTCAAACTGGAATATAACTTACCGTATTTTTTGGAGTATAAGACGCACTGAAGTATAAGACGCACCTTAGTTTAGGGGGAGGAAAACAAGGGAAAAAGGCCTCTGCCTCCAAGCAATTTGCCAAACAGCAAACAGCACAGATGATATACATTGTTTGCTGTGTATTTTTGTGCATGTGTGCCTGACCCATAGAAATAGCAAAGAATTGGAGAAATGTACATTATGCCAGAAAGTTTTCTTAAATGTAGTCACACTAACTCTTCCCAATTATTTAAATAGATCTACTCCAAGGTAACTAAACTCTAATACTAAACAGGACATTGTTACATTTCAGACTATACTTGTACAGAGCTGTTAAAATTAATTAAAATTTCTGGAAGTATAAATTATTCTCTATTATTTAAAAGAAGATACAATAGCACTGGCTTCTTCAGAGCAAGCATTTATTTTATAAAGCTTCTTTATTTTGTTAAATTGTCTAGATTTACAGGGGTCTCCAACCTTGGCAACTTTAAGACTTGTGGACTTCAACTCCCAGAATTCCACAGCCAGCAAAGCTAACAAAGCTGGCTGTGGAATTCTGGGAGCTGAAGTCCACAAGTCTTAAAGTTGCCAAGGTTGGAGACCACTGGCTCTAGAACAATAATAAAGCAGTCTTTAAAAAATAAGTCTAATAATTTGAACATTCTACAGACAATTATAGTTATTCACTTACCCCCTTCCATCCAGTTCAGCAAAAAATAAAAATCTGCTGTGTCTCTCCCAGCTATTTGCCTCTTTGTAGTTAGTTTCACTTTCATTTTCCCACATGGCAAACTAATCAGCTGTAGATCGGGAAACTGCTACTGACTTGCTCTGCTTTACAGGCTCTTCCCTCTTTCCTGCAAGCAGGTAAATTGCTGGAAGACAGAGGCCAAAGGGTGGGGGTGGGTGGGTGGGGCTGTATTCGGTGTATAAGACGCACCCAAGTTTTCACCCTCTTTTGGGGGGTATAAAGGTGCGTCTTAGACTCCGAAAATTACGGTAAGTTCTTTTTCAGAGATACAGCTGTGTAAATATTGATGAAATCCTCAAAACAAAGAAATCTGTTCAGCTGATTGGGAGAGGGAAAATGGGAGGAAGGAAAATAAGAACACCAAAGTATTGTGAAAAACTATGCCTTTTTTGCTGTGTTAATGAATTGAAGGAATGAAGACATGAAAAAAATAGTAAGTTGTTGTAGCCTTCACCCCCCCAAAACAAGTCACATTCCAGATGGACATTGGTTTCATTCTGTAGCTAATTCCTTTCCTCCATTTCTTGTTCAAATTGTTCAAGGTAAGGATTTCTGTGTTACTTTCTCCTGATTGCATTAAAACAATAATCCAGTTATGCAGAATACTATTTAGATTTCAGGCATTATGCAATTTAACTCATTGAAAGCTACTATAAATTCGGTTTGACTCAATCTCCATATGCCTTGCCTGGATTTATCTTGTTGAAGTGGATCCTGCTTCTGAGTAAAGCTGTGTCAGATTAAATTATGTTAAAAGAAAGATATTTAGTGAAGTTTCTTAGAACATTGTGGGTTTTTTTCCCATTGGCAGTCTAAAGAGTATGGATAAATTGCTTTCTGCATTGTTGGACGCTAATATGGACCTCTACCTGGACAGCTGGAAATGCTACTAAGTGCAGTGGAGTACATGGGAACTCTATACAGAGATTTTATTTTATTTTAATGTTTTTGTTCTATCTATTCTATTGTGTTTAGCTAAGGAAAAAGTGGCATGCTCAAATACTCTTGGTCAAATAATTCTAAGTCAAAACCCTGCATGGCTTTCACCTGTATCGATCTGTTTAGGAAATAAATAGATGCACAGAACATGACCCCATAAGCAAGGAAAGGAGGGGGGTTGTAATGTTTAACCTGTGCCTCCCACTACAACTTGCTAGATGTTAAGATTTCTTAGTGGATTTCTTTTTTATTTCAAGAAAGCCTTACCATGCAGACGGAGTACGTGCGAAAAAGAGGCTTGTGTCAACAGACTGCTGCGCTCTTGTGGAAAAATATAATTCTGAAATGGAGGATGAGAATGCAGAGTTTTCAGGCAAGTGCCAAGCAGCCACTTTCACTACTTCTGTGAAAACAACCCCCCTTTCCTCACCCCACCCCACCCCGCTACTCCCCACCGAAATTCCTTTTCTTCTGGTTTCCTTTCTCTATTTCTAAACAATGAAAAGTTGGGAATCTAATGTCAAAAACTGGACTAAAGACGATTTGTGTTGTGTTTATTGTATATCTTGATGAATATCACTGGTTTTGGAAAAAGGAGAAAGTACTCATGTGCTTCTGTTTTTTGGTTCTCTATCAGCAACAGACTTTGCTAATGGTCTGTGACATCTCAAGAACTTTTCATGCGAGATAAGGGTACAGGATGGAATGGGTTCAGCTAAAAGACAGACAACAATACTTGACTGCACACTGACATAGCAGGGATGGTCACACATTTTGGAAGACTTCCAGGGTACAAAGGCAAAAGAAGAAAAAATCACTTTGTACATGTGAAGCCCAAAAAGTCCAATACATAAGTTTAAGAAAGGACAAATTAAAGGATCTTTAACTTCTTGCTAAAGGACTTTTAGCAACTTTCTTGAGTTGCTAACATTTCTTGTTATAACAAAAAGAGAGCACAGGGCATCCATTTAAATGCTTTGCTTTCTGTGCAATATAGGGAAAATTGAGTTTTTTGAAGAGTCATCTTTTCAGTCTCAAAATTAAAATTGTAACACTTTAGGAATAAGGGTGGTTCTAAAAGCATTTTTAAAGCTTCCTCCCATCTGCCATTAACCAGCCTGCTGAATTCAAGATTCCTTTTGGGGTTAAGAATGAATGTGTGACTAAATAGAGCTTCCTCACTGTCATTACAACTTCTCCCCATCAGTAGTGGGTTCTAAAACTCCAAGTGGGTGGGCAGAGCTTTCTGCCATCACCGCCACCGCTACTGGTTCACAGTACCTGGCCAAACCAGGAGCAACCCACCACTGCTCGCGATGCATATTTTATATGTGCTTCTGTAGGGTGTGATGCCAATAGACACATATATAGGCACATATATGCATGATATGAGAGTGCGCATGTATGCAACATCTTAGATTCTCTTTTGCTTTATTTTCATTAGTGTCGATCCCCAATGATAAGCCTATGGTTCAAAATAGAATTGCCTTGTTGCGATTATTCCAAAATACTGTAATGGATGTTAATAACTTGGACTTATTTCATATTTCCAGGAATGGTTTTCTTCCCTGGTTCTCCTCAGTATAATACTGTTATCAGCATATGGGTTTTTATATCAGGATGCTGGTGAAATACCTCATGCTCTCCTTGGAAAACCTTCATTTAATATTACTGGAGTTAAACTTTTGTATGCTCCAAATACTAAGATGTCAAGAGAAATAATGAAGAAAATACAAACACTCTCTCCTTTAAAAGGTATAAAGTATCTGTTAAAATGTTTTGAAACATTTTATTTGAAACATATCTATTTGAAACATTCAATAGATGCTAATGTCAGCTGGGCTCATTTTGATTGAGTTTGGTAATTATAGAAAAATGATTGCAGGTATCCTCCAATACTGTTGAAACAGCACCTCAAATTAGACAAAGTGAGCAAGAGAGCCAAACCAGGAGACTCTGAGTTCTAGTCCTGCTTTAGGCATGAAAGTGTCTGGGTGACTTTGGGCCAGTCACTCTTTCTCTCAATCCAACACACCTCACAGGTTAGTGTTGTGAGGAAAATAGGAGGAGGAAGGGCTATTGGATATGTTTGCTGCCTTGAGTAACTTATAAAAACAATAAAGGCAGAATAAAAATAAATAAATAAATACCACTGGTATATGAGTTATGACTGGGTTCATATATCATGTTACCTGTGGCTTGTCTGTGATGTTCTTTATATATTATGGTCAAGTGATTTTGTATACCCTGACAATAAAACCTGTTTTCAGATGGCTATAGCACTGTTTTTCTTATGTGAGAAGCAAAAATTAAACAACTTGGAGGGGGGGGGGTGTTGTAGATTAGTATGATGGGTGAACCCAGCCAATATGTTATGCATGGAGATATGTTTGAGATCAAGGTAACTATCAAATAGATGAATGAAAAGCTTTGTGGGAACCCTTCAACCATGCATTTCTGCTTATTTGACTTACCGTATTTTTCGGAGTATAAGACGCACCGGAGTATAAGACGCACCTTAGTTTTGGGGGAGGAAAACAAGGGAAAAAGGCCTCTGCCTCCCAGCAATTTTCCAAACAGCAAACAGCACAGATGATATACACTGTTTGCTGTGCATTTCTGTGCATGTGTGCCTGACCCATACAAATAGCAAAGAATTGGAGAAATGTACATTATGCCAGAAAGTTTTCTTAAATGTAGTCACACTAACTCCTCCCAATTATTTAAATAGATCTACTCCAAGGCAAGTCAGGATTTAACTTTAATACTAAACAGGACACTGTTACATTTCAGAGTATACTTGTACAGAGCTGTTAAAATTAATTAAAATTTCTGGAAGTATAAATTATTCTCTATTATTTAAAAGAAGATACAATAGCACTGGGCCTCTTCAGAGCAAGCATTTATTTTAAAAAGCTTCTTTATTTTGTTAAGTTGTCTAGATTTACAGGGGTCTCCAACCTTGGCAACTTTAAGACTTGTGGACTTCAACTCCCAGAATTCCACAGCCAGCAAAGCTAACAAAGTTGGCTTTGGAATTCTGGGAGTTGAAGTCCACAAGTCTTAAAATTGTCAAGGTTGGAGACCCCTGGCTTTACAACAATAATAAAGCAGTCTTTAAAAAATAAGTCTAATAATTTGAACATTCTACAGACATTTATAGTTATTAACTTACCCCTTTCATCCAGTTCAGCAGAAAATAAAAATCAGCGTGTCTCTCCCAGCTATTTGCCTCTTTGCAAGCTAGTTTTACTTTCATTTTAGCATGTGGCAAATCAGCTGGGGATCGGGAAGCTGCTAAGGACTTGCTTGGCTTTACAGGCTCTTCCCCTGTTTGCTGCAAACAGGTAAATTGCTGGAAGACAGAGGCCAAAGGGTAGGGGTGGGTGGGGCTACATTCGGTATATAAGACGCACCCAAGTTTTCACCCTCTTTTTGGGGGTAAAAAGGTGCGTCTTATACTCTGAAAAATACGGTAGGTATTAGCAGAGTTCATGTCACAAGATTAAATATCAGTCTAGTTTTTTAATATTCTTTTGGCCATATTTTTGATAATAACCCTTTAAATGGTTAACTGATACAGCTAATAAAACATCAGCATGCAAAGACATTTCTCTTTCCCTGTCCTACGTAGGATCTCACTTACTGACATGATTTCTATGCTAAAGGTATTGAGACAAAAGTGATGGAAGATGAGAAGGCCATGGAAGATGAGAAAGCCATGGAAGATGAAAAGCCCATGGGATCAGTGCACGACTTCTACTTAGATATTATTGGAGTTGTATTCCAAGATGAAATGTCCTATCGACTCCGATTTCCTACCTACAAAACAGTTATACCCCACAAAGAACTTGCTGTTATAGGTAATTCAAGATGGCTGTGTTTCATTCTAGCCTTTCATACGTCTATAGAAATGTTTTTCATCCTTGGCAACTTTATGATGTGAGGACTTCAACTCCCAGAATTCTGCTCAGCATAAGTTGCTGGGGAATTCTGGGAACTGAACTCCACACATCTTAAAAGTTGCCCAAACTGAAAAACACAGGTTTACATGAAAGTCAAATGCAAATATAGCATCATATGTTCTTATGCTATTATATATTTGCATATATACATTTTGTGTGCGTGTGTGTGTGTGTGCGCACTTTCAACATGGTTTACAACATTTCATTTTTAGAATGACACTATAATTTTCATTTACAGGGATACACATACACATATGTACAGATTTTAAGTGACACTATTTTCATGCTTATTTATTGGAGATGTAACAATGCAATCTATGTTATAAATTCAGGGTATCAAACCCTGAGAAGACCAGAATGGGACAGAACAAAATCCTGTTTCCTCCTAATTCCTTGTGTATGAGAATGAGTGAAAACAAATCATGCTCTTATTTGTGAGATGATTCTGGTATATTGGAAAAGCAATGAACAAGATCATACCAAGCCAGCAAACTTAAAATCCATTGTATCTGAAGAAATTTGATTGGATTTTTTAAAAAAAGTGTCTAAAAAGTGTGTCCTGTTGGATAGCTATTGGTATTGTTAAGTAGGCAGCAGTTTGTTTGATCTGAGCTGATTTATTCTTGGTATATGAAACCCTAAACAAATTTAGGGGATTGGTTTGTTTGGAAGGGCTGCATAATTTTGGAGCGCATGGATTGTATCCATGTAGTCACCATGGATCTTGGGGGGTGGGGTGGGGAAAGAAACACTAAAGAAAGAGAAAAAGGAAAAGGAGAATGACTGCAGGAGAGAAACTATAATCCTGTTTGATTAAGTTTTAGGGTTAGGTTAGGATTCATCATCCAATGGAAAGGAGAGGAAGTGGTGCAAAAAGAGAAATAAATCAAGACAGAAAGTAGCTACTTGGAACACAGTAAGGAGAATTATGTTACAAAGTTCTAGAGATATGTTTGGAATTATGCTAACTGGGAGTTTTAAAGAGTACCGTATTTAGTGGAATGACAGTGTGAAGGAACCTGTGAATTAAAAAAATACATACAAGAGCCAGGCTTACTTAGATTTCCCCTGCAGGAAAGCAGACAACAAATTTCCTCAAAAACAAAGTGGTAAGAGAACACTACAAAAATGAGGATGAGGGAAAGATACTGTGTAATCTGTAAAGAGAAGAAACAAATATTGCAAAGAATATAGACAAAGAAAACAGGAAATAGCTATGATTATAATAGGCAGAGAAAATGGAGAACAATTTGACAAAATAAAAAAGCATTTTGGAAATTAAAAGGACAAAATAAAGAGTATCCAATGGGATGATTAGAATTAGGCTGCAAGGAATGCTTGCTGTGGCATTAGAAGCATATTGGATGGAGATGTGAATGTATGAAGGGAATGCTACATTATTGACTGAGAACTTGAATTATCTGCACTGAATGTTAGACAGATTGCATAATAGCAATAAAGAGCATGGGTCTGAAATTAATGTATCAAATCTCAAGATAATTATGGTTCACATGGAAAAGGAAATGAAATTGGCAAGTTGTAAATAAATGGCAAAAAAATGAAGCAAGTACATGAATTTGTGTGCTTTGGTAGAATGTTTACTAAAGATGGAAAAACAAATGGAGAGGATCTGTTAATAAAGCTCTACTAACTTGACTCTATCGTAAGGTGACCAGATTTTAACATTGGTAAAGAGGGACACCATTGACCGGGGTGGGTGGGTTCCTGATTAAAAATTTGGTCTATATGGAGCAACAAAAATTTTCATAGAAAATAATGTCCCCCCTAGTCCTTCTTTTCTCTAGACTAGTCAAACCCAAATCCTGCCACCGTTCTTCATGTGTTTTAGTCTCTAGGCCTTTAATCATCTCATTTGCTCTTCTTTGCACTTCCAAAATATCAACAACGTTTTTATAATGTGGTGACCCAAACTGGATGCAATATTCCAGGAGTGGCCTTACTAAGGATTTATAAAGCGGTACTAATACTTCATGTGAGTTTGATTCTTTGTCTCTGTTTATATAACCAAATATTGTATTAGCTTTTTTGGCTGCTGCTGCACACTGCTGGCTCATGTTTAAATGATCATCCACTAGGACTCAAAGGTCCCTCTCACACTTAGTTTTTGAGCCAGGTTTTGCCTAATCTGCACTTGTACCTTTGGTGTTTCCTGACCAGGTGTAAAACTTTGCTTTTCTCCACAATAAATTTCATTTTGTTGGATAGAGCCCATTGTTCAAGTCTGTCACGATCTTTTTAGATCCTGAGCTTGTCTTCTGGGGTGTTGGCTATTCCTGCTCTGGGCAGTGTACAATAAAACATCCAAATATATAAGACAGAATATTTTATTTATTTATTTATTTATTTAGACGCTCTTATAGGCCGCCCAATCCCGTGGGACTCAGGGCGGCGTACAGCATGAGTAAGAAGCGTACATTTAAAAACAATAGTCATAAATTTAAATTAAAAAATATAATTAAAAAAGAAGACATTATAAACGCAGCATTCAGGGGGAATCTGATTATCCTATTCGCCCCATCTGCCGGAAGAGCCATGTTTTTAAGGCTTTACGGAAGGCCAGAAGGGTGGGGATGGTCCGGATCTCTGGTGGCACTTGGTTCCAGAGGGGCGGGGCTCCCACAGAGAAGGCCCTCCCCCGCTGCCCCGCCAATCGACATTGTTTGGCCGACGGGACCCGGAGGAGGCCCTCTCTGTGGGACCTAACCGGTCTTAGGGAGGTATGTGGTAGGATGCGGTCCCGCAGGTAACCTGGCCCTGAGCCATGTAGGGCTTTAAAGGTAACGACCAACACCTTAAATTGCGACCGGAGACTAATTGGTAGCCAATGCAGCTGGCGAAGGATAGGTGTTACGTGGGTGTATCTCGGTACACCCACTACTGCTCGCGCAGCTGCATTCTGTACCAGTTGGAGTCTCCGGATGCTCTTCGAGGGTAGCCCCATGTAGAGCACGTTACAGTAGTCTAGCCGTGAGGTGACAAGGGCATGAGTGACTGTGAGCAAGGCCTCCCTCTCCAAGTAAGGTCGCAATTGGTGCACAAGACGGATTTGTGCAAAGGTCCCCCTAGCCACAGCTGAAAGATGTTGCTCCAATTTTAGCTGTGGATCTAGGAGGACACCCAAATTGCGAACCTGTTCTGAGGGAGTCAATTTTTCTCCCCCGAGAACCAAGGAGGGACAGTCGACATAGTCCTTGGGAGGCAGTATCCAGAGCCACTCAGTCTTGTCTGGGTTGAGCCTGAGTCTGTTCACTCCCATCCAGACCCTCACATCGTCCAGGCAGCGGCACATTACATCAACTGCTTCACTGAACTGACACGGGGTGGAGATGTACAACTGGGTATTGTCAGCATACAGCTGATACCTCACCCCATGTCGTCGGATGATCTCACCCAGCGGTTTCATGTAAATGTTAAACAGGATGGGCGAGAGGACCGAGCCCTGTGGCACCCCGCAAACCAGGGGCCTAGGGGCCGACCTCTGTCCTCCTGTCAACACCGACTGCGTCCTGTCAGAGAGGTAGGAGGAGAACCACCGTAAAACAGTGCCTCCCACTCCCATCTCCCCAAGACGACGCAGAAGGATACCATGGTCAATGGTATCGAAAGCCGCTGAGAGGTCAAGTAGCACCAGGATGGAGGAGTGGCCCCCATCCCGGGCTCGCCAGAGATCATCCATCAGCGCGACCAAAGCGGTCTCCGTACTGTAACCGCGCCTGAAACCCGATTGAAAGGGATCCAGATAATCAGTATCCTCCAAAAGCTGCAGGAGTTGGAGCGACACCACCTTCTCAACAACTTTACCCAAAAAGGGTAAGTTGGAGACTGGACGAAAGTTCTTTAAATCTGCTGGGTCCAGGGAAGGCTTCTTGAGGAGGGGCCTCACCACCGCAGCTTTTAAAGGCTGTGGGATGGATCCCTCTCTCAAAGAAGCGATCACAACCGCCTGGAGCCAGCCGCGTGTCACCTCCCTGCTGGCAGAAACCAGCCAGGAGGGGCACGGGTCCAATAAACAGGTGGAGGCGCTCATCGCTCCTATGGCCTTGTCCACATCCTCAGGAGTGACAGGTTCAAACTCGTCCCATATAACAGGACTAAGACTCACCCCTGTCATCTCGGCTTGCCCTGTCCAAATGGAGTCCAGGTCTGTCTGAATCTGAACGACTTTATCCGCCAGAAACTGAGAAAATTCCTCAGCTCTGCCCTGCAAGGGATCTTCAGCTCCCTCCTTGGCTAGGAGGGAGCGAGTCACCCTAAACAGGGTGGCTGGGCGGGAGTCGGCGGACGCAATAAGAGCGGAAAAATACGCGCATTTTGCCGCCCTTATCGCCACTAAGTAAGACTTAATGTAAGTTCTTAAAAGTGTCCGGTCAGACTCAGCTTTACTGGCTCTCCATCGTCGCTCTAGGCGTCTCTTTAGGCGCTTCATCTCCCGGAGCTCCTCAGTAAACCAAGGGGCCCTCTGGGATCCGCTGCCACGGAGAGGCCGCAAAGGCGCAATCCGGTCTAAGGCCCCCGTTGCCGCCTGGTTCCAAGCAGCCACTAGAGCCTCAGATGAATCGTGTACCAGGGAGTCAGGTATTTCCCCAAGTTCCCTCTGAAATCCTTCAGATTCCATTAGGCGCCTGGGGCGGAACCACTTAATCGGCCCCGCCTCCTTGCGGTGGAGGAGTGGTGCCATGAAATCCAACCTCAGAAGGAAATGATCTGACCACGACAAGGGTGCTGTGACTAAACCCCTCAGCCTCAGATCATCTCTCCACTGCCCTGAGAGAAACACAAGGTCAAGCGTGTGACCTCCCTCATGAGTCGGACCCTGAACTACTTGGGTCAGTTCATGGTTGTCATGGAAGCCATGAACTCCTGGACTGCCTCCGAGGTTTCACCGGGCGATGGCAAATTAAAGTCCCCCAGCACCATCAACCTGGGGAACTCAATCGCCAGCCCTGCTACCGCCTCGAGCAGAACAGGCAGGGCCTTTGTAACGTAGCTAGGAGGCAGGTACGCTAACAAAAGGCCCACCTGGACCCCTAAGTCCAACTTCAGAAGGAGCGTCTCACACCCAACAATCTCCGGGGCAGGGCTCCTTCGAGGATTAAGGTTCTGGCGGGCTATAATCGCCACTCCTCCACCCCTTCCCTGGGGTCGCGGCTGATGCTGCACTAAGAACCCGTCCGGGCACATCTCGGAGAGGGGAACCCCCCCTCCTGGCCTAGCCAGGTCTCAGTGATACATGCCAGGTCCGCCCCCTCTTCCAGGATTAGATCCCGTACAAGGGGGGCCTTGTTGGTAATTGACCTGGCATTCAACAGCAGCAGCTTGAGCCCAGGGCCCTGACATCCCTGGTTACCAGGACCTCGGGTTGAGCAAGATGGAACCAAACCAGAGGGGCCAGAACAAGGAATCGCTTGGAGACAGCGAGTTCTCGTTCCCCGAGAGCGGCCTACCCCTCTGCTCCTGCCATACCTACCTCTCCCTGTTATGACCATAATACTCCCGCTCCCCCTTGCACCAGAGATCCCCTCCCCTCCCCCACTGGTCTCCCTCTCTTCCGGCAAGCCATCCATTCCACTCATTCTAGGTCGGGGATCAGGCTCCAGAACCCCTCCACTTCTGTTTTCACACTCAGTAAAGGGGGCCGGAGCCCAAGCACCCGCATTCTTCATTTCTTCCAATCATTCAGTCTACTCATATGCTCCAAGAATCATACACTCATGCATCCATACAACATATCGGAGGTAGATTTACAAGTTTAAGACAAAAAGGAGACACCATCAAGTGAGGGTGTAATATAACACGGATCCCTGCCGTTACCCCAGTCTTGTAACTGTTCTGTCCTTTATCGCACAGCGTCTTTGCGATCTTTTCAAAAGAGACTTTAGCAGGTGAAAGAGTCTCCAGTTCTCAGAGTCAGTGTGTATTTGCCCTCCTTCATAGAATAGTAATAATCGGCGTCCGGGAATCGATAATCCGGGGGGCAAAGAGCAATCTTCCCTACTCAGCTGTTCTCGGGAGTCCAAAGTCCCTCTCCCCTTGGTATAAGATCGAATTCTACCTGAGGGGGGGATCCCCCACAAAAAGTGCAAAAGCCAGGAGAAAGTGCTAATCATCGCAGTAGCCCCAATAATCCTCCACATCTTCGTCTCGATCGTAATGATCTTCAAATGGCCAGAGACATCCACAAAGGTAGAGAGGGCGGAAGATGGAAAGGAGCCACAATAATTATAATCGCCTCAGAGTCTAACAGTCTCCCTAGGAGTAAATGGCGACTATGGGGGATAATGTAACATTTGGGGATTGTAATACAAGATAACAAAATAACCCCCCCCCCCAGCAGTCGCGATGTTAGCAAACTCAAAAAAGGTGCCGGTGGTACAAGCAATCAATAAACATTCCCCAGAGTAGCACAAGCCACCGCTTTGCCGCCACTAAGCAATTAATGGCGGCAGCGATCTCCGCGGTCGGCCTTGGGGACCTGGCAGTCGTAGATTTCCCTCACAGCCGAAGGACCAGCTCAAAGTGCTGCGCAATCTGTCAATTTATAGTCAGTCCAGTATAGAAGCGTTCGTTGGAAAAGGCTCTCTCCCAAAATCGACCTCGATCTTCCTCGCCGAGTTTGGGAAGTTGATCCCAGCCTCACGCTAATATCTCTGGGGAGATTCCGCTGTCAGCAGAGCTCCCGACCACCAAACGGCCGGCGTGTCGTCCGAGCTCGCCTTCTCCCCCTCCGGTGGTGGGAAATCTGCCCTCAATCGCTTCGGTCGATGGATTCTCCTAATCGTCAAAAACTACCGTCAGGCCTAAAAAGAAACCGGCCCTCACGACGTCCCTGCCGCTTCAAAATCAAAATTATTAAAAAAAATAAAATATGGGAAACATTTTCTTAACCCCCTCTTTCTCATGTTAAATGACTCTGAAGGCAGAGTCATTTATTTTTTAAAAAAACAACAACTAAGTAGTAAATCAGTGATCCAAAATTATCATAACATCTTAATCTTCTTTCTCATTTTACTTGTGGAATGGATTGGAATAGTGCTTTGGAATTTTCAAGCTTCTCCAAGACTTAAATGCACCTCCTGCCTCTGCTCTAATTTGTAGCAATCAGGAAGGCTAGTTGGGGACACCTGGAATCACAGCATTGTGAAGTGTTGCCTGATGGCTACAGATGTTGCCATATGTTTCCCCAAGAAAGATTGCGATCATCTCTATCAACAGGAATCCCTGATAGGAGATGAAAGATGGTCTCTTCATTTTTTTTTGTCCTGCATCATTTTTAACACGCGCAAGGAACCTGTTGATCAACTTAATACTCTTTCTGCTGAGAAGGAACTTAGATGATACCAAAGCACAATACAAGCCATCTGGAACTCAGTGAGACATCTGATGGAAGGTCTTTGCAAAGGAATGACAGTTCTTCATAGACCCACGTGATGGGCTGGAAGTTAAGAGCTGGATTTTTTCCTACTTTATCATCAAAGCATTCTCCGTGCCTGTCTGTATGTGTAATTGTGCATGTCTCTCTAAAAATATATGTACACATACAGGCACATACTTAGGGCAATTTTGAGATCTTCAGGTTAAAATTAAAATTAGTTAAAATTCCAAGGATCAACTAAATTTGCCCCCACTGGAGAAAGGACTCTCTCTCTCTCTCTCTCTCTCTCTCTCTCTCTCTCTCTCTCTCTCTTTCCCTCCCTCCCTCCCTCCCTCCCTCCCGCTTGCCCGCTCCTCAGGCTCCCAAAACCCCCTCCCTTCTTCGAAATCAAACTTGTCCCACCACCCAGTTGGAAGACGGTGCTGCTTCATCTTAATTCATTTGCAGCAACCAATCCGCCTGAGCACGACCCCCCTCCCCCCCGCTAGCCCGAGTTTGTTTTTGCTTCATTTTCTCCCCAGAAAGCAAGTTTTTTCCCCTCTATTAACCTGTTACTTGAAATCGCGCCTTTCCCCTGCCCGGGCTGTCTGTCTGGCAGGCGCCTGTTTTCCATGTCGTTGTGGGAGGGGGGTGGAGGAGGGGGGACCTCGGGCACTCTCCTCCTCCCCCCACCTCCGTCTTCCTAGTTTTGCTAGAAAGCTTTTCAACCGCTCTGAAAGACAAGTGCAAAGCGGCGCCCCCGCCCCAGTGTTCGCTCTGCCCCGCCCCGTGCCACCCTGTGAATAGAGGGGACTGAATCGGAAGCCTGTCGCTCGGGCGCGCGTCTGGCTGGAGGAAGAAGCGGGGGCTCATTAGACGGAGCCTGACCCAACATGGCTGGCTTAAAACTCTCAGAGTTTTAACTCCCCCTCAATCTCGCATGCCCCCCCTTCAGGCTGATTTTTGGAAAGAATGCCATAGCTTGTCGTGCATTCTTTCAAAAAATTGGGACTTTTTAGAGGACGGGCGGGACGCGGGACAAAGCATTAAAAAGCGGGTCTGTCCCGCCAAAATCGGGACGTCTGGTCACCTTACTCTATCGGCAAGATCTCAGATTGGGTGGCTTATAAAACTTGCACCAAATATGTTGTATTTTAATACTTTTTATGCTTCCTCAGTGTGGTGCATTGTTCTTTCATTATTATTATTATTATTGGTCTCTGTTTGGTTTTATCTATTTTTGTATGTCACCTTGAGTTGCTTTGTGGTTAGTTGGCTTATAAATCGAAATGGCAATGATAATAATGTGCAAATGCTGATTGGAAGGCAGGGGCTAGCTTGCTGTCTGTGGCAAGGAATGAATGTTTGTCAAAGGAAGTAAAAATGGCAAAGAACAATTTTTTTGTCCACCTTGTTAAATGAATGTGGGAGTTGCATATGTCAGGAAAAACATAAAAGTAAATTGAATGTGGTACCAATAGGTTAAGCACATATGTAATATATTTACAGTGGACCATATAGCCTTTATTATAAAGGATGGTCCTGTTTCAGAAATCTGTTCCTTAGATTAATTTGATTTAATTATTTATTTTCTTGGTTTGCTCTTGAATTTTCCTTTGTAAAGCCAAGTTATAAACAGAAAAAATAATTTTCTTTATACTTATGGACCTCTTTCAGATTTGCTTTTTCAGGATTGTCCTTTATTTTTTCCAGGAAAATATGGGCATGTAATATGTCTGACCCAGTTCAATAATGACAGCACTTAACTTAGAGTCTTCAAATCAAGGAATAGTTTGAATGGAAATAAGAATTAGAAACAGCTCCCAGTTTCTTCTTGACTTTAGATAGGAGGATGTATTACGCTAAGTATTGTTCAAGATGTCAGTGAGTTATATTCTCCTACTCTTGTGTAAGATAATTTTGGTTGGCTCCAGTACTTCAAGTGCCTGAGGAAGTCAGTGAAGTTGGTAAAAAGCAAAGTAAAGTTCTTCCCTCTCTTTGCTCTTAGAAGAGAGAGAAACTCGGTGCTTCTCAAGCCTTTCTGATGGGCTGTTTTCTTCAAAGCCTCAATGCAGTGAATCGTTTTCCTGGATATCATCCTGTCCAATGAAATCCCAACTTTTCCCCAGTTAATAGAGACTGTTAATTTATAAGATTGAACATATAATATTGTAAAAGTCTGATTCTCTTCTTTTTTTATAGATACATGTTTCAACTTTTCCTCAATTTATTGTGAAAATCCGAGGTATTGGACTCAAGGCTTTGTCTCACTGCAATCTAGCATTGACAGTGCAATTATTGAAGTAAGTGGATAGACCTTACTTTTAGCTGCAGTAGTGGCAGTGACATTTTATCAGTTTGGTTTGAACGACTCCTCTTTTCCTTTAATTTTGTTTGCAGTTTTATATATTTTGATTAACCGGGCTGCTGTTTATCCTACTCACTGCCTCTGGATCTCCCTGGGCTGTAGAATAGAGCTCATTCTAATCTACTCAGAGTGTACTCAAGTGCTTTCTTTTTCCTAAGTATGTCCTCTTCTTGATTCCAGTATTACATCATTGTTAGGTTCCTGTATCAGGTCAGTGTGTGTGTGTGTGTGTGTGTGTGTGTGTGTGTGTGTGTGTGTCTCTGTGTGTGTGTCTGTGTGTGTGTGTGTGTGTATGTATACACTTTTAAGTAATTCAAACATTTTTTTCTTTATAATGTAGTTGTCCAGATGGCATGGCAAATCACCAATGGAATAAGTTATCAGTAATTTCAATGTCTTTTCTTTTAGAGGATCACCAATCACTCTGTTTGGGAAGAAATGACTTCTATCAATGGCATCCGTATGAAATCACCTTCTGTTACAGTGGGATCTGAATTAGGAAACGGCCTGTTCCTTTGGTCCCTATCACTGTGTTTTGCTCCATTTATGTATTTCTTGGCACTAAATCTTTCAAGAGAGAAACGGAAATTAAAGGAGGTGATGAAGACAATGGGACTACGAGATGCAGCATTCTGGTGAGCTATGGAATTGGCTGTAGTCTCCTTTTCTCAGGTGGATCCAGCAGGTTTTAAAGAAATGGATGAATCCATGCCAGCCAGAAAGCTCAGCACAGAATTTAATGAAGCTCTGATCATGGAGCTGGTGCTGTTAATAGGAGCTCCATGTTAGGTTCTATTTCCTTTGGACCTCTAAACACTTATGTGACTGACGGTGTCACCATTCAGGTCCTTGTTTCCTCTTTATATAAATGGCTGTTCTGGCCAGCCATTCTGCAACTTAGTTAAATATAACTAAATATTGACATTTGCAATTGTACAAAATACTTTGGTAAATTACCCAACTTTGAACGGCACTGCAATCACACATACAACATACTGTGTCTGATTCTGGTTTTTATGCTAAACAGTGTTATTTATGTACAGAAATAACTGTATTCTATCTATTTTAAGCCTCAAGGTTACTTACTTTTCCATAAAAGAAAAAGTTTCAAGTATTTAAACATAAAGCCATCATAAATAATAAAACCTATGTATAAGTCAAATCTGCCACTGTTAGCACTCATATATTTAAGAAAAAACACAGTAGAGCCTTCTTGAAGATCAATAAGTTGGAGGCACCATTATCTCAGGCAAGATATTGCCCCAAATTGGGCAGCCACTGGGAAAGATCATGGTTAGGACAGGACTTTTACCTTACTTAGGGTAAGGATCTCCCATATTGCTCAGAGGAGAAGGCATTGCAGGCATTTGAGATGGCAACTTCAACTTATGAATTTATTATGAATTGGGTCCTCCCATAGCTGTGCCTCATTGGATCTAATGAAGTTTATAGTTGGCTCACATCCTGTTCTAGGTGAGCATTTCTGTTTAAAATTCTCCCTTTTGACTCACCCATTCTTTTTATTTATTTATTTATTTATTAGTTGCATTTGTATGCTGCCCACTGCACAGAGACTCTGGGCGGCTCACAACAGTAAAAATTCACATGCTGTATTTTCTGTATTTTAAGCAACTAACTCTACCCAGGAGTCTGCTAACATTCCCTGCTGCTTCTAATTCTGCTTCTACCTCTTTTAATTTCTCAAAGATAGCTCTGCATCCACTGAGTAGACCCTCAAATGGAAGAGATGCTTTTTCTTATCCCCTCAAACATTTCTTTATACTGTTGCACATTTCTTTATGCTCCTAAAAACTCAAACAATGCTACTGTGAGCAGATGCACCTTAAAGCATCTTTCTTTCCATGGATTTCCTTCCAGTTTAAATACCCAATATCTAAACTTGGAGCAAATGTCTTTGTAATATATTTAACAACCTTTGCAGGTGTGTTTTTAGGGATGGGGCTGGAAGAGGTATAATGTCACTACGGTCTACTCCAAAAATTGATCCTCTGCTCATTTTAGAAAACTGCTTCTAGCCAGCTAGGATTGACCATGTTCTAGGTCACTTGGATCAATTTTGGCAGGACCAGAACTCAAGCCCAATAGCATTCAAGATGGATTTTACTCCACAGTTCTGCTCTCTTAAATGAGACTGAGCTATGGAGAAAAATGGAGAGGGTATAAAAATAAAAAGACATTTGAGCTAAAAGGACTTCAACATTGAAGTAATTCCATGGAGAGTAAGGAGCCTTAAAGCAACTTCCTTAAACAGCCCAAGATATCACTCCTCTCTCTAAACAAAAGAGATGCCAAAAAATCGAAAGCCATGGAACTGTTTTTTAGAGTCCTTTCATTGACAAAAAAAAAGTTTTCACGAAGAGCCAGTAAGTCCTCGCTCTGAATAGCAAAAGAAAAAGACCCACAAAGCATATCACCTTATGTGGATATTCTTTGATTACATCTGCCAAAGATTCTGCAATCTGGGAAGAGTTGAGGGAGACACCTGCTTTATCTTTATTTGGAAGAGTCATCCTTGCCTCCTTGGTGTTGGACAGCCAACACATTTAAAGAAAATAGTAATAATTTTATTTTTCTGTCATTCCTTGAATTGGTGTAGGCAAGGGGTCACGGGAAGGCTATCAAAGGCCTCCACTCTTCTTCATATTAGGCTACTGTTCCTAACCAGACATGACTGCCAAATGCCATTTAATGATAAGAGCCTCCGTTTTACTGAACAAGAGAAGCCTTTCTTGCAATCAATTTTTTTCTCCTGTAGGCTAGGACCATAATATTGAACTAAACTGGAGAAATAATTTAGGGGAGGTGGAGAGAAATCAGATAAATGTTATCAAGAAGGTTAACAATGTCTTTTTCTTCATAGGCTCTCCTGGGGTTTGCTGTACACCATGTACATCTCAATTCTAAGCATGGTGCTGGCATTTTGTCTGAAAGCTACGTATTTTCACCTAAGCAGCAATTCTGCCTTATTTGTCCTGCTTTTCCTTTATGGCATTTCATCTGTAAGTCTTGGGCTTTCCCTTTCTCAGTTAAAGTGATATGTTTGATGCAATAAATATTTCTGTTCTGCTGGAGGACATGTTAAGAAGAAACATTTAAAATATTAAATCAAAACATGTATTTCTCAAATGTTCTCTGTTTTTAATGGTGGCCGCCGTGGATGCGCATGCCAGAAACCAGAAGATCATCTTCCCAGTGCGCACATGCACACCGGGCGGCTGCTCTTTCGGTTTCTGGCACTCCCACACGTGTGAAGACCAGCTAGCCGGTGTGCTGGAACCTGGAAGAGCAACAGGCAATAGCTCCGCGTGCCCGGAGATATGACTCTGCGTGCCACTTCCGGCATATGTGCCATAGGTTCACCATCACAGATCTACTACAACAATTTATCTTTTTAATGAGGGTGCAACAATTACATATAAATACAGAACAATAATTCACTCATTATATCTTGCATATTTGTAGATACTGTACTAACTGGCAATTTCTTCTTTCGCAGATATGTTTCTGTTTCATGTTGAGCTCTCTCCTAAAGAAACCCAGAACCACTAGCTTTGCTATTTTCATCTTGATTTTTTGTTTGGGAGCCTTCAACGTTACTACAACAATCAAGTTGATACCTCCAAGTTTGGAGCTGATTTTGAGCATCTTCTGTCCATTTGCTTTTGGTGCTGGGATTTCAAAGGTAAAGTGACGCACAGTTTTTTACTTCAAAATTCTATCTTCCTAATCATGATGCAACTAACAGGAAAGACATCTGACACTCACTCTGGCAGCTTAGGTATTTCTCTTCCAAAGATATTTTGATAGGAACACAGCAAACTAAACAAAATGGCAATCCATTCTAATCCTTCCTTCATTCTGCTTAGACCCATGCCTCCATTCTAAGAGGGTTAGAATTGAATCAATAGTTTAACTTACTAAACAGTTAGTTTCATTTCAATTCTTTGTTCTTTCCTATGAGAATTTGATTTATTAAAAAAAACTTCGTTGTTTTCATGCAGGTTTTCTATTTTCAAAAATATGGAATGACCTTTGATTTTACTGACTTAATGTTCGAACCGTATGGTTATTGCTTGCTTATTGACAGCCTCTTATACATGCTGCTGGCTTTCTATTTTGATATGGTTGTGCCTGGTAAGAATATTACTATGAATATATTATAGTTAGCAAGTTGCTTTTCATTTATGCAAGTTGATTTTTATTATCTTGGAAGCATTTTTGAATTAGGAATAAACTTTAACTGGCCTGAAAAAAGGTGGGAAATAACAAAGTTGAGACAGCAAGTACTATATCTTTCTTTAGATTAAGTTGACTGAAATTCATCTGAAGCTCCTAAATACAACAGTCTTGTTCACATACCATGCATACATGTATGACCTGTAGACCATTTTAAAGAAACCCGTGCTATGCAAAGCATAGAAATGGTGTAAAGTAGAGTAAGCAAATGAAATTAAAGGTGGATGACAAGAAAGAAGGAAAACTTTCCTTTTGTTTTCTAAACCTCAGTCATTTTGTGGAGCTCATCAATTCCATTGGCTTCTCATTGTTGTGTTGCAATTCCATTCCCATTTATTTTCCCTACATGACCAATAATTCTAATGCATTGCTTTCATACAAACCAGTCACTTTGCATTCAATTCACAAATATTCAGCATCCATTCATTCTGGGTCTTTTAGTCTCTTGTTTCACCATTACCACATTTGCACTGCATTTATGTTTCTCCTGACATATCCAGCTCCCACTTACATCTACAGAATTGGCAGAAACCTGCTTTTATACTTAGCAATTTCTGCTTCTCTTGACAAGCATCTTCACAACAGAATTATTCCACCCAATACTTTTCTACCAGCATTTGCGCATCTTAAAATATTTCCATTCATGATCCTATTTTTAGAAAATATTCTACCAAGATACACAAATACACACGTTCTATGGAAGTGAAATTTGGACTTTTAAGAAGCAGGATAGGAACAGTACTAACATTTTTGAACTTTGGTGTTAAGAGAGGGGACCTGAAAAATACCATGGACAGGCAAGGAAACAAACAAACAGATGAATCAACAAACAAATCAATCCAGAATACTCACTTGAGGCCTAAAGATCAGGCTCGTATTGTCCTACTTTGGACAACATTCCACAAAGATGTAAGTTTCTGGAAATAATTCTAATTCTGGAAAAGAGAAAAGAAAAGAGAAAAGAAAAGAGAACAATCAACAGAAAGGTGGATAGACTCAGTTATAATGGCGATTACTGTACTATTGACTCAAAATGTGGGTTACTGGCCTTAGTTATACCAGTGCTACATGCAGATTTGTCTGCTAATGATATAGGTCAGAGGTTCTCAACCTGGGGCTCGTGACCCTTTGGGGTTTGAATGACCCTTTCACAGGGGTCGGTAGACTTCGCCTGGATGCCGCCATTTGGGTTCTTTTACCCTCTGCGCATGCACAAAACACTTTGCGCATGCGCACAGGGTAAAAGAACCCAAATGGCGGGGGCAGGGGTCACAGGTGCGGGTGCAGCGGCAGGGTGGGTCGTGGTGGGGGGGGCGGGGGCGGGGCACGGGTTGCAGCATTAGGAAGGTTAAGAACCACTGATATAGGTATTAAGATTAGCAAGAATTCTCAAATGAATTATATATTCCTGTTTGTTGGTTTGGTCTATTTTCCTCTTTTTTTTAGTTTTGATGTAGGTTATGATTTATTAGGTAGGGAGATGAACTGACTGCATCAATTCAATTTATTGTCAGATTCACGGTTACGAAAATACTACAAAAGAACAAAGAAGACTACCATTGTACTTTATTGTATGTTCAATGTGAACATTAAGAATATACAGTTATTTTGGATTTATGACAACTTGCTGTTTGTAAAATACTTTTTAGACAAATATGGGGTGCCTTATCCTCCGTTGTTTTTCTTGAAGAAGACCTATTGGTGTAAACCAAAAAGCCCCTATACTGGGAATGCTCCTACAAGTGAATGGAGTCATGGGAGTATCGTCAGTGACAATGTAGAGCCTGTGCCTCCTGAATTTGATGGGAAGGAAGCCATAAGGTAAGAGACATTGAATCTGGACATTCAATAGTATGAGCATATTGTAAATTTATTTTACTTATAGGTTCTGCTTTCAGAGGACATTGGGGGAGATTCATTCAGGGGTAGGCTGGTGGTGGTTTGGAGGCGTTCGGGAGAACCTCTAGCTAAAATTCTGTACAGTTCAGAGAACCCCCAAATCCCACTTCTGGCTGGCCCCGCCCACCCCTCCCCGGAGTCCCCAATTGGCCTGTTTTGGATGCAGGTAAGTGCAGGGTGCGCGTGGAGGCTTGGGGAGGGCGAAAAATGGGCCTACCAGAAGTTCAGGCCTGTTTCTGGCCTCCAGAGGATCTCCAGAGCCTGGGGAAGCCTTTTTTGCCCTCCCAGAGCCTCAAGGAGCTCGGGGAGGGCAAAAACACCCCTTCACCATGGTGCAGGAGGCCAACTAGGCCACGCCTGCCAGGGCCACGCCCACTCAGCAACCGGGCAGAGAACTAAAGTTTGCTAAAGTTTTTGAAGCCCACACCTGTTTTCATTCATAAGGAGAAAAAATATGCTGTAAGAAATATATTTCTGCTGCAACAGGTTTGTCTTTGTCTTATGACCATCTGTTCAGCAGCCATTCAAAGTTCTGACAGTGCTGAATGAGGGGGACCTATGACCGGTCCTTGCAATTGCGGCTGTTATAACACCTCTGAAGTCACATGATCACAATTTAGCCACTTGGCAATCATTATGATGGTTGCAGCATCTCAAGGTCACATGATTGCCATTTCCACCCTCCCCAATAGCTTCTTACAAGCAAAGTCAATGGGACGCTTGTTGGAGGTTACAAGTCACTTGCATTCCCACTGCTTCCCCCCCCCCCCATCTGGTTGTGCTCTGTAGTGCCAACTCTTAGTTTCCGCCTGGTCTGCTTGCTTGAAATTCCCTCTTTCACATCATGTTACATGAAGTCCTCACTTAATGACCCATATGGCCCTGGTGTTAGGTTTTACAACCACATCGCTTAGCAATGGGCTATCCTAGCCTGAGGACTACCTGCATTGTATTTTATTATATTTTTATTTTTATATTTATTTTATTATGTGTATTGGACACACTGTATACCAGAGGAAAATGCATCCCATGTCTAATATTTACTATGACATATTGAATGCTCAATTAATATTCTCCTATTTCAATGTGATATTTTGAGTGATTCTGAAATTTGGAAGAAGAATCCCACAATGTACTGACAAATAATTATTTCACTATTTTTTAGACTAAATAACATCAAAAAAAAATATAAAATGAAAAGCACAGAAACAGAAGTTTTGAAAGGTAAGATACCTGCACTTTAGAATATATATTATTGCTTTGGTTCTATGAAATAGGACAGAAATAGCACAAAACACAGACATTTCTGCTCTCCTTCTTATAAGGAAAGCTTCCTGAGATGCTTTAAATTTAAGAATTACATTTAAGTAACTTTCAAAGGTCATCTTTCTGACCAATCTCCAGGGCTTTTACACCTTCATCTCTACATTCTCCATCAGCCTCCTGGGCACTGGCTGAAAAAGGAAAGGCAGATTGATTTTTAATTTCCTCCCATATCTTGATAGGAAGTCCTGGGGAAAACTGGTTGCATGAGTGCCAGCAAAAAGAAAAAATGACTGGCACTAGAATCAGTAGCAATTATAAAATTCAGGATAAAAAATGTGACAACTCGATGTTTTCTCTTGTTAGATGCCTCAACATATCATTTAATATATACAGTAAACATGACTTCTTTATATATTAGGATTGTCCTTGGATATTTATGAAGGTCAGATCACTGCAATACTTGGTCACAGCACATCTGGAAAAACTACATTGCTAAACATCCTCAGTGGACTTTCCAAACCATCTGATGGTAAGAATCAAAACTTTAAAATGAATTCAAAGGCCAGCCGAATCTCAAAGTACGTTTAGAAAAGTGTAGCCCTGTTGGATCTGATCATGGTCCAGTCTAGTCCCATTTCCTGTTTTCCACAATAATCAAATAGGTGTCTTGGGAAAAAACTACAATACTGTTGTTCTCTAGTGAAGTATCTTCTATAAATTGTTATGACTAATAAGTAGTTTTATTTCCCATGAAGTTGTAAAACTCAATTTTGAAGTTTTCAAAGTTTGAAGTTTCTTTAACATAAGATTGTAATTCTGTTATGATTTCCTAGATTTGTTAAACTTCATATATTAGGCAGTAATTATTTTAATTTCTTTACATCAGTTTGTAATTTGAACAACACAGATCAGATGTTATAGTCCAGGGGTGGGTTCTTCCCGGTTCGGACTGGTTCGCCCGAACTGGTAGTGACCCGCTTGTGACGTCACAATGATGTCATCGAACCGGATCGGTCGGTGCCAGTCCATGGGCACCACCATCTTTAAAAAAATTTTTTTTTAATTTTTTTTGAATTTTTTCTTCTTCTGAGCATGTGCAGAAGCCAAGCTTCTGCCACTGTGCATGCGGTCACAATCTTGTTTTCGGCTTTCTTTTTTTAAAAAAAAATATTTTTGAACTTTATTTTTTTTGATTTTTTTCTTCCTCTGAGCATGTGCAGAAGCCGAGTTTCTGGCACTGTGCATGTGGTCACCATCTTGTTTTTGGCTTTCTTTTTTTTTTTATTTTTTTTAATTTTATGTTTTATTTTATTTTTCTTCTGAGCATGTGCAGAATCTGAGTTTCCGGCACTGTGCATGTGGTCACCATCTTGTTTTTGGCTTTCTTTTAAAAAAAAATTTAATTTAATTTTTTTAAATTTTATGTTTTATTTTATTTTTCTTCTGAGCATGTGCAGAATCTGAGTTTCCGGCACTGTGCATGTGGTCACCATCTTGTTTTCGGCTTTCTTTTTTTGCATAGACATTGTCAGGAAAAAGGGATGGGGGATTTTACTGCACCCTGTATTTTCTTTGGAATCTCAGCACAGATGCCCCTCCTAGGATTGCAAGGCTGAAGGCTGAAAGAGAGTAACCTTACTGCCAAGTAAATATGCATAGGCTTTACGTAGTTGAGAGACAGGGTATTGATTAGTATCAGGTGTATTATAGAGATAAATGAAAACTTCTGTAACAACAGATACTTTGTGCCCAGACCAGGGGTGTGTGTGTGTGTGTGTGTGTGTGTGTGTGTGTGTGTGTGTGAGAGAGAGAGAGAGAGAGAGAGAGAGGGGGGGGGAGGGAGGGAGGGAGGGAGGGAGGGAGGGAGGGAGGGAGGGACAGAGAGAGAGAGAGAGAGAGAGAGAGAGAGAGAGAGAGAGAGAGAGAGAGAGAGAGAGAGAGAGAGAGAGAGAAGAGGAAGGAAGCACCACAAACCCTAGCACTAGACGTAGCTTCAGAAGACACTTTGAAACAGCATAGCAATTTAGGGCTGGAAGACATCTCGGAGGTCATCTAGTCCAACCCCATGCTGCAGCAGGAAACCTTACATTGTCTGGATTATTTTGGTGCCTCTAACAGAGAGGAAAATTGCCAGAAAGGAGAAGAAGTTTACTAAGACAAGGTTGCCATGCAGAGGAAGGCAGAGATAGTCCTTGACTTATGACCACAATTGAGCCCAAAATTTTGGTTGCTAAGCAAGAGCATTGTTAAGTGAGTTTCACCAAATTTTACTCAATCCATGACATCTCCTGGCTCTAACAATCATATGCAAACTAGGGAAGTACATTTGAAGGCATGTGTAATGTTCTAATGTAGAAAAGTTATGGTTAAATGTGTGGCAGAAAGTGAACTCTAGGTGTGTTTTTCCAAATGCAGTAAGTGAGGTTGAATGTGTATAGTTTTAGAAGAGACGTGTGTGTGTGTGTGTGTGTACATACACATACAGTATATATAGTAGATAATGTATATTTTTGTGTGCCTGTGTGTAATATGTATGTACGCATATGGCATATATACATAGGATTAAATAGTATATTTTAGATGTTCAGTAGTAGTAAATAAATAGACAGGGAAATTGTATCTCGTTGAGGCCTTTGAGGTGAGGAGAGGCCAGGCACCATATCCCTAACCCTAACCCTTGATGTGAGTGACGTCAAGTTGGCCACGCCCACCCAGTCACATGACCACTCAGTCACATGATCACCAAGCCACCTCCACCCAGTCACATGACTGCCAAACCACTCCCACCCAGTCACATGACAATCAAGCCACTCCCACCCGGTCACATGACTGTCAAGCCACTCCCACAAAATTAAGCCATGCCCACAGAGTGGTAGTAAAAAAAATTGGAACCCACCCCTGTTATAGTCCTAGTTAAATACAGATAGTCCTTGACTTACAACAGTTCATTTATTGACGGTTCAAAGTTACGGCACTGGAAAATGTGACATATGTCCATTTTTCACACTTTTGACTGTTGCAGCATCCCCATGGTCATGTGATTTACATTCGGATGCTTGACAACTGGTTCATATTTATGATGGTTGCAGTGGTCATGTGGTGACCTTTTGTGACCTTTTGACAAGCAAAGTCAACAGTGAAGTCAGATTCACTTGACAACCGTGTTATAATTTAACAACTGCAGTGATTAACTTAATAACTCTGGCAAGAAAAGTTGTAAAATGGGACAAAATTCACTTAAACATTTCTACTTAGCAACATAAATTTTGGGTTCAGTTTTGGTCGAGGACTACCTGTATTATTTTAGTACTGACATGACATTTTAAATTGATATTCCCATATGCAGATTTATATTGGTGTCTTTTTGAATTTTTTTAGCTATTTTCTTCTCAGTAGTCTTTAAAGGAAAGCTAGTTCGATGCACTGGTTAAGGCACCATAGAAATTGGAAGACTGGGACTTGTAGTCTTATCTTAGGCACAAACCCAGGTCAGTGACCATGGTCCAGCCACTCCCTCTCAGCCCTAGGGAGGAGTCAAGGGCAAATCACTTCTGAAACATTAGCAAGAAAACTGCAAAGACCAGTCAAGGGAGTCACCAGGAGTCAATCCTGAGTTGAAGCTCCCACTGTTTTAAATGCAGCTCCAAGCATAGTGTTAGGTGATGAAGGGATGAGTAATGGAAACTGGAGCATACTTCTTCAGGAATGGCTTCACCTGGTTCAGCAGGTAAACTGGAGAAAGCTTTTCCTTTCCATGGTATCCTGGAGAGCTCCCAGACTGCAGCACAGACCAGCCCTTGTTGGGGTGATGTGTGTGTGTAACAATCCCCTTTAGTACTAAGGTTAAAACTAGCCTTAGGGAGACAGTTACTAATAGTATATATTATAATAAATTGGATAAACAACAGAAAAACCTATTTGAAAAGCAGGCTTTTAATTTTTTGATTTTTGATTTATTTTTAAATTAAATTAAATTTATTGTATTTCTATTTTATTTATTTTGTCAAGCATGTATATGATTTAAACAAAGTATAAACATTAATATGAATATATAAAAAGTACAAGTATGGTTTGAGTACATGATATTTTTCGAGATACATGGGGCCTTTAGGACAGGGACGGTAGGCACGCTAGTGCGCTTATGCACGCCCCTTACAGACTTCTTAGGAATGGGGTGAGGTCAATGGTAGACAGTCTAAGGTTAAAGTTTTGGGGGTTTGGGGAAGAAACTACAGAGTCAGGTAATGTATTCCAGGCATTGACCACTCTGTTGCTGAAGTCGAATTTTTTGCAATCAAGTTTGGAGCGGTTTACATTAAGTTTGTTATATTATTGTATAATTCATAGTATACTAAGGTAATAACAGCCTATTTAATTGGAAAATTCTCTATGTAATCTTTTTTACCAATGCTTACAGGTTTTGCGTCCATATTCACGTACAATGTATGTGAAAAGGAACATATGGAAAAGATTTGGGAAATAAGTGCTATCTGTCCACAATGGAATATTCAATTTGAATTTTTAACAGTGAAAGAAAACTTAACAACATTTGCTAAAATAAAAGGGATACCATCCAATGCTGTAGAAAAAGAGGTAATAATGGGTTCAGTTATATTCTGTTGTCCTGCACAGATTTATGTTGCACAGGCGATTATGTTCTACATTTCCCCCCTTTTCCTTCTTCCATTGTAGGACATCTCTCCTTTAGATTTGATAACATTATTCTCCTCTGATTGTATTTAGCCAGTCCATTCTAGAAAACTTGACTTATGCTTTGGAATCAGTGTTGATAACCAACTTATTGTCAAGCGCTGGGGAAGTCAGGAGATTCAGGCAGTTCATATGAGTATAAAGATTTATTGCAAGTTTAAGCTCTCTACAAGAATCTGACCAACTAACAGTCAAGGGAAATGAGTGGGAGATAAGCGAGGTATTCAAGGTGGGCTGGACTTAGATCTCTTGCGGGCACACAGGGACTCGGTACTTATGAAGCGTTTGACCCTTTCCTCGGGCTCAGCCTCATCATCTCCTACACTTAATTGCTTGATGAATATTTAAAACTTATTTATTTTATTTACCACTATTTGGAAAAAAACCCCTGTAATAAACCATTTCTCTGCCAATTGGATCAGGGTTTGTTAGCCAGTTGATAGGTAGACTGCCACTTCCACAGCAAAGAAAATAAGATGAATAAGCCAAAGCTTATTTTTAAACCTTGGGAAAAAAGCCAAGAGAACGCTGAAGTGAAAAAATGTGGTAGAATATAATTTGGCTTCTTCAGGAAAAGGATGTGCAAACCATGGCCATGTAAATTTTAGGTATATGGTCTGTCTGAACAAGTACAAAAGATTCAGCTTTCAGTGCATGATATTGATTTACAATGAAATATTATTTACCTGTTGGGAGATCAATACAACAGAAAACATCCAAGCTAAATAGTCAACAAAATTTTAAAATGTTTCAGAGATGAGCAGCAACATAAATAAGATCCAAACATACATTAAAAACTAAGTATATAAAATATATGGACTGCCTGCCCATTTCTTTCATTCAGTTAAGAGATTGAATTTCTAGGTAAGAAGTGCAAAATAATTGAAATTTTTATATTTTATAGGTTGAAAAATTGTTGACACTCTTGGACATCAAGGCTATCCAAAACACCCAAGCTAATCATTTAAGTGGTGGACAAAAAAGAAAATTATCTCTTGGGATTACATTTTTAGGAGAGCCACAGGTAAACCCACTATTAGGCAAAAAGTCCCATTGTACATATTCCATTAAGTATATATTTTTTGGAAGAATGCAGTGCTTTCATCCTTACTGATGACTTGAATAGATAGCAACCATGGAAATCCCTAATTCTGATATGGTTTCCCTTTCTTTCAGCTTTAGCATCTCAACCCCTTTCCTAATATTTTCTTGACTTTTGCAAGTTAAATGAAATTTGCAATAATTTTCCATTATAAAAATAAAATCTTCTAAATGTTATTTCAAAAGCCATACAATTTTGCAATATTCTTGTGTCTTCATAATGAGAAACTGTACATCAACAATGAATGCTATGTAAAGTTTTAATGTGTTGAATTAAGATATGCAATCAAATGCCTACTGTAGGTATTATTATTAGATGAGCCAACTTCTGGATTGGATCCATATTCTAGACACCAAGTGTGGTCTCTCCTGAATGAACGCAAAGCAGGTCGAGTCATTGTATTCACTACCCAGTTCATGGATGAAGCTGATATCCTTTCTGGTGAGCAGACCTCATACTGAAGTAGATTAGAATGTAGGAACAAAGATGAACTATAGAAATAGTACTGATTGTAATTTTATTTCTTCAAAGTCCATTATTTCTCATTCTGTTCTTATCGATCAAAAAGGTATTTTATTGAATTGCACTGTCAGCTGATCCATGTAACTTCTTAAATCCAGTCACACATATCACTACGCATCAGTCCACTTCTCCTGTCAATTTAAGGATTTTCATGCATTGCAGCTGTTCCTCTCTCCCCTACTAAGCCCATTGAACCTCTTACTCACCTTTTACTTTCAGCAACTTTTTAGATCCGTCAATGTTACTTCCTTTCTTGTTCCTTGTATATTGATTTTTCTATCTGCAGATAGAGGGAAATTTGTTTGTTTGTTTGTTTGTTTGTTTGTTTATTTATTTATGAAGCTCTTACTGCCCATCCCCCTAAGATGGATTCAACTCAAAAAGTACTTGAAGACCTCCAAAGTCCCTTCCACCCCTATGATTCTATTCCCATTCCCATTTGAATGAAATCTCAAATAAAAACATTTGGATGTGGATATGTAAAAGTTACCATTCTAGCCACTGTTGGCTCATCCTATCTTAAAGGTGCATGCCAGATTGTCTACTTTTAGTTTGCTCATTTCTTATGTCAGTAAGAATTAGGTCGAATTCATATGCCAGTCACTATGAATATTTTATGTCAAACCAGTGCTTTATTTTCTGCATCGACTCCACTAAATCTCCAACAACTATATGTTTAATTAATACTTTGAATTTGGCATATAGAACTTATTATCAAATGAGATAAACTAAAAAATGTTGTTTGCTCTTTATGTAGACCGGAAAGCTATTATCTCACATGGGAGGCTGCAATGTGTTGGTTCATCCCTGTTCTTGAAGAAAAAATGGGGCATTGGCTATCATTTAAGGTACTAGTAATATGTTAGTGTTATGGATATATTTTTTGTTGTAGTTTAAAAACTTAATATTAATTCTATGCTGGAATATTTAATCCATTCTTTCAGTCCTTCGTTTGTTCTTTTCAGATTTTACACCTTGCTTTTCCATGTTGAAATACAGACACTTGAGGCAATTTAACTAAATTCAAAAACAAATCTCAAAAATGGAGAAAAGTAATATAGAACCATATAAAGAATAAAAATAGTGAAATAATAACTATATTTAAAGTTTGTTTGTGCTTTAATTGTGCTTTAATTGTAAGAAAGAAAGACACTGAGAAGCATACTTGAAGAGGGAGTTTGGAGTTCCTACTAGCCATATAAATTGAATGTGTGCAGAAATGTGTAGAAGGGCCTCACAAAGGCAAGAATTCAAAACAGAGCTACTCAATTTGATTGGGGGACAAAACTGTTCTGCTTATTTATTTGATAGCTTTATAGCCCATCTTTCCTCCAAGGATTCAAGGTGGCCTACACAGCATCCCTTCTTTCATGATTTCACCAAAACAGGGAAGAAGATGAGATAGTGACTGGCCTGAAGTCATCTAGTAAGCTTCCAAAATTCAAGGAGGATCTACTTCTATCCCATCCTGTTCAACAGCTTAACTACTGGCTTTCCTTGAAATTATGTCAGAAAATTTGAAAACTCAGTCTATTGAAGAACAACAGACTAAATGTCTACTTGCTCAAGGATGCCAACTGATGTTGCCATTCTGCCATCAGACAGTCTAGATCAGTGGTCCCCAACCTTTTTATTGCTGTGGACCGGTCAACGTTTGATAATTTTTCCGCGGCCCACTGGGGGGGGGGGGGGTTGCGGCGTCGCGTTGATTATTAAATCAAAACAATCTCAAATATAAACAATTTTAATTTAATTGTATTTAAACATGGCATCAAAATAAAATACAGTTACAACAAAATTAATATAACTTAATTTAACATTTTAACTCTCTGGATTCTAGTGACTAGAACGCTAAATCAATGAGAACCCTGAGCTTGTTTCTCTGCAACGAGACGGTTCCATCTGGGGATAATAGGAGACAATGACACCCGAAGTGTCTTGCTTATGTCCAGTTTATTCCTTTGTTTTGTTTTGGTTGCAGTCACTGCAGAAAACCCCGCTTCACAAAGATAGGAAGTTGGAAATGGCAATAGGGATTTAAGTGCTGTGGTGGCAATCTCAGGGTATTCTGCCATGACTTTAATCCAGAACACCGGCAGAGTTGTATTCTCAAACATAGTTTTAAGGCCATTATCGGGACTCGCAGGACTCGCAAAAGTCGTAGGACCCGCCGCCGCTGCACAGAAGACGCAATAGTAGGGCGGCCCGGTACCATTTGTTCTGCGGACCGGTACCGGGCCGCGGACCAGGGGTTGGGGACCACTGGTCTAGATGAATCAGACCAAATACTTATATATGCACCTGTAATACTATGTAGAATTGGGTCACCACATTTTTAAAGCTATATAATAAAGTTGGGAAAAGTGCAGAAGAGGACAACTAGAAATGTGTGTTTCAGTGTGTTGAGCTTCGTGGTAAGATTTGGCTAGAATGTAAAGTACTCTATATTGGAAAAAAGGCAACTCAGGGATATAACATTATGAATGACACAGAAGGCATGGATAGGAAAAGTTTGATCCATTCAAAAACACTAGGACTGAAAGTGAGTGGAAGAGGCTTTAGAACAGATAGTGCATCATTAACCTGTGGGCATTAATTATTATAATGTATGGTGATGGTCCTTAATTTGGATGGCTTTTTCAAAAGGAATAGATGGATTCATGGAGGAAAGGTCTACTAAGAGCTATTAATTCTAAACATTCACTATTGCCTCCAAATATCATTGGGAAAAGAACAATATTTGGCTGTACACTTACTGCTTGCAAAACTCCCAGAAGCCCCTGATTAGCTATTACGAGAAACAAAATACTGGACTATGTATGTCTTGATCCAGCAGGATTACCCATCTTATAAAATTAATGTAAGAAGATGAGTCATTATTTAAAATTCTTTTAAGAATCCAATATTTTTGAATTCCAATATAAATATACTTTAACATACCCTGCCTTCAAGGTGAAATGATTAAAATGTGTTTTATGGTCTACTTTCATATTTCCCAAATGTTTTGAGAAGGGTCTTATCACATATACTCCAGTCAAATCTGGTTTAAAGTGCATTTGAAAGGAAACAAATATTTTTATATGCTATTGTTTTAATTAAATATAAAGGAAGGTGCATTAGTGAGACAATTATAAGCTAGGCTATAGCCTATTTTATTTTTTAAAAAATTAATTGTAGCAAGTCAACTCTCATGCTTTATGGACGCATGAGATAAGCTGAAATCTGTTTTTTAGTTGGAAGGATTCATTGAATACTCTGAGTAAATTGAACATTGCTCTGGACCAGGGGTGAAATTCAAAAATTTTCCCTACCAGTTCGGTGGGCGTGGTTTGGGGTGTGTGGCAGGGGAAGGATACTGCAAAATCTCCATTCCCTCCCCACTCTGGGGCCAGCCAGAGGTGGTATTTGCCGGTTCTCCGCACTACTCAAAATTTCTGCTACCGGTTCTCCAGAACCTGTCAGTACCTGCTGAATTTCACCCCTGCTCTGGACCTAAATTGTTGTTTAATATCAATAGGATGCATACAAATGAGTTTTGTGACTTTGAGAGAATAACATCACTGGTCAAACAACACATCCCTGCTGCAAAAAAATCTGGACAACGTGAGAATGAGCTGAGCTATACCTTGCCCTTACAAAACGTGGATACATTTTCAGGTAATTTTCAAACTGTATAAATAAAATGAATTTAACTGCTGTTTCTTAAAAAACCCAAACAGTTGAGATCATATGAACCATGTTTTCCTGGACAACAGAGGAAGGTTGTTTAATATTATTTTCCTACCAAACCAGATGAAATTTTGTATTACTCTATGTTCGATCCTTTGAGCAACATACAGATTAAAACATAATAAAAACCATTTAAAAATCAAGTTCGTAATTAACATTTCATATTAACCACATTAAATTACCAAATAATTTAATCAACTAATCTATAATAAAGAGAATATAAGACACATCTTTCACAGACCAAAGCCATTATGATCACAATTCTCATTGATTAATAAGACCTATGAAAATAAAAGGCCCCTCACCCATATTGAATGTAAATTTGTTGTAAGTAACCATGCGTTAATTTATAATATGGTGAATGCAACATATTTTTTGTGTCAGAGTATATTTTTCTCTTTTGTCAATTTATATACTAAGGTTATAGAGAACAATGTTTTATTGCACTATTAGATAATATATATTTATTATTCATTATTTTAAAGTATGAATACACACACACACACACACACACACACACTTTAAAATAATGATGATGACAGATTCCCTAACAGTCTAAGGAAGCAATAGAAAAATAGAGTGAATTGACATGAATTGAATTTTCGAAGGGAATAAAAAGCAGCTTAATTTAATAATCTGGCTCAGTTTATTCTCAGGCTCAGTTTAAATTAATATGTATCTTCCAAATGCTGTACTGTTCTTAGTGATCTACTAATATAAATTTGCTTTGGAAGGAAGGAATATATTAAATAATACAATGATTTCAATGGATTTTCTTTTAAAAATGCTAGCATATTACCTTATGTCCATTTCACAATCCTTTGATGAAGTTTCTGTGCTAAATTAACCAGCATACTTCTTATTAAATTAGGCTGCTTTTTATATAATCACATAATACTATTGTCCATTAATTAGTAAATAAAAACTCTCTTTATATTTTTTATCTCTTTTTCTGTCCTGGGCAGCTTTTCAAGATACAGAGTTATCTTTTGGTTTACAAACAGTTGCTTCATAAACAAAGAATAGTATTTAAAAAAAAAAGATTTGGTAGGTAGCGTGAAATAAACCAAAGTTCTAAAATGAACTTTGCCTTCATTGTATTGATTGTTTTTATGTTTCTGAAATGGTGTTACTTTGGATATATTGATTTACTTTCTCAATCAGATTATAGCTGGTTTTTTATAGGCTCAGGAGGTAAAAAATTAAAAGCAAATCTTAAGAACAGTTCACCTAAAATTTCACTTTCTTTCAATTAAATGAAATTACACAAAATTCCAATGGGTATTTGCTCCTTTCCTTTAAGTTGAAAGGATATGTCAATTTGGTATGTGTTTTCCCTTGCTCAACATGTAGATTTGTTCAGTGATATGGATCATCAGACAGACCTAGGGCTCATTAATTATGGAGTTACCATGACGACTCTGGAAGATGTCTTCTTGAGGCTAGGAGGAAATGAAAATATGAAGGAAGAAGGTAAAGTATTATTTTCAATATTGTATTATTTTCAGGCTTCCTGCTGAGAAAACTGTGTGTTTGGGGTGATAACTATCAAGCAGGATTTTCATTGTTTTCTTCTATCATTTCTGAAAACCCAAGGGAAGGTGCTAGACCAGGGGCTGGCAACCTGCGGCTCCAGAGCTGCATGTGGCTCTTTGGGCCCTCTGCTGCGGCTCCCTGTCACCCTGTCATGGCAGAGGTATAAAAGAGCCGTCGTCCTGTTGTGGCAGTGGCATGGTTGGAGCCTTAGTGCAGGAGCAAAGTGCCCCTGCACTTGCCTTTGTATAGCAATAACATTCCACCTGGGAGATTTGCTGTTGCTGCCAGCAAAGACTGCTGGGAGAGAATGGCAGGGGTGGATCTTGCTGGGTGGGGGCCATCCCCCAAGCCTGGCCTTCCTCCTCCCTTGTCGGTGGAGCCAAGAGAAAGAAGGGGGTGGCGTGGGGAAATGCTCCCCTCCCCTGCTGAGTGCTGAGCACAACAGCCCAGCGGGGGGAAGACCCAATACCCCCTCCATGTCCTGCCCGCTGCTCTCGCAGCACCTTGCACTTCACAATGGGGGACACTGGATCCCCCCTCCTCCTGGAGCCCATTCCCTGCCCTCTCTCTCTTTCTTGGGGCGGAAAGCAAAGCCGGAAGTAGCCACCCACCATTTCCCACCAGTCGGGCAGTGAGGGGGGGGAGAGATTTGGCTCGATTCGGCCCTTGCCTAAGATGCTCACCCATCAGCCAGTCTCCCTCTAGGTGTGTGTGTGTGTGTGTGTGTGTGTGTGTGTGTGTACGCATGTGTGTCTTGCTCTATCTCGCTCCCTGTCTCTGCGTCTCTTCTCACTCTCTCAGCAAGCCCTGCAGCCCTGCGTGCTCTCCTACCTTGTGGCTTTTCGCTACCTGTTTTTCTTTCTTCCTTTTGGAAATCTGGGCTGGTGGAGGAATGAGTGGCAGAGGCTTCCCTCCTCTTCCTCCCCCTCCCCCTCCTTCTCCTCTGGTGTGCACCCTCCTGGCTCCACCACAGCCGGCCAGGGGGTTGCAAGAGGGGGAGGGGGAGGAGGAGGGAACCCTCCACCACAGGTTGCGCTCATTCCTCCACTAGCCTGGATTTCCAAAAGGAAGAAAGAAAAAGGGGTAATGAAAAGCTCCAAAGAGAGCATGCGGGGCTGCAGGGCTTTCCAAGAGAGAGTCTCACACACACACACACAGAGAGAGAGAGAGAGAGAGAGAGAGAGAGAGAGAGAGAGAGAGAGAGAGAGAGAGAGAGAGAGAGAGAGAGAGAGAGAGAGAGAGAGAGAGAGAGAGAGAGAGAGAGAAAGAGAGAGGGGGGGGGAGGGGAAGGGAAGGGAGGGAGAGGGAGGGAGAGAGGGAGGGAGACGGAGATGGGAGAGGGGAGGGGGAGAGCAGGAGAGAAAGAAAGAAAGAGAGAGAGAGAGAGAAAGAAAGAAAGAAAGAAAGAAAGAGAGAAAGAGAGAAAGAGGAGAAAGAGAGAAAGAGAGAAAGAGAGAAAGAGAGAAAGAGAGAAAGAGAGAAAGAGATGAGAGAGAGAAAGAGAGACAGACAGAAAGAGAAATGAAAGAGGGGGGATGAGAGGGAGAGGGAGATAGAGAGAGAGGGTGATAAGGAGATAGAGAGAAAAGAAAGACATGAGAGAAAGAAAGATAAGAGTAAGGGAGGGGGAGGGAGATAGACAAAAAGAGATGAGAGAGAGATGAGCAGAGATGAGAGACAAGAGAGGGCTAGATAGATCCGGGCGCCCGCGCATGGGCGCGAGGGCGAGAGGGAGAGCGGAGACGAGAGGGAGAGAGACAGAGAGAGGGAGATACCTATTTCCCATAGAAAACTTGGGGAGCCACAAAACCTGGGTAGGCGTACCTGGTGGGGTTATGTGACTGGGTGGGAGTGAATGACGTTGAGTTGGCCATGCCCACCTAGGTTTTGTGGCTCCCAGTGTTTTGTTTTCTGTGGGAAACGGGCCCAGGTGGCTCTTGGAGTGTTTAAGGTTACAGACCCCTTTGCTAGACTGATGTTTTGGTAACAGGGGATGTAGCCAATAGAAGACTAGGACGTGAGAAGAGGAAAGAGCAAGCATGGATAAACAAGAAGATTTTCCTTCAGCTGAAATTAAAATATTGGTTTGACTTTGAAAATGCTTTTAGATTATGGAATTCTTCATGGAGGGGAAGCGGCAGGAAAGGATGAAATGGAACAGGATCAGCTGATGCTTTCAGACACGGGAAAGGTGACCATGAAAGGCACAGAGCTCTGGAGACAACAAGTTTATGCCATTGCAAGAATGCACTTTCTAAACCTCAAGAGAGAGAGAGAAATATGGGGAGCCTTGTGAGTGTCTTTTTAAAAAACAATTTATCAATTTGATCTTTACTGCAAAAAGACTAGTATGGAAGACAAGATCATAGGCTGTGATCATAGAGTAAATTTGCCTCCGTTAACCTTGAATAAGTAAAGAAAAAACAGGTTTTAGTAACCCTTCAAAGTTGCAAACCTACAGTGGTTAGGAAGAAAGCTCAAGAAAAGTTAATGATATTTCACATTTCTCCCTCCAACTTTGGAAAGAGAACAATGATCTCAAATAGGGGGTATTAATTCAATGATTTCAGCTACTTCATTTCATTCCAGCTACCCTTGAAGAGTATCCGGAGACTTCAACTGGTGCAAAATGCATCTGCGCGTGCTATGGTGGGTGTCTCAAGATACACCCATGTAACACCCATACTCCGCCAGCTGCACTGGTTGCTCATTGGTCTCCGGGTGCAATTCAAGGTGTTGATTATCATCTTTAAAGCCCTACATAGCTTAGGACCAGGTTACCTCCGGGACCGCATCCTACCTCATACTTCCCTTCGACCGGTCAGGTCTCACAGAGTGGGTCTCCTCCAGGTCCCGTCAACCAAACAATGCTGACTGGCAGGGCCTAGGGGGAGGGCCTTCTCTGTGGGGGGCCCTGTTTTTTGGAACCAACTACCCCCAGAGATCCGAATTATCCCCACCTTGCTGGCCTTCCGAAAAGCCATTAAGACATGGCTCTTCCTGCAGGCGGGGTGATTTGAGACAATTTCATATCCTAGGTCTCCCCCAACAAAACGCACAGGTACAGTATATGTTTTACCTTGCTCAGTAGTAGTAATTGTGAGAGAGATTTTGGAGTCCTAGTGGACAACCATTTAAATATGAGCCAGCAGTGTGCAGCAGCTGCCAAAAAAGGCAACACAGTTCTAGGATGCATAAACAGAGGGATAGAATCAAGATCACGTGAAGTGTTAATACCACTTTATAATGCCTTGGTGAGGCCACACTTGGAATACTGCATTGTTTAAGTTGCCACAATGTAAAAAGGATGTGGAGACTCTAGAAAGAGTCCAGAGAAGAGCAACAAAGATAATCAGGGGACTGGAGGCTAAAACATATGAAGAACGGTTGCAGGAACTGGGTATGTCTAGTTTAATGAAAATAAGGACTAGGGGAGACATGATAGCAGTGTTCCAATATCTCAGGGGTTGCCACAAAAAAAAGGGAGCGAAGCTATTCTCCAAAGCACCTGAGAGTAGAACAAGAAGCAATGGGTGGAAACTAAAGGAGAGAAGCAACTTAGAACTAAGGAGAAATTTCCTGACAGAACAATTAATCAGTGGAACAGCTTGCCTCCAGAAGTTGTGAATGCTCCAACACTGGAAGTTTTTAAGAAGATGTTGGATAACTATTTGTCTGAAGTGGTAGAGGATTTCCTGCCTAAGCAGGGGGTTGGACTAGAAGACCTCCAAGGTCCCTTCCAACTCTGTTATTATATGTATATGTATTAATTTGGGATATCACGAAATTAATGAAAGTTTTTTTTCCAATTAATGGTGTGCTGTGTTAAGCTCTGTTGTGGTTTTTCTGAGACTCTCTCTACTGTCTTAATTTGGCTACTGTGGTAAAGTCACCCCCTGAATCTTGATTTAATTTGTAAATACGTAAAACTACAAGTCTCGTCCATATAGCACTCTAAGTCATAAAGGGATTTTTTTGGCTTGGCAAAGTCAACAAATCTGACTATTTTGAGCAAATCATTATGCAAACTATGACATGTTGCATGAACATGACATTAAATATATTCATTGATTCAAGTTCTAGATTGGGATCATAATTCATATTAAGGCACAATAGGATTTGTAGTAGGTTGTGTTTCTTCAGACAGGTTTGATGAAGCTGTTAACCAAGGTGGATTTGATTTAAATCAAGTTGATTTAAATCACGATTTAAATCACGATTTAAATCACTAGTAAAAAGGCTTGATTTAAATCAACTCGATTTAAATCATAATTTTTAAAGAGCAACTGTCATCCCTGTCCCACAACAACTCCTCCTCTGACCTGCTGTTGACTCATTGACAGTCCCAATATTGCAGAATATACAGCCTCATGCTACATAACTAAGCTCCATTTCATGCTGAATAAACTAAATTATTAATGTATCTTAAATAGAAAACTATCTTTAGGTAGATTTTTACTCCAAAAGCATTTTATTAAAATAAATTTGATAAAAATAAAAAATACAATTTAAATAAAAAATATGATTTTTTTTATTTTTTTTAAAAAAAAATCATTGGTTTTTTATCCACCCTGCTGTAAACACAACCTGCCTAATAGGGTCTTCTATGTGCCTAGCATGTTGTACAAACTAAGCATTTTGGTCATTGCCAAGTCAGAATATCAACAAAGTATATTAGAATCATAATTTACTCTGAAAAAAAGGAGGAGGATGGATGGATTACTTCAGTTATTGTCAATGACTCTGTGTAAGATGAATGGAAAGGCTGTGTTTGATTTTGGGGTTCAAATCCTCTTTTAATGTTGCCCAAATGTATTTGGGGACAGAGCTGCCATCAGCAAGATTCCCTCTTTGAGGGAGATGGACAATTCAGAAATGTAAAAATAATAATTAAATAAAATTATGGTTGAGGTGGGCCTGAAATTGTAAATATCAAAAGTTGTTTGTATCATTGAAAGCTCAGCTATTGAAACTTCTGGTTGGCTCCGCGGGCTTCGAAGACGCTCCTCGTCGGGCGCCTGATCTCAGGTTCTGTCAAGCCGTTAGAACAGCTGTCTGGTGGCTTGAAAATCTTCTCCCCAGGCATAGGGGAGAGATGAGAGCCGGCGGGCGAGGATAGAGCCCCCCAAGTGCCCCAGGAGAAAATCTGGGGCGCAAAAGGTGAGAGCTCCCTAGCAGCCTGCCACTTGCTCCGGGACCTGGGACATCTCCGCTTTTGCGGAGCAAGAAGCCACATCCAATTTCTGCCTTCAACATGCGATTTTTAACATCAAGACTCACAGCAGACAGAAAAAGCCAGGAGACTTGGATGGCAAGTATTTAACTTTAACTTCAATGCTGATTCTCCTTTTGGAAGTGACAAACTAATTGAGTTAACGAGCAACAAAATGGCAATTGAAGTTTCAAAGGGCGTGAAAAGTGAAAGTTAAAAGGAAAGTTTTGTTTCGCTAGCAGCCTTCTATATGGAAACTCCTGACTTTGATGAACTTTCTCTCTTCTTTTTGTTTTTGGAGTAAAATAAGAAGTCTAACCTTAAAGCTTAAATGGCAGAAAAACTGTTTTTAACAAAGGACTTGATAGTCCTCCTTCTCATTTTTCAAGAATGCAACCTATTGTTTATTCAATACCCTCACAGACTTTAACGTTTGAAAAGTTACAAGAAGCTTTAAAAGCTATGAAGGATGAACTTGTTATGGAGTTTAATTTAAAAATCAATGAAATTAATGAAAAAATACAGGCTGGCAGAGGAGATTGTAATTCAGAACCAGCAATTAAGGGAAGATATATTTTTGGTACTTAAAGGACTGGTAGGAAATATGGAAATTTTGGAAGAGGAGGTGGAAGAAATTAAACAATCTGTGACAATTTTGAGTGACAATATAGAAGAGATTCAAAATAAAATTGAAAAGTATGAAGCTGAGGCACTAATGATTCAATTTATTGAGATTAACTGTTTGGTATGACTATACAGAAATGAAAGAAAAGAAGGAAGATGAATATATTGATCACAAGGACTACATTGGAACTGTATATTGATGAAGGAGTTAAAATATTGAGAATACATGGAATGATGATTCCATGGAGATATATAAGGATTATTCTGATATATGTGGTGATGAGGGAGAAATAAAAAGGAGAATTAGAAAGGAAAAATTAAGAGGAATTGAAGATAGATACATACAGATAATGCACTCAAAAAGGAGAAAAAGAATTTGGGGATGGAAACGTAGTTGGTATAAGAGTAAAAGAAAGAGAAAGAAGTTAAGGGAATGGAGTTGGAGAAAATATAAATATAAAAAAGATAATAATGGAAAAGTTATGAGATTTTTGTATACGAGATTTGTTTTAAATATAAGATATGGCTGAAGAGATAATGGTGCTTAAAGCAATTTTTGATGTTATACAATTAAACACAATTTAATATACAATTTAATATTACATATGTGTATTGATATAAAAGATAAAGAATGAGAGAGAATAGAAATGGATTCAATATTAAAAACAAAAAAGGTATATTATGATTATTTTTTACCTTTATATATGAGATCTGTTTGAATGTAAAATCTGAAAAATTTATTATGTGGAGATTTGAATAATTAATGGATTTATTACAAAAAAGATAATAACTGAGAAACTATGAAAAAATGGATGATTAATGTTGGAAGGATATGGAAAGTTTACTTACTTTTTCGTAAAATTATTATACTAGGCTTAATTGAGACAAGAATTTTGATTGTTTAGAATGGATAGTTATTATTTTTGTATATGAGATTTGTTTTAAATATAAGATATGATTGAAGAGATAATGGTGCTTAGAACATTTTTTGATGTAATACAATTAAACACTTGTATTGATGCAGAAGATAAAGAATTAGAGAGAATAGAAATAGACCCGATATTAAAAACAAAAAAGGTATTTTTTTATATATGAGATCTGTCTGAACCAAAAATTTGAAAAATTTATTATGTTGAGATTTGAAAAATTAATTGATTTGAAAAAAGATAGAATTTTGATGAATAATCTGAAAAGTTGGAAAATGTAATTAATATGATTATGAGATTTTAAGATAAACTATATAATTGAAATGTGAATTTTATGGGGCATTTAGTTATGATGAAATAGAAGATAAGAAATACAAATGAGGAATATTGAGCTTAAGGAAGGTGAGGAAGTATTACGGCTTAAAATGAGGAAGTAGGAGAAACAATAACTACCTTGGGAAGTTAAGCTAATAGCTTAAATTTGGAGTGAAAATCTGAAATTAAATGATAGAGATCCCAGTTGACAAAATTAGGTTTTCTTTTTCTTTGAGGAAATATAAAAATATACCAAAAAAGATTAAATTTGAATAGAAGTATTGATATAGAAAAGATTTAAGATTAACAGTAACAGTGTAGGCTAAGGGGATTTGGAGAAATGTGCTGCTTGTCTGTTTACCACAAAATAGATTAAAAATGGATACACTCAGGAAAGGAATAAGAGGGAGGAAGAGGAAGTAGAAGAGAGGAGGAGAGAAGGAAGAAAGTTGGAGAAGAGAAGGAGGTTAGAAAGAAGGAGGAGAGAAGGAGGAGAGGGAGATGAGGAGAGGAGAGGTTGAGGTGGAGAAAGAGAAAGATAGAGGAAGGAGTAGTAGGAAGAGGGGAGAGAAGGAGAAAGAAGGTAGAGAAAGGGAGGAAGATAGAGGGAGGGGAATGATATGATTTGGGAAACAGACGGGCAACTTGGTAATGATAGATTTAAGATTAGTATTTTTGTTTATTGTGTATTGGTAAATAACATATAATCTATATTAAGTCTTGTTAAGATATTATGGTATATGTATTGATGTTTTATGTGAAGTATGTTAAAAAAAATAAAAAACTTTTTGCAAAAAAAATTCAGAGAGTTGGCAACTGACTCAATTTATGAGGGTTGCAATGTCCTAGGATTATGTGATCATCTTTTATGACCTTCTGACAAGCAAAGTGTCAGTGTAATTATGAGCTGGGATAGCCATAACAACAAGTCAGCCAATGGGAACTGTTTGGTGACTGAAAGCCATGTCAGACAGCTCGGAGCCTGGGTGTGGCTTAGGTTCACTGGTCTGTATATATATATATAAGGATTATTATATTGATTCTGTGCTTCTGTGATTTCTGGTTCTTGTTTCTGCTGCGTGGGTATTGTATACATGCATCATGCTTTCTATTACTGTATATAAAGAAGTTTCTTTTATAAATGAATCCTGCTGAATTCTTTACTTGTGTGCTGTTTGGATTGCTGCAAACTCTAACACAAAGTCAATGACTAAATCCGATTCACTTAACAAATGTATAACTATCTTAACAACTGCCATGATTCATTTAACAATTCAATTTAACAACAACAAACTCACTTAACAAATGTCTCGCTTAATAAAATACATTTTGGGCTCAATTGTGGTTGTAAGTTGAGGACTACCTGTACTTAGTTATGAATAGAATATTCATTTAATGAAGTTCCTCAGGAGATTACTGTAGTGTAAATAGAACTGACCAAAGTAATTTTTTGGATTAGTTTACTGCTTCCTTCCATATGCAGAGCACAGAAAGGAGATCTCAACAAGTAGGAAACATCTACTTTTGTTTCTACTTTCACAAAGCTACTTTGCTTCTTAAAAACATGTAAGTGTAATGATGTTTTAATAGCTGACCAGCTGCTGTAATGTTGTAATACTGTAATGATGATGCAATGGTAGTAATGAGTCAGCAGGGTTATTTGACTGTTACCACTTTAAGAGACTGTATTATAAGAGAGGCCCTGTTGGAATGTATCTCTCTCTCCGTGTGTTCTTCTGTATTATAGTTGATGATTGATTGCTTGACTTTGCCTGGTACGTGTATGTATATATTCCTTGTAGATAAACCATTATTTGAAAGACAAACCTCTGTTTATTTTGCTCCTGGGTTGTCTCAAAATAGTCACACTCTGACAAAACATTTTAAAACTTTGATATAAATAGGAGTCTGTATGGAAGACTGAAGATGCTCTCCAGTCCTTCAAGAATTCTGATAACACACTTCAATAATAATAATAATAATAATAATAATAATAATAATAATAATAATAATAATAATAATAATAATAATAATAATAATAATAATAATAATAATAATAATAATAATAATAATAATAATAATAACAACAATAACAATTTATTGTCATTGTACGTATATACACAGTACACCCATACAACGAAATTCACATAACGCTTCAAGACCAGTCCCAACACACATAGCAATCCCCACCCTCCACAAATTCCCCACCCTGAACCACTCAAGCATCCATACAACAGACCAAGTAATACTATCCAACAGCTCACTGATGGTGACCCTTCAATTCATTATTAAGTGCAATTATAGCTCTAGGATAAAAACTATTCAGAAAGCATGTAGTCTGAGTTTTAATTGTTCTGTAACTTCTGCCAGAAGGCAACAGTTCAAAAAGATTGTAAGCAGGATGAGAAGAGTCTCTGAGAATATTGTGCAACTTCCTAGAACAGCGAGATGCAGAGATATCGTCCAGATATCTCCAGGTAGCTGGAGCCCAATGATATTCTGGATAGTTGTAATTATTCTCTGTAGAGCTTTTTTGTCTGCTGCAGAGCTGCTTCCATGCCATGCTAGAATACCATATGTCAGGATACTCTCAATGGTGCTGCGATAGTACAACAACAGTAGATGCTGCGATAGATTTAGCTTCCTGAGTATTCTCAGGAAGTACAGCCTCTTATGAGCCTTCTTCACAAGCATGTTTACATTCATAGTCCATGAGAGGTCCTCTGAGATATACCGTATTTTTCGGAGTATAAGACGCACTGGAGTATAAGACGCACCTAGATTTTAGAGGAGGAAAACAAGGAAAAAAGTATTCTGAACCAAATGGTGTAGTAATATATTATTTAATAAAATACCAGTGTAGCAGAATACTTTTTACAACCATGTATACTTTTTACAACCATGTACACTTTTTACAAACTTCAAACTTGACAGCTTTAAGACTTGTGGACTTCAACTCCCAGAATTCCTCCTCCAGTCATGCTAGCTCAGGAATGGGAGTTGAAGTCCACAAGTCTTAAAGCTGTCAAGTTTGAAGTTTGTAAAAAGTGTACATGGTTGTAAAAAGTCTTGCCAAGTTTGAAGACCCTTGCACCCCTAACCACTAACCCAGGGGTCTTCAAACTTGACAGCTTTAAGACTTGTGGACTTCAACTCCAATTCCTGAGCTAGCATGACTGGAGGAGGAATTCTGGGAGTTGAAGTCCACAAGTTTGAAGACCCTTGCACCCCCTTGGCAAGTTTAAGACTTGTGGACTTCAACTCCCAGAATTCCTCCTCCAGTCATCCTAGCTCAGGAATGGGAGTTAAAGTCCACAAGTCTTAAAGTTGCCAAGTTTGAAGAGCCCTGGGTTAGAGGTAGCAAGGGTCTTCAAACTTGGCAAGTTTAAGACTTGTGGACTTCAACTCCCAGAATTCCTCCTCCAGTCATTCCTGAGCTAGCATGACTGGAGGAGGAATTCTGGGAGTTGAAGTCCACTAGTCTTAAACTTGCCAAGTTTGAAGACCCTTGCACCGCTAACCCAGGGCTCTTCAAACTTGGAAGTTTGTCTTCATACCTGTCAGGCTGCTCGCTTCAGGCAGCAGCAGCGGTGGCTCCGGCAGCGGCGAGTATTGGTGGTGGTGAGTATCGGCGGCGTCGGGTCCTGCAGTGGGAACGCGGGCGGCTGAGGCAGTGTGTCCTGTGCCGGGGCGGGGCTGCAACGGGGGCGGGGCTGCAATGGGGGCGGCGGCGGCAGGTCCTCCGGCGGGGGCGGGGCTACAACGGGGGCAGTTGCGGCGGTGGCAGGTCCTCCAACGGGGGCGGGGCTGCAATGGGGGCGGTTGCGGCAGCGGCAGGTCCTCCGGCGGGGGCGGGGCTGCAACGGGGGCGGTTGCGGCGGTGGCAGGTCCTCCAGCAGGGGCAGAGGCTGCAACGGCAGCAGCGGTGGTGGCCAGCAATGGCTGGAACCGGCCGAAAATGCCTGAAAAGCAATGCTCTTTTTTTGCTCTTTTTCCGGCGCTGCAGCCGGAAAACACTTCCTTCCCCATTCCAAAAACAGGGCATGCAACCTGAAACGTGATGCTTTTTTTGGTCTCCGCATGCTCTGTTTTTGGAATCGGGGAGGGGATCGCAGTGCTGCCGCCTGGAAATGCTTTCTTCCCCAGGCTGAGTGGCGGCTGGCAGGTGGGTGGGGGTACATTCGGAGTATAAGACGCACCTACTTTTTGACCCCTGTTTTGGGAGTAAAAAGGTGCGTCTTATACTCTGAAAAATACGGTAAATACCCAGAAATTTAAAACTACTAACCCTCTCCACCTCCTCGCCATCTATTTGCAATGGTAAATGTAAATCTTTTTCCTAAAGTCAATTATCAGTTCTTTAGTTTTTTTGGTGTTAAGTATAAGATTATTCTCTTTGCACCACAATATCAACCCTTGTACGTCCTTTCTATAAGCAGACTCATTGTTCTTGTTAATGAGCCCCAACATGTCGTATCGTCTGCAAACTTAATAATTGCGTTGTATTATACAATGGGGCGCAGCAGGGGTGGGTTCCTAATTTTTGACTACCACTCTGTGGGCGTGGCTTATTTTGTGGGTGTGGCTTACCAGTCATGTGACCGGGTGGGCATGGCTTGCCAACCATGTGACCGCGTGGGCGTGGCTTACCGGTTATATATTAGTTATTTCAGAGAGATGTTACTACTATTTTTGCTATTTTATACCTTACATGAAAAGCTTTGCATACAAAGTGTGTGTTACACCATGGCAACACAACAATCTTTATATACAGAAAATGCTATAGTTAAAAGACAAGCAAGTCTCATACAGAATTTTTGGTTTCAGTCATGGATTCCTTAGACGAAAATATTGAGGACTGTTAAAAGAACAGTATCTTTTAACAGTCCTCAATGTTTTCGTCTAAAGAATAACAGTATAATACTGTATAAAATTAACAGTATAAAAGGTTAAGCTTTCGGAAAATGCCCACTTTGGGAAGCTTTAGGCAAAAGCGAAGGAAAAGTGTCAAATGTGAGCTTCTTATTATTTTCAAGCGAAGGGAGGGGGAAAGACTTAATTGTCAGGTTTCTGGGCATGCGCAGAAGAAAATTTTAAAAAAATTAAAAAAAAATGGCGCCCAGGCACCGGCAACCGACCGCACTGGTACTGTGACATCACCAGCGGGCCGCTACCGGTGCTATAGAGTGGACTGCACTGGTAGGAACCCACCACTGGGGTGCAGTCATATGTATACAAGGAATATAGGAAAGGGCTTAGCACACAACTCTGGGGTACTCCTGTGCTTAATGTCAGAATGGAAGAATAATGAGATCCCATCCTTACTGACTGTGGCCTATCTGTCAAAAAATCCTTTATCCACAAACAAATCCTCTGATCTATACCCAAATTTGACATTTTAAGAAACAACCTATTGGGTAGAATGGTGTTAAAGGCAGAGCTATAACCCACAAATAACATTATCAAATGTTTCTGCTCTATAATGCCTAATTTTATAAATGCAATAGAATGGAACTGAACAAATATCACTTTTCTCCTATGCTTAATCAGTATTTCATTATCCTAGGCTACTACTTACTGGAGCTTTGTTAGTACCTTATATTTTCCAACTTACAAACTACTTTGTTTGGTTGAATCTTCAATATGAAGAGATTCATCCTGGGCTTTATTTTGAGCCAGGGAAACAGTTTTTCAAAGGGACATCAGGACTTCTGGTCCTTAATAATACAGGTAAGAATGCAAAACAAAATTTGAGACATTGATAGTTTTATGATATTCCTAATGGGGGTTGATTCTGTTGGCTCCTAAATTGGCTTGAGAACGTTCTCCTGAACATGAGCTGAACTTAAATCTGCTGAAGAATGAAGTCAGAGATTTGTGAGATAGTTGGTGCCTTACTGATTCTTTATATCTAGCTTCAGAATGCAGGAGAAAGATCTAGTAGAATTCTAAGCTGAACCATCTCTGTTCAAATGCATTGCTAAATAATACCAGTTTTAAGAACTTTGGGCACTGTCTTATTTTAAAATGATCTGATTGGAGAAAATCAGGATGAAATACAAATGGTTTATGCTTGGAAATCCTACCCCTTTCTACCAGCCAAAGAAAGAAAAGGGAAAAAAGACAAAGAAGCGACTAGCTGACAAAGAAATTGAGTCGCACATTGAAACTTCAAGAAGACACCCGAACTATAGCACAAAGTTTAGCTCAAGTACAGTACAATAAATCTAAAAGGAGATTCCCTCCCATTCCTCACCCATTCCTTTGCTGAGCTAGGACACATTTTGATCTAACACAGTTTCAACCATGGTTTAGCAATTTAGAATTCAGCAGTTTATTGGCTTAAAATATCTACAATGAATAAGTACCATGATTTATGAGTTTCAAATTGGGAATCTCTCCCCTTAGTGCTAGTTTGCAAAACACAAATACAAAAAAGAGGAGCAGAAAATGGGTATACTGCAGCGGAGGGTTAGTTCATTGAGCAAATTGTGCAATCTCTCTTATTCTTAAAAGGCATTTGGAAACCAGCATATCATTCATAAAATATTGTACTAAGCAATATGGCCAATTGAATAATTAGAAAACCTCTCTAAAATTGTTCCTTCTAAAGTGGTAGATCTTTTTATAATGATTGGCACCCTCAGCACATTTAAGTTCCTAGAGACAATACCTACTGAATTATATTATCATAAAGTCAGTGTGTAAGAAATATACCTTTATATAAGCTTCATTAAGGAGGCTTACGCTGGCTGAGAAATTTCATTCAGCAATGTTTGGAGGCCAATATTTTCCCATCCTAATGGCTTTTACAGATATAATTTCATTTAAATTCTGCACTGTTCATTGTTTGGATGCTTTCTTCTTTTTTATTCTGCAAATTCATTTTATCCTTTTTTCTTTTCCAGGTGAAAAAATTGATAATTTTATCCAGGCACTGAAGAGTCAAAACATCCTGATGGACGTCATCTCTGGTAACATAGTCAGTGACCAGCTGGTTCACAATGGGGCCATAAAAGTAGACCTTGAAAACAAGGTAACTGTCAACCCTGAAGCTGTTCTGGCTGTGGTGGGTTTTTCCCCCTTTTTCCTTTTCTGTAGTTTTCTATCAGGGATTCTTTCACATGGCTTTGGGCTTGACAAAGCTTGGAACCAAAGGGTGGGTGGTGGTTGTAAGTAAAACAAACTGGTTCATTCCTGGGTTAAGGACATCCCAACTGCCGGCTGGCTGGAGGTGGAGGAAGGACTTGCCAGGCAACCAGCCAGTGCCTGGACTGGACAATGTGAACATTGGACAATTGTGGACAAATTATTTTGTCCAGGATGCAACTTTGGACCCCTATGATCCCATTCCTCTGGACCCAACGCGACCTGCAGCTGGGGGCTTTGGCTGCTGCTGCAGAAGAATTGAACAATGTGAACAATTATTTTGGGGGAAAGTGAAACTTTCAGTTTTATTGAGGTGGAAAGCACGGGAAAATTCAGAGTTGGCTTTCCACCAGTTAATGCTAAGATGATGTTTCCTAAATAAAAACTGATCTTTGAGAATCAGCCTCGGAGTTCTGTTTTGAAATGGGGTCATTACTTGGAATCTTGGCATTAAGCCAATTCTGACATCTCCGAAATTCTCTGCTCCCATGAGAACTATTCTCTGGGGTCCTGAGCGCCGGCTGCTCACCTGGTGTACCCAGGGATCAGGAAGACTCAGGGAAGATTGCAGAATGGAGGAAGAAGGGGAGGACACCAGAAGTTGCTGTGCGGACTGCCTGGAGAGACTCCCTCAGGCAGCCAGCGGTTAGCGGAAGCTGCGGCAGAGACCGCACAGCCGGCGGACACCTAGCCCAAGGTTTGCATCGAGATGCCACTTACCGGATACTCATGCCAGGTGGAGGATGGATTCTGGTGCCAAAGTTCGCTCCAGGGACCAGTGAGGGGCCATCTGGGGACACCACAGAGGGAGTAGTTTGCCAATGCCAGCCCATATGAGTTGGGCCCCGGAGTGCTCTGAATGAAGTCATGCAACCAGAGCCCAGGACCAGAACGGAACCTGCCGGGACGTTGCGGAGGGAGTTGGCTGCCCGGCCACCTGATACTCCAGCTGGAGAAGCAAGTGCCGACCGATTGGGTTTACCACCCCAGCCATGGCTGGTTCCAGATACAGTGGGTCCCTACTGCAGATCTACTGCTGCCCCTTATGCCAGCCCCTTCATCCCATCACTTGCAGCCTTGCCAAGAACCCAAAGCCAGCCCAGGAAGTGTCAGCTTGGTCAGCAACTCAGGGTACAGCCGCTTGGAGAGCTGGTAAGAGAAGCCTCCATGCGGCCTGTGGAATGCTTCTGCAGCAGCAGCCAAAGCCCCCAGCTGCATGTCGCGTTGGGTCCAGAGGAATGTGATCATAGGGGTCCAAAGTTGCATCCTGCAGCAAAGGCCTGGGCCTGGAATGGAGCCTGCCAAGATGCCGTGGAGGAGGAAGCCCACTACAGTCTGCGGAGCCGGGTCCTTCTTCTCCTCAGCCTGCAACCCTGCCACGGATTCAAAGCCAGCCTCTGAAGTGCACGCTATATTTGGTGCTATGTCAACTATCAGGAAACAGACTGGGCAGAGTTGCTACCATTCGCTGAGGTAGCATACAACAATGCGGTACACAGTAGTACTGCCCTGACTCCTTTCCAAATCACCAGTGGCATGGAGTTTGTCTCCATGCCTGAGCTCCCCAGGGAGCCAACCTCCTCCATGTTACTGGCAGAATGGATGCAGTTGTTGAAAAAACCATGGGGAAATACCAAGCAAGCTGTAAGGGAGGCAGCAAAATCCCATAAAGAGCAGGCCGACAAGCAATGATCTCTTCAACCACAAAATAGGGTTTACTTATCCACAAAGTACTTAAAGTTAAAACTAGCTTCAAAGAAACTTGGTTCAAAGTTTGTAGGGCCATTCCCTATAGTGAAAGTAATCAACCCGGTCATTGTACAACTCAAACTCCCCAGGTTGCTAGGGAAAGTGCATCCAGTTTTCCACAGTAGCCTATTAAAGCCAGCAGTGAGTTCCCAAGTCCAACCAGCAGACTGGGCACCACCCAAGCCACTTGTAATCACAGGTTAAACACATTACGAGGTAAATAAGATCTTAGACTCAAGGGTATATAGGGGTCATTTGCAGTATTTGGTGCACTGGAAGGGATAACCTATTTCCAAGGCCACTTGGATGAAGAGTTGGAAGGTGAATGCAGATAGCCTAGTAAAGCAGTTCTATGATAAGTACCCCAAAAACTGAAGGGTCTTCCTGGGGGAGGGAGAGGGGGTTAGGAATAATGCTCAACTAACTCTACTGTCTCTCTTTGTAGGAGAGTTCTTTCCAATGAAGGGGGGCAGCCTGTCAACCCTGAAGCTGTTTTGGCTGTGGGGTTGTTGTTGTTTTCCTTTTTCCTTTTCTATTAGGGCTTCTTTCATGTGGCTTCAGGCTTGACAAAGCTTGGAGCCGAGGGGCGGGGTTGTAACTAAAACAAACTGGTTCATTCCTGGGTCAAGAACATTCCAACTGCTGGTTGGCTGGAGGTGTAGGAAAGGAGTTGCCAGGTAACCAGCCAGTGCCCAGATTGGACAATGTGATTTATTGTTTTGGGGGAAAGTGAAACTTTTAGTTTTATTGAGGTGGAAAGCCCAGGGAAATTAAGAGTTGGCTTTCCACCAGTTAATGCTAAGATGATGTCTCCTAAATAAAAACTGTTCGAGAATCAGCCTTGGAGTTTTGTTTTGAAATGGCGTCATTACTTGGAATCTCGACAGTAATTATAAGTTCTTTTCCACCTTTCTGAGAATGGACCAAGGAATCTAATATGACTGCCTGAAGAGATGATAACTGCTCTTCAAGAAAACACTGTGGTACTTTAGTGGAGTCATAATAACAGAAAAGAAAAAGAAGGCTACTTCTTGGTCTATAATCGAAAATGGACCCCAAATCCTAGAGAGATACTAAACTGAATTTTTTAAATATGCCATAAGGAGAAAAGTATAAAATATGTCTGGAATAATCATACTGTTACTAATTTGTCCTGGTCCTGCCTATGTCTTTGTTGTGATCTCACATACTTTGGGAGGAAATTAAGACTTCAGTTCAAAGACCAAATTAGACCTTAGCTTGAAAAAGGTGCATTCATATTTTTTGCCTTTTTTCAAATTAGAAAAAAAAATCAAATGTTTTTTATTAGAAGTTAAGTTTGAAATTATGTAAATTACATTCTTTAGAACTGCTATTCTCCCAACACTTTCTTCACTTGGGTCCCTTGTGTTTTTCCCTTGGTTCAGAAATACAGGTTCACACTTATGTGCCACATGGAGATAACTAACTGCTATCCTGTGCTTGTCAACATCATCAGCAATGCATTTTTGCATATGTTTAATTCTACTGCCCATCTTCGAACCTGGAATCATGTATTTATGCAAGTAAGTGATCCAGAGGAATATCAAATGCAGGGGTTTTTTTGTGTGCAGGAAGCAACAGGGAAACTAATCCTGTTTACTTTCCAATATATATAATCAAAGTGGGATTCAGCTGGTTCGGACTGGTTCGCGTGAACCGGTTGTTAATTTTTTTGTGCAGTTTGGTGAACCGGCTAATCGCACCACGGATCTCCCCCCCCCCCCGAGAAGTTGGAAGGTCTGACTGAACTTTTTTTAAAACTGGTAGTCACATGGTCTTCTTTTGTTGCCCTGCATGCAGGCGAACGGAGCTGGAAAGCTGGTTAGTGTATGATTTCAGAGCATGAAATCTCCATTTCTCTCAGAAGGCTTAAGTAGCAGAAGCCTGGTCAGGACATTTCCTTCCTTCGGAAAATGAGTGCAGTAAAGTACTACATAATCAATAATAAAAAGCAGCAGGGAGGCCAAAGGTCAGAGTCAGGAAGTCAAGATCCTCCAGATGTGGTTGTACTTGTTTTAAAGAAAATGAGTACATAACAAATGTTCTTTGTTGTTTCTAAGCTTACTGACTAAATAGATTAATAATAACTATTCTATTATGACATTTTATCACAATGGAATTAAAACATACTTTAATTTATTCCTCAGGATAATTTAAATTCTGACTTCTGGATCTTTATGCAAATTTACATGGATGCGGCCTCAGTTTTGTTACCTGTTTTTCCAGCACAATTTGCAATGCGAAGCAATGAAGATTACATGGTAAAATAATTATATTTCTTTGATTTCTTCAAAGTTTTATGAAGATATGCCTATATTGTACTTCCATGTGGCATCTGCAAATGATAGCAGGAGTGAGTTAAAAGGTTCTGTCAATTGCCACAGGTGGACAGTATCTGTATTCAGATTTTATCTCTCATTGATCATTATAGCTATGGCTTTTTAAAAATCATTGCAATTTTCTTGACTTTGTGCTGATGTTATCTAATACAAATGTATTATTTTTTTAAAAAAAATTGATTGGATTTCAAGGTTGCCTGAACTCCAAAAAACAAAACAAAACAAAAACAACCCTTTGGGCAGCTTACAATATTTAAAATAACACATACATAATTTCAAAAGTTTAAAACTACATAAATAATGCCTGAGGAAAATCATGAGGGGTGCCAAAATATGTTAAACAGGCATGGGAAGAGAGTCTGATCCTAAAAGACTTCCAGAACATTTGAAGGGTAGAAGCCATATGTATTTCTGAGAGGATGGTCTTTCAGAATTTCATTATCATACCATGATGATGGCAAATTGATGATATGCAAACAGTGACATCATCATGCCAATGCAACTTGATATTTGAGGCAAGTGTGTAAGTTTTGCTGCACATGTCCTTATACCATGACTATTACATTAAAGAGTGATGCAACACTGAAAGAAATTACATCTTACATTGAGAAACAATGCACAATGTAAAAAAGAAAAGATATAATTGTTGTAACAAGATTTTAGAAGACTTAAGACTATAAAAGGAGCTTATATTTATTATATATATTATATGTTTTGATATCAATTTGATATATTGTAATATTATGTTATTAATAAGTTGTTGGATTTTAGGTTTAAGTCTAAGGTTTTCGAAGTATAAGGGGTTAATTTTTATTTCTTCTTTTATTATTATCAGTATGTTATTATATATTGTGGAGTTAATAATTCGATATATTGTAATATTATGTTATTAATATTGTTTGATTTTATAATTAAGTTTAGCTTTTGAGGTTCACTTTTGTTTCCTTTTTTATTTTTCTTCTTTCTTTTTTTCCTTTTTTCTTTTTTTCCTTTTCCTTTTTTATAATTAATATAGATTATGTAAAAGATAGTGGTTTAGAGATATGAATGATAGTATGATATGCTGTATGATGTTTTTTTTAATTGTGTACTTTCCTTTTAATTACCTATTTTTTTAACTTTTATTATTTTTATTCTTCTTCCGATTACATTTCGAATAGTTTAGAAAAACTTGGGAGTTAAAGATTTTAGAAATTAGGGGAATCATGCCCTGTACTTTCTCTGGGAAGTCCGGGGGGGGAGGGGGGAAGGGAAGGGACTGGGTTGGGGGTAGGGGGGATGGGGGGGAGAAAAATGAAAAATGCTTGTACTCTGTACTTATAAAACTTTTTGAATAAAAAAAGGAGCTTATATCTAAAACTGTATTAAAGGAAAAGTTTATCCAGAAAGGTCATTTCACTGGTAAAACCAGTAATAATGTCAGAAACTGTCTGCGTGTAGCGTTTTTGTCCTCCATCCTCCTCTTCGTCTCAGTGCAAATTATACTTGTTTGGAAAAACATCCATCTGTCATCAGATCCAAAGTAAAGATCTGAAGTGAAGGGAATCTACACAGCGCAACAAGTCTTTCTCTTAAAAGCTTTGCTACTGCTGCTGATGTTTAATGAAGGAGCCAAGGCATTCCACACAGGCTGTGATTATATCTAGAAAAAAATTACCTACTAGGAGTCATGTAAGGGTTTTGTCCTAAGCAAGAGCGACCTTTACTAGACTTAGGATAAAATTAAACTTTTCTGCTACAATATTAAACAATGAATATAAATAACTAAGTGTCTTGGTATGACAATATTTGTAAATAGGAAGAAATGAGATAGGAAGGAGGGACTTGTAAGACACTGTTACTACAACTTTAATAGCAATAGCAATAGCACTTTACTTATATACCGCTTCATAGAGTTCTTTACAGAGTTCAGCATATTGCCCCCAACAATCTGGGTCCTCATTTTACCGACCTCAGAAGGATGGAAGGCTGAGTCAACCTTGAGCCTAGTGAGATTTGAACAGCTGAACTGCTGAACTAGCAGTCAGCCTGCAGTAGCAGCATTTAACCACTGCACCACTTCAGCTCTTTAAGTAGTAGTGTCCTACATAACTTTCATTTTCTAGGCTGGTTGGCCTTGAAAGGCTGTTAGGCTTTGTTGTGATATATCAACATACTGATGAAAGTTGTGGGAGGGAAGGAAAAAGTAGTATTACATTTATGTCTGTCACACTCATGAATTGAATGTATGCAAACATTTAATTAAACAGTTTAGTCATTATTTGGCAATTTTATTCCCTTTTTTGCTAGATAAGAACTCGCTCCCAGCTGCGGATTGCAGGACTTTTTCCTTCTGCCTACTGGTGTGGACAAGCTCTGGTGGATATGCCCTTGCATTGCATTCTACTTCTTGTAGTTCTTTGGCCATGGTTTTTAAAAATAGGAGTTGCAGATCCTCAGTTTATACCCAGCTTGATTTTCTGCTTGGTAATTGAATTTCATTCATTTTTAACATGTGATTTTCAGTCAGCTTTCACATTTGCAATTTTTAATGACAAGCATTCACACCTTTTTATAATAATCGGAATACAGGTAGTCCTCAACTAACAAAAGTGCATTTAGTGACCGTTCAAAGTTACAGTGGTATTGAAAAAAGTGCCTTATGACCATTTTTCACACTTACAATCATTGCCGGTCCCCCATGGTCATGTGATCAAAATGTGGATGCTTGGTAACTGATTCATATTTATGGTTGCAGTGGCCTGGGGTTATGTGCTCACATTTTGCGACCTTCTGATAAGCAAAATCAATGGGGAACTCATATTCATTTAACAACTGTGTCACTAGCTTAATAACTGCAGTGATTCACCTAACAACTGTGGCAAGAAAGGTTGTAAAATGGGGCCAAAATCACTTTAAAATTTCTCACTTAGCAGCAGAAATTTGAGGCTCAATTGCGGGTATAAGTTCAGAACTATTTGTAGTTCGTTCTACAGACTTTTAATGGCAGGAATATGTCTTTAATCATCAACAGTCTGAAAAAGCTACTTTCCAACAGTGAACTAGCAATAAACTGGCAGTAAACTGAGAGAGGAACTTTGTCTCCATTCATCACCTTTAGAAGACACTGGTGGTTAATGGCCAATGGGGTTTGTGGGGTGTGAGCATAAGTGAAGCCAAATGCAAACTTAGATTTGGAAATATCTTGGAAATAAACAAAGTTAATTAAGAAAGAAACTGGTTGTTTAACATACAAGCTGACTAAAACAACCAGAGGATTTAAGGGAGCGGGGTTTCCCTGGACCATCCACCACCACAGAAGCATTCATTTACAGACATTGTCATAGCTTTGCTCAAACTCCCTACCACCAGCAAGGAAATTAAGAAGTAGTCCTCAACACAAGATCACAATCAGGACTGGAATTTTGGCCGCTAAGCAATGCAGTCATTAAGAGAGACCTCACATGACAGGACCCAATTTTACAACCATTTTACCTTGATTGTTAAATGAATCACATGGTCATTAAGTGAATCTGGTTTCCCCAATTGACTTTGCTTGTCAGAAGCTGGCTGAGAAGCTTCCAAATCATGCAGGAGGATACAATCATTGTAAATTTTAGTTGATTGCCAAGCATCCAAACTGCAATCATACGACTGATGGGGTGGGATGAGGGTTGTCACTTTGAGGATGGATCATGTCACTTTTTCTGAGGCCATTGTTAAATGGATGGTCGTATATTGAAGACTACCTGCAAGGAAAGCAAAAGTAAATTGAATTGGTCGATATGGTACATCATTCCTACCGATTCATCTCATATAATGAGGAAAAAATAGTAAGGAATATAAAACTTTGCAAAAATATTGCCAGGTATTAGGCATAGCTTTTACAGAAATAAAAGGAAACAAAATAGTATAGATTAATGGACCTTCAATTTACAGTAGCATTTCCTAAGATCACTTTTTATTTTGCTACTCTTCTTGTCCTTCACGCTGCAAAGATTTTGACACTCTTTCTTTCAAGGGTGTGGATTTTCTCTGGCTGGAATGTTTCAAGGTTGATAACCAAGCTTTGCAATGTACACATCTGCATAAATTGTCATAGAGTGCTTTACAATGAATTAATTTCACTCAACCAAAATACTTGCTATGTCAGTTTGGTAAATAAGTTCCTTGTACTTAGAGCATTGCATGAAATTATCGTAAAAGAGACAGTTTGGTATGGTGCTTAAGCTACCAGGCTGGCAACTGGGAGATTCTGAGTTCTAGTACTGTTTTAGGCAAAAACCAGCTGGATGACCTTGTATCAGTCACTTTCTCTCAGCCCTTAGAAGGAAATGGTAAAGCACTTCTGAAAAACCTTGCCAAGAAAACTGTAAGGACTTGTCCAGGCAATCTCTAAGAATCAAACATGATTGAACAGAATAAAAATCATTATTATGAGCTATTAAAATGAAGGAGACATTTTTGCTTTTTTGGTAAGACATTAGCCAATTGTTAATACAGAGCTTTCTTTTGCGCAGGTGGCATTTTCCCTCGGTTACAGCATATCGATTATTTTATTCCTATACATAATTGCCTTCATATTTCGCGAAAGAAAGCATACTGCCGGTTTTTGGTCGGTCATCTCTATTTTAGTAAGTATACGCCCAATGTATGTATCCGTATGCCAGGGGCCGCTTCTTAGCAAGGGATGGTTGGAGGCAGCTTGATGTATTCTTGATTGACAACTATGTGGCCTGGAAGACTGTATGGTCACACTGCTGGCCAGAAAGGCTCCAGTTGGGAGAACGAACTAGAAGGTGGAATCTGTCTTTCAAAAGTGGACTTGTATGGTCTGCATCTGGGCTTTAAAAGAAGGCTAAGCATTGCACCATTCTGTTGCCACTTCCTGCCATGTGCCAGGCATGTAGCTGCAGTCACTGTTTCCTAGGGAGACAGATTGGTTTTGTGGGACAGAATTTTTGCTGTTTGGTGCATGATGACTATAGACAGACAGAGAAATAGCCTTGAAGCAAATATTAAGTTCTGGGAAGACATATAGTATTAAGAAGGGACTCAGGCTGACCCCTCCCTGTTTCCTTGGGGTGTAAGAAAGAGGGGAGAAAAAGCATAATCAGACTTGGAAGATTCTGTAACTCATAGAAGCAAAAAGAAGGGAAACAAGAGAAGAAAAGTAGTCTCTGCTTCATGGATAGCAATGATCAAATGGAAAAGTTAGGGTAGTTTAATAGAAATCACCATATAACGTGTGAAGTCAAGACAGAGGTTATAGAAAAAAAATTGTGTAAAATGACTTCATTTGTGAAAAAATATTAAAATATTTTCTTCTTTCATTTTAGGTCATGCTGCTTTTGTTGATAATAACTATCATTACAAGTTCAATTTCACAGCACTACATAAGACACCTGTTAAGTTTTTTTGTTCCTATGTTTCCAGTGACAAGTTATATAATTTCTTTTACAGTTGTAAGTGCAATATTATCTATTATCTCTTAGCCTGTTCTTATGAAAACTTGATCTGAGCATAAACAGTTTTTCATCCACCCAGTTTGTATAGGAAATACAGTAATTGGGTAAAAAAAGTTCTCTGAATTTTTCTCAGGAAGCAGAACTTCTCCAACAATTTCTCAAGGGCAGGACTGCCTCTTCCCAAAACTAAAATTTCACTAAAATTAATTTTTTCCTTCAGAGTGAATTCTAGCGAAAACGTTTTCTTTTTTTCCCCTGGGAGCTCTGTGACAGTTGGTTTCTTTTGCCTCACTGGCTGCAGGCCAGTGGACAGTTAGACAAAGCAATGTTGTAAGCCTACCTCAAGCTTAAATGGTTTTCAACTTCAGTCACAATCCCATTTGCTTAAGGCTATGTAGAGAATGGGTTGGAAAGCCCAGAAGAATGGGGCAACCTTAGTATAACAGAGGTGGGAGATTTGGACCCTATCTGACCAAACATCTCAAGTCCCAGACTTAGTCCTGAGTTCTTCTAAGGTTTTATCAATCCCCAAAGTATCAATCCCCCACTGGTTCTTGTTTGAACTAATAATAACCAGATTCACCCAGACTCCATAGACACATAACGCTGGAAAGTTGGTTGGATTTTTGAAACTGTTCAATGGCTGGAGGAAACTGATTTTACAAAATGAGGAAAGCTACCCCTCCACCTTCCCTGCAAAAGAATCCTAAATTATTAACTGCTTCAACTATTTTAGAAACTGATTCTATAGTTCCCAAACTATGTTCTTTTTAACTATTATTTTATGGGCGCTTAAACTATACTATATTCTTTGAAATCCAATTTTACCATATGTTCCTATATCATTCCATTCTGTATCTCTACTATATTTGTTTATTGCTGACCTCTCTATTTCTTTTTGTTTTCACCTTTATATTGTAGTCATTTTCTAGTAAGCTGTTTTCATCTATATCCTTTCACCTTTTGTTTTCACCTATATCCCTGTGGTCACTATCTATAAAGCTATACATTTTTTCTCCAGAAGTCATCTCTCTCTCTCTCTCTCTCTCTCTCTCTCTCTCTCTCTCTCTCTCTCTCTCTCTCTCTCTCTCTCTCTCTCTCTCTCTCTCTCTCTCTCTCTTCCTAAAGTTGTTTTCTATTTCTGTTCAGACAAAATGTCTTTTCCCCCCACTTTTTCTTCTTATTTATTCCCAGCTGGGCTTCTTGACTCTTGTCCTCTTCCAAATCTTGGCTCAGTCTGAGGGACACAAAATATTTTCCCTCAGGCCAGGCCAGAAGTAGGAGGGGGAGAAGCACAAGGATTTAGAATTTAGAATTTACTCTGGCAGTTTGCCCTTTCTTGGATGAAATAGAAATACGGAAAATAACTGTCCTTTTTTATTCCTTCTGCTTTTTCAATAGCTGCTGGAAGGCTTTTATACTGATGAACATGATGCTTCAAATAAGACACAGCTCTTCATATCTACTTTCATGGTGAGAACTGAATGTATTTATTTATAGTACCAGGGGCCATGTTCGTATATATACACAGACCTTCAATGGAATGGTTTTTGTTATTGGGAATAGATTTTGCATTATTTCTTTAGCCTTCCTGAGGCATTAGGAAAATAATAATATTCACTATGAGAGCGAGGTGAGGGGCTTGCCACAAACCATGAAATTCCACCTGTGAATTCCCTCAAAAGACACCCACCCACTTGTATAGCATTGATGTGAGATGGAGGTGAAGAGTTTTGGCCTAGACCTCAGTATACGGCCATTGCAAAAACAAAGGTCATTAATATTATACAGTACACTGCCTACCTTTTAAGTGACACCATTGGCACAGTGTGACAGCAAGCAGATCTGCTTTCTATGGTTTGCAGGGAATTATTATTGTCATGAGTATAGGGTTGCTGAGAATGTGATATGCCTGAATGTCTTCCATCTGAAAGAATGAAGGAACTTGTTGTGAGGAGCCTGGAAAACAGAGCTTGGAGAAGGATGGAACAAGTTCCTTTTATTATTTTCATTTCCCTGTCAATGGCCAACAGAGAAGGAGAACATCTTCCAGACCGATGTTCCAAAACTCAGCCTTTTTACTTAGTAATCAGACCATGATCACACAATACACTTCATGCTAATCAGTACAATCGAACAAATCCAGAGATATTTCACGAGAAGAGTCCTCCACTCCTCTGCTTGCAACAGAATACCTTATACTCCCAGACTTGAAATTTTGGGCTTAGACAATTTAGAATTTCACCGTCTTCGATCCGACCTAGGCGTAGTACATAAAATTATCTGCTAAAGAAAATTATTATAAAATGTGTTATAGATGGCACTTAGCTCCAACTAGATTAGCTAAAATTTATCCAAATTTGAACCCGATTTGTTGGAAATGTAAAAAAACACAAGGCACCTTCTTTCACATGTGGTGATTATGTCCCGAAACGAAAATACGTTGGACCAAAATACATAAATGGACACAGGAAATAACCAAAGTAACAATAGAATTTACACCAGAGTGCCTCCTCTTGGAAATATTCAAAAAAGACCATAACAAAAATATCAAATATTTAGTTTTATATATTACCACCGCAGCCAGGATTGTGTTTGCACAGTTTTGGAAAAACTCAGAACTACCTGCAGAAAGTACAATAATTTAAACAATTTATGAATGCGCTGAAATGGACAGACTAACAATAGAATTTACAGGGCCAAAAAGATTCGGATTATTATAATATGGAAAAAATGGTATCAGTGGATTGAATTTAGAAAAAAGAAAAGTGATAGCTAAAAAAGTACTGTAATATGTAAATATGTAAATACAAATGTATTTGTAATTACGATAAATGAAATGAGATTAAGTGTAATGTAGCAATGTTTTAACAAAAGTTGAAATCTGTAACAATGCAGAATTGCTCAAAGATTTATTGTAACTATTATTTTTAAAAAAGATTTGAAAATTAATAAAATTTATTTTAAAAAATTATCTGCTACAATGTCTTACCTGTCAATGAATACTTCAGCTTCAACCACAACAATACACGAGCACATAATAGATACAAACTAATAGTAAACTGTGCCAAACTTGATTGCAGAAAACACGACTTCAGTAACAGAGTCGTTAATGCCTGGAATACACTACCTGACTCTGTGGTTTCTTCTCCAAACCCCCCAAAACTTTACCCTTAGACTATCTACTGTCGACCTCATCCAATTCCTAAGAGGTCTTTAAGGGGCGTGCATAAGCGCACCAGGGTGCCTACCGTCCCTGTCCTAATGTAATTTATGACTCTGGTGGAGAGAATCACAGTTTGGATTGAACAGAAGCATAGTGTGAATTGAAGATTATTCTGATTCCTGCTGAACCAATCAGAACAATGTTCTGTATAATCTGTATAACTATACTGCTGGATATATGATTGTAATTTTCTATTTTTGCTTGTATTTAGCCCTACTTGCAGGGTATAATCCTCATATTTTTACTGCGTTATCTCGTGATGAAATATGACCAGACAGTTATGAGAAGAGATCCCATTTTTAGGTTTGTATACTGTATATTGTAATATGCATACAGTGTGTTTTGGATATGTATGTTAGTTGGATGAAAGCAATTATATTAATAATAAAATTGATTGATTGATTGCATGCCATCAAGCTAGAGTCAACTCTTAGTGACCCCATAGATTTTCTCCATGACAGTCTTTCCTAACCTTGTCCTTCATGCTTTCTAATGCTGCAGCCATCTCTACTATCATTGAGTCCATCCATCTTGCTACTAGTTACTTATATTTCCTTATAACAACTATCTCTCCCGACTGTCGTATGCCTCATAAAGAAAAAGATTCAGACAAAATGAAAAGGTACAATTTACTATAGGTAGTCTTCAACTTACAACAGTTCATTTAGTGACCATTCAAAGTTACAACACTGAAAAAAGTGACTTATGACCATTTTTCACCCTTATGATTATTGCAGCATCCCCATGATCATGTGATTTACATTTGGATGCCTGACAACTGACTCACATTTATGACAGTTGCAGTGTCCTGGGGTCATGCGATCACCTATTGCAACCTTCTGACAAGCAAAATCAATGGGGAAACCAGATTCACTTAACAACCATGTTACTAATTTAACAACTGCAGTGATTCACTTAACAAATGTGGCAAGAAAAGTTGTAAAATGGGGCAAAACTCACTTAACAGATTTCTCACTAGCAACATAAATTTTGGGCTCAGTTGTGCTTGTAAGTTGAAGACTACCTGTAGTAGGTCCATCCTGGTTGGTGGATCACCGTCTATGGCAATAAATGCCAACTTGTTGCCACTATCAAGTGGTCATTTGGATGTAGGCTACCCATTTATGGTAGCTCAATGATGGAGAAAGCAAAAAGGTCCACAAAATGTGATTCTGACTGTGGGGAGAGGTGGGTGGAAGGCCAGTTACAATCTGGAAAGAAGCAGGTGACAAAAAGTCCTCTATTTCTTGCAGACACAGATGTTCTATGCCAGAAATCACTTAATATATCACCTTTCAAAGGTCTTCCCCATAGTCATTTTGCTGAAGGATTTTTCCAATTGTTTCTCATTTAATCTCAACATGTTTATTTTATTTATTTATTTTTATTTATTTATTTGTCAAGCATATAGGATTATAAGCAAAGTATAAACAGTAAAACATGATTGAATATATATGTAATAGTACAAGCATGAATAAGAGTAAAAGAGGTAAGAATATATGTGTACATTAGGACAGGAATGGTAGGCACGATTGTGTGCTTATGCACGCCCCTTACCGACCTCTTAGGAATGGGGTGAGGTCGATGGTAGATAATCTGAGGTTGAAGCTCTGAACCTTCTGCTACCTTCCTAATTGTGATAGTAATAGTATACTTTATTGATTAGTCAGTTGACCATATCAAAGCCTTCCTAACTGAAATTACCATTTATTCTTTGATATTAAATCACTTGTATCACTTATATAAAAAATATAAGGGGCGTGCATAAGTGCACCAGCGTGCCTACCGTCTCTGTCCTAATGTTCCCGCTTATCAGTACCCATCTTATGTATATAAACAATGTTTTATCTATGTATATTACCAACACGTACTTGACAAATAAATAAATAAAAATAAATAAATCTTTGGTCCCTAGGATTTCTCCACAAAGAAAAAGAACCCATCAGAATCCTGAAGAGCTCAGCCAAGCAGATGACAGAGATGTCCTAGATGAAAGGACCAGAGCTCAGAGTGCACTGGCTTCTGTCAATGAAGGAGAGGTATAGCATAACTATGGGGCGTTTCTTATTAATTTTCCAAGAACATATTTGATTTGCTTATGAAATATAGCTAAATGCACAATCCTACATAGTGTCTATACCTAAAACCTTTTATACTGCAAATATATATTTGCCTTGAATGCCTCAAGGATATTGAGGCACTATTGAAATAAGAAAACACCAGAGTTCAAAAATGCCCAGATAGTATTTGGAAAGAAATTACTATGTCCTATGTTTTGGGTCATCTGGATAGGTAAAGCTCTGTGTACAGAGCGGACAAAGTATTAGGAGCAGGCAGGATTAGGCACTGAGAAGTGTATGGGCATAACCTGAATCTCCCCAAAATAGATGCTTTTGATGATGCTTTTGACTTGTGCTGGTGTTTGATGATGAAAGATTCCAATTCTTAAAATGGAGAGGTGATGGTGGAGGCCAAAAATCTTTTTACATAATTAATGTATAGCACAATCCTCTAGGAAACCAGCATCAAGCAGGAACAAACAGCTATTTAATGAAACCAAATGCCATAAGAGGAACAACATGCAATTTAAGAAATTGATGGAAGGTTTAAAACAAGTGGGATCTGGGTATTGTCTTTTCTATTGTAAACCATCATGGCTGAGGCACTGACACAGTCATTGTTGTTCTATTGTCCAAACCAGTTTAAGGAATTATTGTTTAGATAACAGTTCTCATAGATAGATAATAATATGGCAAGCAGACAATGGGAAATATCTGTCTGAACACACTAGGAATTTGCTTCCAGGCAGAGATAAGTTGAGTTACAATGGCATACTCTTGATAAGAAGTAGCCACTTCTACTAGTTTTTTGTGATATACCAAAACAGATTGCCTCATACTTAGATCAACAAAGACTGCAAAATGGCCATGTGTATATAGTATAAGCAATATCTTCTCTCTGCTTAGAAACCAGTTATCATTGTCCATGACGTACGCAAGGAATACAAACATGGGAAGGCTTGTTCCTCTTCTTGCTTCAAGAAGAAGAAGGAAGAAAAAAAAGTGGCTACCAGAAACGTCTCCTTTTGCGTTAAAAAAGGTTTGATTGTAATGAACAATATTCTTAACTCAGTCTCTATTATAAATCTAGTATAGTCACTGATCAGCAAACATTAAGAGAAGTATTGTGGGGTTTGAAACACTAATGTCAAATTAGGGACAGTAATGCTCAGAATTTCACCAAGCAAATGATATGTAAGGGTAGATTAAATGTGACATATTTCCCATCAGATTCTATTATTGAACCACATAATTCAGTTAAACTGTTATCAGATTAAAGTCAAACAATACGCCTTTTCTCAGTCCCCACTTTGGAGTGATGATTGAGGACCAGGGTATATTCTGTGAATATAGCACACAGCCAGGGGTGGGTTGCTCACTTACCTTGCTGCCGGAGCTATGCGCACGCATCTCCACGCTTTGGGGGGGCGCTCGCTCGCTACACGCGCGCTCCCCCTTGCGCGACTTTGCTTCTGCGCATGCGCGGAAGCAAAATTGCCCCAAAATCTCATGAGGGGACGCGCGTGCGCACGAGATTTCGGCGCAATTTTGCTTACGCGCATGCGCAGAAGCAAAATTGTCCAAAAATCACTGAAAAAAATGGCGACGTGCCGGTTGGACCGGCAGAGAGGGCTCCGGAGCGGTTGCAAAATCCGCTGCTCCCTACCGGAGCTGCGTACCAGGGAGCTCCGGTAGGAACCCACCTCTGCACACAGCAGACAATAAGGCTGAACTTTGGTTTTCCCTTGCTTCAGTGTATGAAGATAGTTAATGCCTATCCATAAAATTAATTGGAAAACATAAAATTCATTGGAAAGAAGAAAGATTTTTACTTATTTTTTAATGCAAATTTTAACAAAAAGAATATAGTTCATCCTTGACTTATGACCACAATTCAGCCAAAAATTTCTGTTGATAAGTGAGACAGTTAAATAAGTTTTGCCCCAATTTATTATCTTTCTTGCCATAGTTGGTAAGTGAATCACTGCAATTGTTAAGCCAGTATCATGGTTGTAAAGTGAATCTGGCTTCCCCTTTGACTTTGCTTGTTGCAAAAGGTGATCACTTGACCCTGGGGAGGAATAATCGTCATAAATATGATCCAATTGCCAAGCATTCAAATTTTGATCACATGACCGTGGGGATGCTGCAACAGTCATAAGTGTGAAAAACGGTCATAAGTCACTTTTTCAGTGCCATTATAACTTTGTACAGTTACTAAATGAATGGTTGTAAGTCGAGGACACCTGTAATAAGTACTCCAAAAAGGAAAACAAGAAAATAATGCACTTTATAGCAATTAGAGCAAGCTTAGATAACACCCATCAATTTCTCATTTCTAAGTCTTCAATCTAGGCTTCAATCCAATCCAACGGCAACATACCGTATTTTTTGGAGTATAAGATGCACATTTTTCCTCCCTAAAAGAGGCTGAAAATTTGGGTGCGTCTTATACTTCGAATGTAGCTTTTCCGAAGCTTTTCCCCCCAGCCCTAAGGAGGTGCTAACGATCTTCCCTGCTTCCTACTCCTCTTTGCAGGCTTGTTTTCATTCCTACTCCTCTGAAAAAGTTTTTTTCAGCCCTAATGGGGTGCTAATGATCTTACTGGCTTGCAGCCTTTTTTAATTCCTACTCCCTTGAAGTAGTTTTTTACCAACCCTAAGTCTTTGCAGGCTTGTTTTCATTCCTACTCCCTCTGAAAAAGACTTTTTCAGCCCTAACCAGGGGATAAAATAATGTGCTGAAGCTGACGAGACTAAGGACGCTAGCCAGATGAATACCTGGTAGGTAGATTTTTTCCCCTATTTTCCTCCCCCAAAACTAAGGTGTCTTACACTCCGGTGCGTCTTATACTCCGAAAAATACGGTATACATATTTTTATCTATTTTAGAACGGAGCTGGGATGGTGAGATTCTGAGTTTTTTGCTATTACCTTCTTAATAATCCTAATTGATTTATCATATCTGACTGATATATTAAAGAGAATAACTTAAAATAAAAAAAATTAACCAGGGCAAAAATAGAATATCTTTCATTTTCTCTCTTACAATATAGTAGTGTGCATGTAGTTGAAGCAAGACTTGTTTTCTTAAAGATGTACATCCATCTGGTATGTAAGTGAAACCTCATAGAAGTAATGGAATTTTCTTTTTCCTTCTTCCTCCTCGATGTTTTCCTCAATCTTTACAACAGGAAGTTGAATGAATTGTATAAGTTGGGGGTGCAGTGGGAGGCTACAACTGTCAGAGGAGAACAAATTCATTCTTGAACAGTTCTTTTCCGGTGACATATGAGTACTGTATCTCTTTGCCTTAAGATTTTATTGATTGATATTTTGAATACAATTCAGAATATTAGACCAAGGTACTCCAATACTCATTAAATTGATAATGTAATAAACCAGTTTGTATTCTTATGAGTTTCTACTGAGTTCTTATTAATTCATTTCTTATCAATTCACTTGGCTCTATTTTAATGGAAATATTTTACTTTGTAGGAGAAATTTTAGGGCTTCTGGGACCCAATGGAGCTGGAAAAAGTACAACAATTAACTTGATAACAGGAGACACAGAGCCAAGTGCAGGACAGGTAAATGTAACTTTAACCATTTTAACAAGAAAGAACTTGCAGAGCATAGCTTCTAGAATTCTTCCCAGCCCTTTTTCCAGCTGATGGCATAGGCACCATCTGGATTTTTTTCTGTATAACAAAGTAATGTATTGTGTCTGTCTTTTATTTTTAATTTCCCTTGATGTGACATCTTTGTATGTGAATGTGCCTATATAGGGGAGAGGAATGGGTATATACAGTATTTCTCTTTGGGTCATATGATCAGGAGGAAGGATGGAGTATGTGGCTAAGAATGGAGCAGATGGCAGCATTCAAAGTTGTTGCACAATTGACTCACCCACTGGGACCATTGGGAGTTTTTTCCATCTGGAATGTTGTTTTCTCTGTCTTCCTTCCTTCCTTCCTTCCTTCCTTCCTTCCTTCCTTCCTTCCTTCCTTCCTTCCTTCCTTCCTTCCTTCCTTCCTTCCTTCCTTCCTTCCTTCCTTCCTTCCTTCCGAAAAAAAGATCAATGGGTGGCAGAGACCAAGTCCATTTCACATTTTCTATATCGAGTTGGAAAGAACAAAAAGTAAAGTTTGACCATTTCTTGCTCTTCCTCCTATTTATATTGCATTGTAAAATTATTTAATTTAGGAGAGTAAAGAAAATGAAATAACTTTGAACTAGTATATTGGAAAACTGCAGATGTGAATATTAAAAAACAATCCAGGTGTTAATTTATCAATGGGATTAGTGACTGGAGACTCAAAAACTTGTTGTGAAGCTTCATATGTTGTTGTCCGTCAAATCTTTTGCTCTAGTTAATAGTTGCAGTTTGATATTAAGTGTAGCCCTATGCTATGCCTCTTCATCTTTCCTGAACTTGGTTCTGAGTGCACTATTTTGGTATAGAATACCTGCATTTCATATACATTCATTGTCACCTTACTGATATTTCAAAATATATTCTTACATTGGACAAAAACAAATGAGATTCTTATGTTATCTATTTGGAACAGGTGCAGATTAAAGGAGCCGATGGAGCTGTGACAGAAGAAAATGTTGCTCTTGGCTACTGTCCTCAGGAGAATGCGCTCTGGTCCAACCTGACCATGAAAGAACATTTGGAGATTTTTGCAGCTGTAAAAGGGATCAGGAAGGATGATGCTACGATGGCCATTAATCGGTATGGACGGAGAATCCTTTTTAATAATTAGATCCCTGCCACAAGATTTGTTATTAATAGAAGTCAGTTTGTACATTCAAAACTGAAACATATTAGTTGTTATAAGTTATTAAGTAGTTATTTTCAGTTTTGGTTTTTCTTTTTCGGCTATTGAACATCAGAATTCAAATTTCTACATATGATCCAATATTACAATGGAATGTCTTTTATTTTCTTAATACGTTTGCAATTGTAGAATAGATCAAACATTGTAAGTTCTGCTTTGTTTTTAGAATATCTCAAGCTCTAGAACTCCGAGGGCATTTTAAAAAGTCAATAAAGACTTTAGCAGCTGGATTAACCAGAAAGGTAAATTCAATATTTTGTTACTTTGATACTAATGGACAAATACTAAAGGTTTAGTAAAAATTTGGTAGCAGCATCAAAAACAATTGAGTTGCTGCTCTTTGTTATTTTCCCCTTATTACTCTCAGCCATTCTACTGCTTTATCTTTTGCATTATGTAATCTCTTTTTGTGTGTGTGAAAGTCCAGGCCACGTTGGTGCTGTTTGAAAGCAAATTTCCATAAGATGGTGGCAAGAAGAGAATGCCTAACACAGTATGGCAGCTCTAATGGCATGGACAGCCATGCTTGGAGCCCTGGAAACCTGGATTCAGTCTTTGTTAAGCACCAAACCTTATATGGCACATGATTGTCTTATGTTTTGCTTGGAAATATTACATTTTTTGAATCTGATGGACAGTGGGAATAATGAGATGAGCTGCTGGACCACAGAGCATCCAGTCAAACAATACTGAGATATTAAACATTGACTTTGCTTAACACATGTTCTGTTCTGCATAGCATGCAATTAAAAATTATTGATTAGATAATTACCCTCTAGTAAGTTCAAAAATTCATTCTCATATATTAAGGTTTAACTTGATTCATGGACGCTGTAAAATATTTCAAACTCTGGTATATTTCTGTAGGAGCATCATAGAAGTATTAGTGTGATCCTAAATAATACATGGCAGGAAATGTGATATCATATTTCATAATTTTGTTTTGTTAAGGTGACTTCAGTTGTCTAGAACAAACTGTGAAAGATGAGGAATGTTAGTATTAGGATTGAATAGAGTCTTGAGGCATAATGAACTTTTTTAATTTCCTGGTGCTGATTATGCGTTTCCAACGTAAGGTATCTGCATTCATTATTAATAAACACTTTATTCATCCTGGTCCATGATAATTTCATATAAAACTAACAAGATCTTTTGACATTTTCTGGTTGGTTGATTGAAGCCTACTGAACATTTTAGCGGTATTTTATTATGACATATTCCTATGGAGCTTTACAGATTCAAAAATGTGTAGTTGCAGAGCACTTTACAAATACCTTTTTAAAATTATGTCTTCACATTTCTGTTCTGTGTTTGCATGAAATATTGTGATTTCTAAGATAAGATTCATTTTCTACATTTTAGCTGTGCTTTGCTCTGAGCATGTTGGGTAATCCCACTCTGATGCTTTTGGATGAACCAACCACAGGCCTGGATCCAAAAGGGAAGCGCCAGGTGTGGTAAGTGACTCAGGGATTCACCCTTTAGAATAAGAGTTGCACTCTTATAAAAAAGACAGATGCCAGACTCCCCATTTCCCTACTTCCTTTCTCTTTTAATTCTATTGTGTAGGATGGTGAGATCTTCTACAAATAATATCTAAATCCTATGATTAAACATTACTTCTTACACCTGAATACAGAGAAAGCATCTAACAATATTGCAAGAGGAAATACTTCCCATTCATACCTCTAGAACACGGGTGTCAAACTCGACCATGTCACATGATGTATTGTGACATTTTTAACCTTTGCAGAGCTGGGGTGGGCGTGGCCTGCACCTATGCATCCAGCCCATGGGCTGCCAGTTTTCTAGGCCTACCTCAGCCACTGTTGGAAAATGTTGTTATGTTCCTATCTGTGCTGATAGAGAATCTGACTCATGCCGAGGAAAACTGGTTTCCTCCTAAATGGCAGATTCTCTTCCATTTTCTCCTCATGATTCCAAAGGTTAAAAGAGAAAACTCTTGAGTGTCCCCTGAGGAGACTTTAGTCATTTTCCATGGGGTGGGGTGGTGGAGAGAGAGAGGTAAGGAGAAAAAGATGTAGGTTTTTTTATCCCTCTTTACAATTCCTTCATGCAAATTCATTTGGGACTAGATGGGGGTATTTTTCCTTCTGCCATGGAAGATGCGCCCATCAGTTATGCAGGATCAGAACAGAATGGCAATGGCCGGGACAGGCCTTTGGAGCTGCTTCAAGGTTGCTTAAACTTCCTCAGCCATTTGTTGTCAACAGGAGAGCAATTCACACTATGCTGCAGGAGAAGGATGAAGGAGTCATTTTGACAACTCACCACATGGAGGAAGCAGAGGTGTTGTGTGACCGAGTAGCTATCATGGTGTCTGGACAGCTCAGGTGGGTTTCTTCAAATACTTTACCTATGTAACAAGGCTACCCATATAGAGAAAATATAGATAAAACCCAAATTGCATGAAGCAAAGTGAATGAAGTAAAGGGTAGTTCTTGTTCTGCTTCCATTTTTTAATCCAAAGAAGCTTGCTTTCTTCAGTTGGTGATATCAATATGTTTTCTAGTAATTGCTTAAGGAGCAATTTTCTATTTCTAAGTGGATTGTGAGGACACAAAGTCAAATGCTGAAACTGAATGAGTTTCATGGGAGTTCAGATGATTCCACAACAGACTAGAGAAGATATCATAGATATTACACAGATACCACATCACATAGAGCAAAAACATATATGGGCAATGGTAACAGACGTCCTGTGTATGTTTGATACAGATAGCAGGTGCTCTGGGGTGAAGTTTTTTTGTTATGAGCAAAGAACTTCCACATGAACAAATGCTCAAACTGGGCCAAAGTATGCATTCACCTTGAATAATTACCTAAGTAAAGCCACTTCCTACATGGGCAAAATTCAGGATTGACGGGAATTGGGATAGCCCACAAGATCAGATGACTTCATATAGGTATTCTCTGAATGCAAGGGAAAGGGCAGCTGCATGAAATACTAGTGGAAATAAACTATAATTCAAAATAGAATTCACAGATGCCATCAGTGTCACATCTGCCCACTGCCAGGGGTCATTTACCTGCCCACTGGTCTGCCTATGAACTGCCTGGGACTTGCAACTTCCCTGAGTGCTTCTCCATTGACTTTGCTTGTTGGAAGTCAGCAAGAAGTGGGAAAGAGCTAATTGCTGAACAACCCACAATTGTTGCTTAACAATGGCAACAGGGAGTGCAGGAATTGCTATACTGAGCGATAAGGTCAAATGGCATAATGCTTTACAACCATATTTCTTAGCAATGGAAATTCCAGTCCCAATGTCTGTTGTTAAGTGAGGACTATCTATGTCTGAATGGTATATGATAATCCTTTCTTTCTGCAGGTGCCTTGGTTCAATTCAGTATTTGAAAAGCAAATTTGGGAAAAATTACTTGCTACAAATAAAAGTAAAGGGAGTAGAACAAGGAGATCTTGTGAATACTCAGATTCTAAAGATTTTCCCACAAGCAGCACGTCAAGAAAGGTAACTTCTCTGCGCAGGTTTTAAAAATGTTTTAATTAGTACATTCCATATTCTTCCATATTAATTCCATATTAATTAGTGCATTCCATATTATTCTGAAAGTGAATTTCTTGACTTTTTTTTTGCTTATGGGTTGTGTCAAATTAACCAGCTAAATATGGCTTTCATCTGTTGCCTCTGTTCACTCTGCCTTTGATTAAGGAGCCTGATTTATTTGGCTTTAGTGTGCATTTTCTAAGCTGAATTAAGGCTCTCACATGAAGCTGTTTTCCGAAATTACTATCAACTACTGTATAGCAGGAGAGTTTTAAGTAAATGGAAGTGTAAATGTTCCTTTCTGTCAACCTCACATTAAACAGGGAGTTTTAATATTGTGGAAAACTCATGTACCTGAGTACTGTTATGACCCAGGTGGTCACGGTTAGGCAGGCCTCCAGAGAATTCTCTATTTCTCTTGGGAGTGATTAAACAAATGGCCCTCCATCGACCAGTAAGGCTCCACCCTTAGTCCCCCAAACAACAGCCCCTAGATTACCCGGCAAGTGCACAAGCAAAAGTCCAGGCATAAAACAAAGACAGTTCCAAAGGCAAAGTCTTCAAGGCTTGGGCAAGACAAGAACAGTTCTCAAAGCAAGGCAAAGCAGTCTTCAAAGCAAGGCAAAAAGACTCCTCAAAGCAAGGCATAAGGTCAGAGTCAAAGCCGGGGGAATGTAATAAAAAAACAAACATTTGTTCCTGGCAAAAGCCCTTCCTTACAGCATCTCCTTAAATTCTACTCTCCATGTGAACTTCATGAGGAGGGGTGGGGTGCCCTCCTCCCAAGTAGTTGGTTCGCCCTGTGCTGACTCTGCCTCCTCTCCATTCTCCATGCTCGGGGATCAAGCGGGGGTGGCATTTTCTCATCTCTGGAGCTCCTCTGCTCCACTGCCTGCCCTTTCCTTCCCCCTTCCTTGGTCAGCCTGCATGCTCTCTTCCTCCCTGCCTACTTTTCCAAAGCCCAAGGGACCCAGGACTGCCTCATCTTCATCCCCAGGCTGTTCCTCATGGGCAATAGGGACTGCACCATCTCCCTCCATCGGCCCAGGCTCCCACTCCTCCTCCACCTCAGACCCTGCTCTGACAGGGCCATGACAGTTACAAAGGGATGTCATGTGTATTTTCTTTGCCAGATAAGGCATCTTGCATGCAGATTCCTTCCCAAATAAACAGTCATAACTGTGCCCCAAAAATATTGTTATGGATTTATTCCTTATATTCCCTTCCCTGCTGACTTTTCTTTTTCTGTACAAGTAGACTTGGTTTCTCTATGTTAGCATTTTGTGTTAATTTAATAACTAATGATTGGTTTCCCTTCCTCTTAGGATATCCACTTTGTTGGCCTATAAGATCCCAATGGAAGATGCCCTGCCTCTTTCTAGAGCCTTTGCCATGCTAGAAGATGGTAGGTTGGAATACATTTTGCAGTGGTTTGTAAGGGCCTGCAGACTGTCTGGCAGCTAGATCAAGGGCAAATTTGTTGGCCGTCTCAATTTCAACCACCCACAATGAATAGTACTATGCAGTACTATTACTTCTTGCCAGATCCACCCCCAGCCTTGAGTGTGAGTTTCTCAAAAAGGGTAATCAAAAAGAGTAATCTTCCATGTCAAAAGCATACTTTGGATAAGGCACTAAGTTGACTCTTAAAAATCTGTGTAGATGCTATCACAGTGAGTAAAGAGATATATGTTGGATAGAAAAAGTAATTGTGCAAAGAGGAAGGAAAGCAAATTATTACCCAAGTCAGATGTAAATCAACCAGCTATAACTGATTTAATATTTTATTTACACAGCTAAACAGCGCTTCAGTCTTGAAGAGTACAGCTTTTCTTTGAACACTTTGGAACAGGTAATGGCTTAGTAATTCAAATAATATAGTGGTACTTATAGTGAGAAAGTACTCTCTTACATACTAGAATAAAAAAAGATGGTCTATAAGGTATTTTGACTATTTGGGAGCAAGAGGTGACTGGAATAATTGTAAGACTTATTTTAAATTTTAAAAAGGCCAGAGGGAAAAGTAGCTACTCAAAAAACATTTTAAACTAGCAACCTTCTCTAGGCTAAAGGAGGATGCTAAGCGCTATGCTATCTTTGTAGCGCTGGTAAAGGGAGTAATAGAAACATCAGATGCATGCTGGGGAAAAACAAAACATTTTAATGCTTTAACCTTGCATAGATAAATTTACCTTTGTGTTTCCACTTCAAGCAAAACACAGACATAAGGTGCTATAATCCATTATGCAATTATTTTATATTCTCAGATGTGCCTAGATAGAAGCCAGAATCAATGCTAGCAGTTTATAAACCTAATGTAGTGTATATGCAATTCCTTTATAGTTATTGATTTATTGTATTGTTCAGGTATTCCTGGAACTGTGCAAAGAACATGAGCGAGATTATTTTGAATTGGCTCCAACTTCTGAATGGAGAGAACTGTGGCATCAACAAGATAATTGAAAGTCTAATCAACAACCGAGGGAAACACCAGTTTCTTCCTCCAGCAAAAATGAAGGACAAATAGGTTGAACACTCTAAGGAATATTTCATCTGGACGTCCCCTGGGGAAAAGATATTCTGTAGTCTTCTGTATGTTTAACAAGTATGCCTAGTTGTGTGTTAGATTAACCCTCATATTGATCGTGTCTAGAGATATAACATTTCTGAATATTTTACAACTAACAGCAAAATGAATGTTTCTGCACTATTTTGTTTTTCATGAGAAAAACTGGAAATGGAAATATATATTTTTAATATATGTATTGTTTTTAGCCTAGCACACAAACATGTATAGATGGTATATTTTTCTCAGAATGTGTTAATATTTTTAATTCAGACAACAATTCGATGTATACCCAGTGTTTATTGGGTGGATATATAAACAGCCATACTCTAAATATCTATGTATTGTTACCATCTTCATCTTCCATTTTAATAAATAGTAATATAGCTGACCCAATTAACTATTGTACTACCATATATCATCACAAATTGTATGCCAACCTGCTTCTTGTGAAATGACTAGAACAAGAGATGAGCAAGCTTTTTAATAAGAGAAATCCCCATATGCCATTGTTAAACCATTAATTTGATAGAAAAAAATATACTGTTCTATCTAAGGGACTATTTTATGTAGACCTTATAGATTTAAAACCAGCCTTTGATTCCATTCTCTGTGTTATGACTTGGAAGAAATCTGAAAAGATCTCAATAGATTGTTGGTGATTCCAGTTGACTAAACAGATGGAAGTGGATGTTCTATTTTAGATTAGAAGTAATAACAGGACAATTTTCTTCCCCATCCTATGGAAGGAAGGAGTTAAGGAAGGCTGCATATTTACATATACTTTGCCTAATTTTTATATTTTATATTAGAAATTATCAAAAAAGAGCACTACTGACTTAATTTGATGGGTAGGTGAAAAGCAGTTTTGTCACATATAGATATATTTATTAGCACCAATTGGGTAGAGAATATTATGGGCTTTAGCTCTTTGTAAGGGGAACCGTCTGTTGATAAATTACAAGTCAAAGTTTGATAAAAGACAAAGTTACCATTTTCACACACAAAATTGGTAACTACCGTAAATAGACACAATATTCCTGTAAAAAATAAGTGCATTTATAAAAACACAGTAACTCAAGAAACTAAATAGCTATGCTCAGAATTTTAGTATTGTTTAGAGAGGGGGTCTTATTCCAATTGTTTTACATGCTTTTGAGATTTATAACTCAGTGTATGGCCTCAAAATTACCCATACATTGATACTGATTTTGGTCCATTGATGATAACACAAATTTTAACAGATTTAGTATCTAGTATGCCTTTAATTAAAATTTTATGTCTTAATTGTTGGATAAATGCAATGTTTTCTTCAGTTATCTTCTGACCTCAAAGCCCTATAGAAAAGTGCTCACTTTGGTCTCCTATCTGCATTATTTGAGAGCAAATTCAGCCATGTTGCTGGTGAAAGTTGATTCTAGTCCTCCATCTTGGATGGGGGAAATCAAATACATTGCATACATACTTTTAATATGCTCCTAATGCAAGATGGGTGACACTTTCGTTGAGAGAGAAATTTGCAGCGAAATTTACACTTTTCCTATTTGATCAGGAAGACTTAAATACAGATAATCATGAAAGGTTTTACTGGATGGCAAAAAAAGTTGAAGTTTATAATAATATTGAACTCTTAGTGATGTTTCATTACTGAACATTATATGGAAAATAACTCGTTTAAGCAATAAATACCATGTACTTTATTGAAATACCATATTTTTTGGAGTATAAGACGCACCGGAGTATAAGACGCACCTTAGTTTTTTGGGAGGAAAATAGGGGAAAACAATCTGCCTACCAGGTATTCATCTGGCTAGCGTCCTTAGTCTGGTCAGCTTTAGCACATTATTTTATCCCCTGGTTAGGACTTTAAAAAACAGTCTTCTAAGAGAGTAACAATGAAAGAGCCTGCAAGCCAGTAAGAGCTGGGAAGATCGTTAGCACCTGGTTAGGGCTAGAAAAAAACTTATTCGGAGCAGCTTCAGCACATTATTTTATCCCCTGGTTAGGACTTAAAAAAACCTTCTTCTGAGAAAATAACAATGAAAGAGCCTGCATTGTAAGAGGTGGGAAGATCTGTTAGCACCCAGTTGGGGCTGGAAAAAAAAAAGCTACATTCGAAGTATAAGACGCACCCAAAATTTCAGCCACTTTTAGGGAGGAAAAAGGTGCGTCTTATACTCCGAAAAATACGGTACAATAGGATTGTTTCTTTAAACACAATTTATGTACCATTTGTTTCAAACTGCACTTTAATTTTGTTGCCCTAGAATTAGAAGAATTGTCTTAGAAAATTTAGATTTAGTCAAAAATACAGTCATAAAATTGTTATCCTCATAGATACTTTACATTAGCTCTTATCCTGTTGTATCTTATTTTATGTTATCCTATCCATTTAACTACTATATTTCATGTGTTTGGTTTATATGCCAACTTGGTTCCTAATCCAAACGTTGTTAGATGCATCATCAGAGCTTAAAGTCTGTATTCAGACTTGTTAAAGAAGGTGACTTGGTGGTTAGATGAATTCAGGCTGCCAAATTCCCAGCAGCAGTTCAAGAGTTCTTGAGATTTTCTGGCCATTATAAATGCATGATAGCAAATGCAAGGAACCTTAGGTGATAATTACTCAGATTAATGTTGACAGATGTGCGTAAGGGAAGATTTGAGAGAGATTGTTGTAACTGTGATATGCCAATTGTAGTGCTTATTACTATTTCTGTTTTTGAGTTCAAAGTGGCAAGAATATTTGCATTCAATTTCAACATCATAGTAAAAGGAGGACATAAATGATAGCAAAATATTACTCAGAGGTTGCTCTTCCCAGATCAGAAAATTAGCAGAATAATTGAATGGAGGCCTGTAAGTAAAAGCCCTGGATGGAGGAGAAAGTAGTACAAGAGGATGAGTATTGGAGTACATGGATTTTAGGTCCAACCATGAATTTTCAAGGTGCTTGCTACATAGAAGTGCAGGAGTGAGAGGAAGTATGTTTGCATGACTGAACAAATGAGCATTGGAAGAAGGTGGAAATGATATCAAGAACTGATGGAATGGAGAGAAACTTGACATGGCAAGGAAAACCTATATGAAAAATAAAATATTACAAAATGTTCAGACAGTAGACTGATGCCCAGAATTGTGCAGTTTTTTTAAGAGAGTTGCCACATGAAACATCACAAAAATGACATGAATACTTGGGTGCTTACCGATTAATATTGGAATGACCAGTATGAATGGTTTTTTAAGCAGTTTACACAGTGGCAAAATAGCAAGCAAAATGTTGTAAAACAACTGTATTTTAGAATGTTTCAATATAATTGTTTAATACACTTCTTATAATTTGGGGGCATTACTGGTGATGAAGTACATGTTTATATATAAGTATGGAGAATTGTGCAAAATTACTTCCATGGTTAAAAATGTTTATGTTTTTTAAAAAATCAGTTTATATTTTTTTTCAGCTTCTAAGACAAGATCAAGTCAAGTAAAGAATTCATTTCAAAAGTTGTTGCCCCATGCTACTCCAACATACTTCAGGAGATAAAAATTGTCTGAGTGCCAAATTGTGATATATTATTTTCTTTCAACAATCCAGCTGTATAAATCATGTGGAACAAAGAAACATGTTGAATTTGGTGATTCAGAAGGAAATGCTTGAAAACAGGAAGGTTGGAAGAGCCTGTGGCTTTTGGGAAGTTGTACTGATGAAATAAGACACAGAAAAATAGAAATAGTTGCTTTTAAGTCTTTTGCTGAAATTCCAGCCTAATTTACTTGCCTCATGTAAGTTTTTTAATAACCTCTTCTCCTCATTTTGTAAATAGATGATGTCATTGTCATCTTGCCTCGTTTGCTGGAAGCCCAGACTAGAGATGATAATATCAATGGAAGTCCACCTGTGGGTGCCACTCCTTCTCTGTGCTTGAACTGAAGCCCATTGGTTGAGATCACTCACATTTCAAGTGATAAGGGATTTACAGTATATTCCCATAATTCTCTCAGACATAAACATAATTACATTTGAAGCCTGGACATTGTAGACCCTATACTTTGCGCTCAGAGGCCTCACTTCTTGCATGGATTAGGTTTATAATCTTATCCATGCATCCTTCCTTGTCCTCTAGAAAACAGTGGGCCTTCCTCTGAGTAGATCTTCATAACATTGTCATTGTCTGCAAAGGCTAATTGGAGTGTTTTCCTTGCTATTCAATTAGTCTAGTCAAAAGCTTAAACTAATGTTTTTTTCATCAGTCATACTAAAGTTGATAATCTTGTAATGCTTCATAATGCTGCTTAAGTGCTTGAATAGTAGGAATTAAAAGGAACAGTAAGAAACTTGGCATCATATCAGTTTGGAATTCAAAATGCCTAGAGTAGCCCAGAAATCCATGGCCAGGGCTGAGCTCCAATTTTGCAGCATTTCAGTTGTTTACTCAGTTGGGTTGTAATTAGTTGAATGGGATCTCTAACATATTTTTTCAGGCATGTGATTATGAAATGGATTTGAAGCACTTTGCTTGCTTGTTTGCTTTGTCTTTTCTACCCCAATTAAATCTGCAGGTGATGTTGAAGTGGATTTGAAGTAGAAAGTTATTTGTGTTATATATGTAGATTCCACATGTAGGTTTTTCTAGGAGCTTCCCAAGCGATAGCATCTTAGAGATGTGGAGCTGCCACATCACAAGCACCGGTCCCTTTGGTCTGTTTCTTGGTTCCAGAACAGTGGGAGGTTATGCAACCATTCGCCTTCCCATCAGGCTTGACTCCCACATTCTTCCCTTGGCTACAACACCATTACATTGCAGTGGTGGGATTAAATAATGTAACAACTAGTTCTCTGCCCTAATGACTGGCTGGGTAGGCATGGCTGGGTGGTCATGTGACTGGGTGAGTTGGCCAACTCTAGATGTCACTCACATCGAGGGGTGCCTCATCTTGCCTGGTCTCTCTTTGCCACGCCCGGCACTGGGTGGTCATGTGACTGGGTGAGTTGGCCAACTCTAGATGTCACTCACATCGAGGGGTGCCTCATCTTGCCTGGTCTCTCTTTGCCACACCTGGCCATGCCTTGCCCCTCCCCTCCCCACCCCACCACTCCTTGTCGCACCTGGCCACTCATTACATGGGAGCGAGTAGTTTTCAAATAAAAAGAATGCTCACTTTGTGCAAATAAATAACAAACATCTTGACATCAGGTCTGATGCATCTTGCAAAGTATTACTGCTCATTCTAGTCTCCCTTCCGGGAGGTCCATCTCAGATTGTAGGTCCATCTCAGATTGTAATTTGCTACAAACTCTCTTGTCCTTTGCATCATTCTATGGAAGATTATTCTGAAATGTTATCCATGATGTTTGCAGCTTTAAAAGTTTGTTTCCTCCAACCCTGTTTTTGCGTGCAATTCTTACAATTGTTTTGACATTCCTTCCTCCTTTTTAAGCAAAGTAGTGGTTAAGGTGCTGGCCTAGAAACCAAGAGACTGAGTTCTAGTCCCATTTTAGGCTTGAAAAAATAGCTGAGTGACCAGTCACTCTCTCCCACCCAGGGGAGGGTTCCGGTTACGTTCGCTACCAGTGCGCATTGTGAGCATGCGCAGAAGTGAAATCGCATCCCACCATGTGATTTCACTTCCGTGTATGCTCAGGACGACATTACAAGCCGAAACACAGCTGAGGAGCTTCTCAGCTGTGCTTCGGAGGAAGAATAAAGGTCAGTATTCACACAAGAGCAAGTGGGAGGGCTTTTTCCCGACAGCTCAGGATGCGGAGAAGCGCCAAAAAATGATGTCATCGCTGGGCTCCTACCGGAGCTGTGCTCCTCACCGCACCGATAGGAACCCACCACTGCTCCCAGCCCAAACCACTTCTTGGATTGTGATTGTGGGGAAACTAAGATGAGGAAAGAATATTAGATAAGTTATCCACCTTGAGTTCCTTATAAAGTAATAAAGACAGGATAAACATCTAACAAAATAAATAAATCATTTGTGAGAATGATGACCTTCTAAAGGAGAAGGAGTGCTGACTGCCTTATCACACGACTTACACTACTGCATTTATTTCATTTTTATCCACTTTTTTTCTCTACTTTTTGGTTTATTCTTCAATGATGGCATAGCCTTACCTGTCTCACATGCCAGGGTTATGTGGGAAAACATCAGGTAAACACATCCATGTGACTGACAGGCAATGGCAGCAGAAATCACTAAGCAGCTACATTAAGACAGAAAGATGCAAAAGACATTAAGACCAGGGTACAAAAGGAAGACGATTTCAGGGAGAAGAGAGCTGAGACATCCACCTTTCATCAAACTGGCACAAACTAGTCAACTACAGAAAGGTAGGAAAGTCATCCATGCCTCTTTTATGTGCTCCTTCCATTGGAAATTTTGAAATTGTTTCAAATTGACAGTGTAAAAATGGCTCAGCTCTACAATACTGGTGATCTTTTTAATGATCTTTCATTAAATTTAAAAAGCAAACCTTGTCCTTTTTTTCCATTTAATCAATTTTGCCAAACATCTCCCCAACTCACAATAAAATAGTGCTCACAACTCACAATAAAATAGCACTATTCCAATATTCAAGGGGCTCCTAAAAATGAGGGGGTCCATCTATTTTCCAAAGTAAAAATTTACTATTTTTGTATTTAGACAAAATACAAATGCCATCAAATCTGTGTCAACCCTTTGAAATCACATAATAGATTTTCTCCATTTCTTCTAGCAGAGCATATAAATCTAGAACTATAAATTTCTGGGAAGCAGTTCCCTCATTTTGAGAGATGTTAAATTAAAATGAAACTACAAGGAAAATTACTAGAGAAGAAAAAAAGAAGTGGGGGGGAGTTTTAATCTCCACCCTCATTAATTAACACAGATTCTCCCCTGCAAATGTCCTGCCATTCCCTGTAACTGAACTACAATATGAACGTAGCATGTGCTGCTAGTCTGTTTTCTTGAATTTGAATTCTGCCAATGTAAGATGATTAAGGAATAGCAGATAGTTAGAGTATCGTTCAGACTAGGCAGTGACACAAGGAGCCAAGAGCCAGTAAATTATCTATTTACATCTCTTCCTCCTTATTTATCATGGAAATATCAAGCTGATCCTCTATTGCTGCCTACCAATTTTCTGCCTGAAATTTCTATTTATTAATAGGGAATAGTGATTAATAGGTCACTACTCCAGCTGTTACTAATTCTTTGTGTGGTAGTTTCAGACACTGTAGAGGAAACGGGCACTGGCAAATCAGCCTTATTGTTCCTTCCACTGTACTCATCACACATATACTGATGGTCTCCTTTAGCATAGACATGATGTTGCACTCAATGAGTCCTCACTAGACTGGGACTTCTCACTCATTGTAAGAATTCAAGCTTCTAGATGTTTTGGTTCCCCTCCTGATTTCAGAATCAAAAATTATGTTTAAACTGTGTATATGTTTTTTTTTTGGGGGGGTGCTGGCATTTAAACACTCAGACAACCAGTCAGTCAGCATCTTGATTCAGAGATGAAGCAGTCTGTTTTTCTAGGTTTAGCTATAAGTAGGAAGGCTATATCATGGTGGGGATGTTTAGAATCCTCTCCACCCTCCATCCATCCCGATCTTACAGTCTCCTCTTCTTTATAGTGAGTTGGTTTTGTTTTATGCTTTTCCAGTTCCTAAATTTCTTTGAATGATTCCTTCTTTTCTCTTGTTACCTTTGAAATGTAAATGGCATGTTTCCTAATCAATGACAGTCAAGCCTTAATTCATCAACTCTTACCCTGTGCTGTGCTGTGCTGTGCTGTACTGTCTGCCCTGGGGAGACATTGTGAGCATTAACTGCATTGTTTAATTCTTCACACTGGAGCCAAAAGTCATCCAATGAACTTCCAGTGAACTCTTGTATCTGTGGGTTGAATAAAACATGGTCCTGAAATTTTATTCCAAAGCTGCAATCATTATACCACACCAATTTTTGTAGGTTCAGGTATCTCTTTAGTTGCACTTCCTGCAATTTAGTGTTGCATTATAAAATCTCCTAAACTTCTGGATGTTAATTTACCGATAGAAATAATGACTGGAAACAGAAAAACACTCTGTGTAACAGTCATCCTCCATGAAATGTTTTCTGTAGGTAACAGCTGCAGTCTGATAGTGGATACAGCCCGGGGCTTCTTGTGCTATGCTGGGTCTCCTTGTCTTTCTCGGGCTGAATTCTCATTTACTGATTTGGTATGAAAAGCCAGCATTTCACATACATTCTTTGTCACATCTCTGACACTTCAAAAAATGTTCCTAAAATGGACAAAATTAAATGAGATTCTTATCCCACCTATACTTGTAATGGGGCAAATTACGAGGGCTAATACAGCTGTAACAGAAGAAAATGCTGCTGCTTTCTTGGCTACTCTCCTCAGGAGAAAGCCCTGTGGTCAACCTGACCATGGGAAAAAAAATACCTGGAAATTTACGTATGCAGATATTAAAGGGATAATACTGATTGCTGCTCTTAGGGCCATGAATTGGTATGGGCAAATATATCCTTTTAATCATGAAATCCTACAAGATATTTTATTGCTTCCTGATATGATCCGCTATTTTAGTACCATGCTCCTTATTTTCTTTGTGTGTTTGTTTATGGTTGGAGTATAAGAAATAGATCAAGCATTGTCATTTCTACTTTGTTTTTTAGAATACCTTGTGCTGTAGAAGTCCAAGGTCATTTTTAAAAATAATAAAGACCTTAGCAGCTGGATTGAAAAGTAAGTTCAGTGTTTTGTGAATCAGATATAGATGGACAGATGTTAAAAGTTGGTACACATCCCATAGCACCATTAAGAACAATTGGGCTGTGTGAGCCATTTGATTCCTTTCATTCTTGCATTTGATCTCTTCCCTTTTTTTTTCCTGTAAAAGTCCAGGCGAAGTTGGTGTTGCTTGAAAGTAAATTTCTATGAGAAGTGGCAAGAAGGGAATGCCCACCAGAGTATGGGAAGCCTTGGGTGAAGAAGTACAAAGGGCTGAGATATTTAAGAGTTCTTCGATTGATGGAGCCTTGCTAAACAACTTGAGTCATTTAGTTGTATTTTGCATCTACTTGAACTCTGATCTAGACCAGTGGTCACCAACTGGTGGTCCATGGACCACTGGTGGTCCACAAGAAAATGTTGGTGGTCCGCAGAAAAATTATTTGCATTTTTAATATTGCACTAAATACTATTTATCTTTTTTAAAAAATCATATTAGTGGTCCGCGGGATTTAAAATTATAAATTTAGTGGTCCCTGAGGTCCACTGATCTAGACTTCACTAGTACCTGAGTTTTACCTTTGGAACTCTGACAAAAAGTTGCCTACCTTTGGTTATTATTAACCTCAACACTGTGATCACCTAATCCCTTGAAACATTGGTGGAAGACTTTGGACAGATAGATGGTTTTATAATGCAGCTCAAGTAGTATGTTATGGCTTCTTTGTTTAACTTCTTGCTGGAGTTTCATTCAACCATGAAAATCATGATTTAATGAAACTTTGAGGGGACTAATCTGGGGAATCTGAATGTCTATTAATCTGATGTCATCTTATTTGTGTAATTATACTGTATAACTGATAAAAATGATGCATTAAAACCTTGATTTAATGGTCATTATTCTATGAAACAGGAGTGGAGTCACAGTTCAAAAGTTCCTAAAATACCTACCCTGAGTTCCCCAGTGTGGTTTGTCAGTAGAAATCGCCTAAGTGTAGCAATGAATGTTTGACAGGGGATGTAGCAATAAAGTAAGAGAGCAAGGTAAGGTTAGAGTGTTGAAAACAACATGATTGCTGGAAGTGGTTAAAGAGCCTAGAAACCAAGATACTAGTGACACCGTAGCCATGAAAGTCAGCTGGCTGACTTTGAGCCAGTCACTCTCAATAAGCCCAATTCTTTTCAAAGGGTTATTATTGTAGGGAAAATAGGAGGAGGGAGGGGTATTAGGTGTGTTCACCATCTTGAGTTATTTATAAAAATAATGAAGGTGGGAAACAAACAAACAGAGTTTCTTTGAAAATTATAAGTAATGAAAATTATAAGTAATGAACCACAAGACATGGGTAATAATACTGGGCATCTATAGAGGTTCATTCACAGTGGTCTTGCAAAAATTAATCCATAAGGTCAATCATCTGGAAGTTGAGTATGGCCACTAGACTGGCTTAAAATATTTTGCTGCTTATCCAAGTAGCATCTTCAGTTCTACTTGGATAAGTAGCGAAATGTTTTGAACCAACAAGAAAAGAAATCCGGTTGCCATGACTCAACTTCTAGACAACTCTAAATAGATGACTGAGAATCTTCATGGCTATCTTGCTCAACACTATGTTTTTTGATTACTTAATTTCTTTATTAGATTGAGATAGGCAAATAAGCTCATCAATGATCACTTTTGAAGTATTGCAACAAAAGGTGAAGCATCTGATAGCCTCTCTAACGCTGATGTCCAGTGAGTTCTAGTGAACTTTCCAGAAATGAGTATGTTTCTCGAATGCTGGCATTTATCCTAGAAGATTTCTAGACTAACCCCTTGAGCCTGTTTATTTACTTATTCTATTTGGAGACCACACAAGTTCCACAAGTTCCTAGGGGAGGTTACTGTAGAGACAGAGAAACAGAAAACCAAATAATTAAAACACACATATGTGTCTGGAAGAAACACCCAAACATACCAAATCTGCAAAAACTAAGAGACTTGGCATCCATGCTAATCCCAGGGCTGGGAGCACAGCCATGTTTTTAATGACTTCCGCAACAGCTGTAGGGTTGGAACCATATGAATCCCTGCCCACTCCCATCCCATTGTTTGTTGTCCCAGATTATCTGTTGCAAATGTTTTACTTCCATATATTTTGCATTGCCGTATTTGATTTAAACAGCACTGGGCGAAGAAGTAAAACATGGACAATTCAGTAGAGGCTCTACTGTGAAATCTTGAACATGAGAAGAAAAATCTTCCATGATAAAATGTGCACTTTGGACATAAACCTAAGCTACCATAGTTTCAAAATTATGGGGAGGCATCATTTCAAGGGAATGGATAGAGAAAGCTATAGGTAGTGAATGCACAGGAGGAGAAAAGCAAATTGGTTTTCAAGCAAAGCCTAAATCAAGCAGGTGTAAGTGCTTGATTTGCAGCTGTGGCTAGGGGGGCTTTTGCGCAGGTTCACCTGGTGCACCAATTACGACCATACTTGGAGAAGGAGGCTCTACTCATGGTCACTCACGCACTTGTCACCTCTCGACTGGACTACTGCAATGCGCTCTACATGGGGCTGCCCCTGAAGAGTATTCGGAGACTTCAACTGGTGCAAAATGCAGCTGCGCGCACTGTGGTGGGTGTTTCAAGGTACACCCACGTAACACCTATACTCCGCCAGCTGCATTGGCTGCACATTGGTCTCCGGGTACAATTCAAGGTGCTGATCATCATCTTTAAAGCCCTACATGGCTTATGACCAGGCTATCTCTGGGACCGCATTCTACCTCATACTTCCCTTCGACCGGTCAGGTCCCACAGAGTGGGTCTCCTCCAGGTCCCGTCAGCCAAACAGTGTCGACTGGCGGGGCCTAGGGGGAGGGCCTTCTCTGTAGGGGCCCCTGCTCTCTGGAACCAACTCCCCCCCCCCCGGAGATCCGAATCATCCCCACCCTGCTGGCCTTCTGAAAAGCCATCAAGACATGGCTCTTCCTGCAGGCGGGGTGATGTTGAGACGACCTTCCATCTGACGTCTCCCCCATGTATATATGATATGTTTGTTGTTTTAAAATTGTTTAAAATTGTTTTTAACATTTATTTGATGTTCCCTAAAATGTTGTACGCTGCCCTGAGTCCTGAGGGAGTAGGGCGGCATAGAAGAACTTCGAATAAATAAATAAATAAATAAGTGGTGTAAGTTTTTATACAGTGCTTCAATCTTGAGCAGTACAGCCTTTCTTTGGAACAGGCAAAAAAAAATAAAAATAAACTAATAACCTGATGTAGTGTGAAATCCCTCTTCCAGACACCAAATTGGAAAGATTTAACTGTTACCATGAAGTGACTAAGTCACTTTCTAAAGGCTTTCTGCAAATATCTTAATGTTTTTTTAAACTTGCAATATATGGAAACGGATCCTTCCCTGCCATTTCTGCAATCTCCTGTCTGCTTAAAACGGTGCATACCAATCTGTACTGCAATATTTGAACATTTTGCAATTGCGATGAAAATATTTGGGTTTTTATTGCTTTCGTGTTTTATGAAAAAAATGGGATATTAATGAAGTGGAAATTGAAACATGTGCCATTCTTTTAAATATAGCCAAACAGATTTCTGACATCTCTCTGGAATAGCAATCTAAACAGAGTCTCTTGAATTGATTTCTGACTTCTGAACAGCCTGCCTGTACTATCATGATGTATACAGGTGCAGCTTCTGAGACATCAGAGCCTTAAACTAAGAAGGGTCCTATGCTAGAACGATCTCTGATTGTTGTCTGACCATCTGGTCACTCAGACATAGCCTTCTTTGAAGCATCCTCATATCATACCTTTTATGTACACTGAGAGCATGTGCACCAAAGACAGATTCCTTGTGTGTCCAATCACACTTGGCCAATAAAGAATTCTATTCTATTCTATTCTATCATTCACTTCTGTGCTTGCTGCATGGAATGATGGCATTCTGATTAGAGTGGGCATACTTAACTTCACCAAAAAGTACCCTACAGTATTTCAATATTGCCTGGTCTGAAGGATAAATAATTAGTGGAGTTATACCTTACTTCCTATTTCTTAAATATATGTACCCTAAATTAATTCAATTTTTACTGAGAGTAATTTTGACTAAGCACAACAAATCAAGGCTTGTGCATCTGGCCTTTCTTTTCTCGGTGGTCAGGAGTCATATTTAATTTTATTTATTCAATTTATATGGCCACCCACCCTACCATGGTGACTCTGGATGGCTAACAAAGTTTTGCTGTTGTTCAGCCACTCAGTTGTTTCTGACTTTATATGATGAACATCATTTTATCCAGATGATTGGCCAGGAATAACCTGAGCCCTAGAATGCCCATGCTGGTGTCATTTGTGATAGTATCAAGTGAGTTTGTCTTCTCTTGGCATCTTTTTTAAAAATCAAATTTCATTTGATTTTTCCAAATATTAAGGTTTTCCCTCCAGTGACCCTTGCCTTCGCATGATGTCTCCAAACTAAGTAAGCTTCATATTAGTACTTCCAGTGAACAACCTAATCTTACTTCATCTGGTATTGAATAGTTTTGTTCTTCAGGCCCAATTATTATCAATAATTTTCCTTCATTCAGCCTTTTGGTGGATGGGTTTTAATGGATGTATGACAATGTGATGTTTCCACCCTTTTGTGTTTTGTCCAGATTTGTCTTAGCCTTTCTCCTAAGTACCATTTCAGAGCTACAGTCATTGTCCCTGTGAATGATTGAGCCACCCTTGAAAGATAAAATAACCCGCTATCTCAACTTCTCTATTTGTAATGGGTTGGAGTTGCTTGTTGGCATAACTTTAGTTCTTTTTCAAGGTTTCTGAAAGGCAGAAAGGACGCAAGGTAACCTTTACTCTGTATATGTTTGCAGTTGTGTTCCATTTAATAAAATCCCACTACTTCCTCCCTCCTCCCCACCATTGTTGTGCTGTGACTCTGAGCCAAATCTATTGCCTTGTTAGACCAAACCATTTGGCAAATCCTAGCAGATCAAAAGAAAAATCTGAATGGGCAGGAATTATGGCTAGCAACAGACAGTAAAAACAAACACTTACTATACTTTGGACCATTTAAACTTTTCTTTAAAATTCAAAGCAATACTAATTCAGATGCCATTATAAAGTGAGAATTGAGTTGTTTTGGGTTCACTGGCCAAGCCTCTTTCATAATTTGTTTTAAAAATCATGGATGAATTTTTGGTTCACTGTCTGCATAGATGAAAGGTATTATTTATTTGTGAGATTTATTTGTGAGATTTATATACCGCCTCACAGTGCAAGCACTCTCTAAGCGGTTTATACCAGTAAGCAATGTATATTTATATTGCCCCCAACAATCTGGGTCCTCATTTTACCTACCTCGGAAGGATGAAAGGCTGAGTCAACCTTGAGCCGGTGAGATTTGAACTGCTGACCTGCGGATCACAGTCAGCTAAAGTGGCCTGCAGTATTGCCTCTAACCGCGCCACCTTGGCTCATAATAAATTCCCCCCCAAAAAAACCCCATCAATTTTGCAAGACACAACGCTGGACTTGTGAGGATCTCAAGGATGGGCGATCCTCTTAGATAGCTTGTTCAAGGTTTTCTGACATACCGTATTTTTCGGAGTATAAGACACATCTTTTTACCCCCCCCCCCAAAAGAGGGTGAAAACTTGTGTGCGTCTTATACACCGAATGTAGCCCCATCCAGACACCCCCACTCTTTGATCTTTGCCTGCCAGCAATTTACCTCCTTGCAGCAAACAGCAGCAGAGCCTGATTAGCACAAGCCGCTGATTATCTGCCTCCCGACACTCAGCTGATTGATTGAAGTTGCCGGCAAGCCCACCTGCTAAAATGAAAGTGAAACTAAAGCTGCAGGGAGGCAAATTGCTGGTGGGAGAGGCAAAGACAGAATTGTATTTTCTTGTGCTAACCAGACTGTGCTGAAACTGGCTGGCTGTTTTTTTGCTGCAACGAGGTAAGTCAATAAATATAAATGCCTATAGAATGTTCAAATTATTAGACTTATTTTTAAAGACTGTTTTATTATTGTTCTAGACAACTTAACAAAATGAAGAAGCTTTTTAAAATAAATGCTTGATCTGAAGAGGTCCTTCAGATTGTATCTTCTTTTAAATAGCAGAGAATACTTCCAGAAAGCCACATCAATTTTAAAGATCTGTAAAAGTATAATCTGAAATGTCCTGTTTTAGTATTAAGGATTAAGGATTAATATTAAGTATTAGTATTAAAAGAAGGCAGCTGAGTTAAATCCTGACTTATTCATGTTTGGAGTAGATCTATTTAAATAATTGGGAGGAGTTAGTGTGATTACATTTAAGAAAACTTTCTGGGATTAATATACTGCCATAATGTACATTTCTGCAATTCTTTGCTATTTCTATGGGTCAGACACACATGCACAGAAATACACAGCAAACAGTGTATATCATCTGTGTTGTTTGCTGTTTGCTGTTTGGCAAATTGCTGGGAGGCAGAGGCCATTTTTCCTTGTTTTCCTCCCCCAAAACTAAGGTGCGTCTTATATTCTGGTGCATCTTATACTCCGAAAAATACGGTACTTTCTTGAAGTGATCTCCATTGCCCATATCTCACCAGTGCAAAGCTAAGCCATTTTACTCAGTCCTAGGTATCCTCAATTAGAGCTGAGATGCTTATCAGATTGGCCTTGGAAGTCTGCTAGCATCTGGATCTGTGCAGGATCTGATGCTTTCATCAAAACAACAAAAATAACCTTACAAGTCAAGATCTGACCCATTCATGCAGAAGTTGTCATGCATGTTGTGACAACCAAAAGGATGGAACAATGAAAGGTTATAATGCTGCTTTCATCATTTGAAGCCCCTGTGGAGTCCACTATGACATTCATCTACCATTGTAATTTTAATAATATACAGGCAAACGCAAAGCTCTTTATTCTGTCAGAAATCTAAACCTGGAAGTTATTGAGAGTGGATATGGTCCTGACTGCAAAAACAGTCTAATAAGAGGAACTCTTTAGAATAATGAGAAATCCATTGGAGTTTGTGTATGGACTGGAGTCCAATTAGATTTCTGGCTGCAAAACAAACCTCTAATGGGCAGAGATCAATTTTTCATTAGCAAAGTTTTATTCCCCATGAAAGTATGAAAAAGTATCAAGATACTTTACCAATCTTGAGGTTCTTGTTGATTGTAAGTTGTATTTTTCAACAATATTGCAAAGTTGTTGAAATCAACACAGTGCACCAGCAAGGCTGGCTCAAACTACTATACAGCAAAAGACATAGTGATGTTTCTTATACAAAACTGAGCAGTTGATATTTTTTTCCCCTTCTACCCTGGCCAATAACATAGACCTGAGGAAAAAGCTATCTTTGGTGGATTATTATAAATTGCATAGCACACACAGAGCTTCCCCCATTCTCTCATTTCTGTGCCGAAAACCACCTTATTGTTTCTTTAAGCAAATGCAGACTGATACACACAGCTAGCACAATATGTCTCTTCCTGACTGATTGTTCTATCCAATGTGAAACATTGAGAGTGTTATATATGCATAAAGGAGCTCAGGAGTTTTCAGTCAGGTCCGGAGAATTAGAAGAATTTACATACCCGCTGCTCATTGGTCCATTTGAGCGGCGGGAAAAATAATACACTGTCAGTGACCGGCTTGGCTGATGGAGCTCTTTAAAACAGTGGTCACCAACTGGTGGTCCGTGGACCACCAGTGGTCTGCGAGATCCTGTATTTTTGGTGGTCCGCAGAAAAATGATTTGCATTTTTTATATTGCACTAAATCAGGGGTCCTCAAAGTACGGCCCCTGGGCCAGATACGTGCAATGAAACATTGTGTTGCTGCAGAGAGTCTCCCCCTTTGGGGTCTTTTTGTGCGGGTTGGCGGGGGGCAGAAATTCTGACTTGGGGTCTGCTTCGGCCTCCTGGTGTGGAGCTTTGGGCAAAGGCTGGAGAGAAGTGCCGCTGGTGGCAAAGAGCCAGAGGGCCTTGTTCCAGTGGGACTGTATCATGGCCTGGAACTGGCTGACCATCTCAGCCCGCTGAGCCTCCAGGTGCCGGGACCTGGCCTTGCACTCTTGCAGGTCTTCCTTCTGCTTGGAAAGCCTATGCTCGTAGTCCTCAGTGAGGTGCTTCTGCTAAGCCTCCTTCTTGGTCAGATCCAATTTGAACTGAGCCAGCTGTTTTGCCAACTCTTTCTCATGGTGGCTGCTTAGCTCCAACAACTGCTTCCTATTGGGGCCCTAAGGAGCCCAGGCGGGCAGGCAAGGAGTGGCTGGGAGGGGAGGGGCGAGTAGAGACCGGCGAGGCGCCCCTCGATGTGAGTGACATCAAGTTGGCCACACCCACCCAGTCACATGATCACCTAGCCACACCCACCCAGCCAGTCATTAGGCAGATCATATTAGTGGTCTGTGGGATTTAAAATTATAAATTTAGTGGTCCCTGAGGTCCGAAAGGTTTATTTATTTATTTATTTATTTTATTTATTTATTTGTCAAACATGTATAGGATAGTAGTAGTTTGTATAAACATAAGTAAAAAGTAACGATAAAAGAGGACAATAGGACAGTAGGACAGGGACGGTAGGCACAGTGGTGCGCTTATGCACGCCCCTTACAGACCTCTTAGAAACGGGGAGAGGTCGACTGTAGACAGTCTAAGGTTAAAGTTTTGGGGGGTTGGGGAAGAAACCACAGAGTCAGGTAGTGCATTCCAGGCATTGATCACTCTGTTGCTGAAGTCGTATTTTCTGCAGTCGAGTTTGGTTGGGGACCCCTGCTTTAAAAAGAGAGCACTAGCAGAATTTTTTCTGATCGTGGTTTGGAAATAAAGTGCTAAAGTTATTGCCGGTGTCCTGCCTCTTCATTCAAAGCCCATACTTAACAGAGAGAACATAAGTAGCTGAGCCAATCAGTTGGACCAAGTTAATGTCATATCAGAATCCTTATCACAAGAACATTGAAAACAGAATGGCTCAAGAAAAACCCATATGATACCTACCTCAATCTCCTTTCAGCATCTGCTAAATTATGCAGATTGTTCACTCTACTTCAAGTTTTCTCAAACTTGGCAATTTTAAAGTGTGTGGACTTCAACTCCCAGAATTCCCAGTTGCCAAGTTTGAGAAACATTGTTCTACCTAATCGTAGGGTTTCAGTTCTGGGAGTTGAAGTCCACACATCGTAAAGTTGCCAAGTTTGAGAAACTGATCCACCTAATGCTAGGGCTGAACCGCCAAAGACAACGAAACATACACATCTTAATCTCATTTCCAGATTTGTGTCTTTAAAAATGCATATTTTTCAGCTAGGTGCAGAAAAAAAATATAAATGTTAATAAGTTCTTTGTCTCTCTCAAACTCTGGAATATAACGTAAGTTCTTTTTCAGAGATACAGCTGTGTGAATACTGATGAAATCTTCAAAACAAAGAAATCAGTTCAGCTGTCCTGAGAGGGAAAAAATGGGAGGAGGGAAAATAAGAACACCAAAGTATTGTGAAAGACTGCGGCTTTTTTGCTGTGTTAATGAATTGAAGGAATGAAGACATGAAAAAAAAAAATAGTAAGCTGTTGTAGCATTCCACCCCCCCCCAAACAAATCACATTCCAGATGGACATTGGTTTCATTCTGTAGCTAATTCCTTTCCTCCATTTCTTGTTCAAATTGTTTAAGGTAAGGATTTCTGTGTTACTTTCTCCTGACTGCATTAAAACAATAATCCAGTTATGCAGAATACTATTTAGATTTCAGGCATTATGCAATTTAACTCATTGAAAGCTACTATAAATTCAGTTTGACTCTATCTCGATATGCCTTGCCTGGATTTATCTTGTTGAAGTCGATCCTGCTTCTGAGTAAAGCTGTGTCAGATTAAATTATATTAATTAAATTAAATTAAAGATATTTACTGAAGTTTCTTAGAATATTGTATTGTTGTTTTTTCATTGCCAGTCTAAAGATTATGGATAAATTGCTTTCTGCATTGTTGGACACTAATATGGACCTCTACCTGGACAGCTGGAAATGCTACTAAGTGCAGTGGAGTAGATGGGAACTCTATACTGAGATTTTATTTTTTTAATGTTTTTGGTCTATCTATTCTATTGTGTTTAGCTAAGGAAAAAGTGGCATGCTCAAATACTCTTGGTCAAATAATTCTAAGTCAAAACCCTGCATGGCTTTCACCTGTATCGATCTGTTTAGGAAATAAATAGATGCACAGAACATGAACCCATAAGCAAGGAAAGGAGTGGGATTGTAATGTTTAACCTGTGCCTCCCACTACAACTTGCTTGGTGTTAAGATTTCTTAGTGGATTTCTTTTTGATTTCAAGCAAGCCTTACCATGCAGACGGAGTACGTGCGAAAAAGAGGCTTGTGTCAACAGACTGCTGCGCTCTTGTGGAAAAATATAATTCTGAAATGGAGGATGAGAATGCAGAGTTTTCAGGCAAGTGCCAAGCAGCCACTTTCACTACTTCTGTGAAAACAACCCCCCTTTCCTCACCCCACCCCACCCCGCTACTCCCCACCGAGATTCCTTTTCTTCTGGTTTCCTTTCTCTATTTCTAAACAATGAAAAGTTGGGAATGTAATGCAAAAACTGGACTAAAGACTATTTGTATTGTGTTCATTGTATATCTTGATGAATATCACTGGTTTTGGAAAAAGGAGAAAGTACTCATGTGCTTCTGTTTTTTTGGTTCTCTATCAGCAACATACTTTGCTAATGGTCTATGACATCTCAAGAACTTTTCATGTGAGATAAGGGTACAGGATGGAATGGGTTCAGCTAAAAGACAGACAACAATACTTGACTGCACACTGACATAGCAGGGATGGTCACACATTTTGGAAGACTTCCAGGGTACAAAGGCAAAAGAAGAAAAAATCACTTTGTACATGTGAAGCCCCAAAAGTCCAATACATAAGTTTAAGAAAGGGCAAGTTAAAGGATCTTTAACTTCTTGCTAAAGGACTTTTAGCAACTTTCTTGAGTTGCTAACATTTCTTGTTATAACAAAAAGAGAGCACAGGGCATCCATTTAAATGCTTTGCTTTCTGTGCAATATAGGGAAAATTGAGTTTTTTGAAGAGTCATCTTTTCAGTCTCAAAATTAAAATTGTAACACTTTAGGAATAAGGGTGGTTCTAAAAGCATTTTTTTAAAGCTTCCTCCCATCTGCCATTAACCAGCCTGCTGAATTCAAGATTCCTTTTGGGGTTAAGAATGAATGTGTGACTAAACAGAGCTTCCTCACTGTCATTACAACTTCTCCCCATCAGTAGTGGGTTCTAAAACTCCAAGTGGGTGGGCAGAGCTTTTCGCCACCGCCCCACCGCTACTGGTTCACAGAACCTGGCCAAACCAGGAGCAACCCACCACTGCTCGCGATGCATATTTTATATGTGCTTCTGTAGGGTGCGATGCCAATAGACACACATATAGGTGCATATATGCATGATATGAGAGTGTGCATGTATGCAACATCCTAGATTCTCTTTTGCTTTATTTTCATTAGTGTCGATCCCCAATGATAAGCCTATGGTTCAAAATAGAATTGCCTTGCTGCGATCATTCCAAAATACTGTAATGGATGTTAATAACTTGGACTTATTTCATATTTCCAGGAATGGTTTTCTTCCCTGGTTCTCCTCAGTATAATACTGTTATCAGCATATGGGTTTTTATATGAGGGGACTGTCGAAATACCTCATGCTCTCCTTGGAAAACCTTCATTTAATATTACTGGAGTTAAACTTTTGTATGCTCCAAATACTAAGATGTCAAGAGAAATAATGAAGAAAATAGAAACACTCTCTCCTTTAAAAGGTATAAAGTATCTGTTAAAATGTTTTGAAAGACTTCAATAGATGCTAATGTCAGCTGGGCTTATTTTGATTGAGTTTGGTAATTATAGAAAAATGATTGCAGGTATCCTCCAATGCTGTTGAAACACAAGTCAATTTAGACAAAGTGAGCAAGAGAGCCAGTTGGGTCTAAAAACCAGGAGACTCTGAATTCTAGTCCTGTTTTAGGCATGAAAGTGTCTGGGTGACTTTGGGCCAGTCACTCTTTCTCTCAATCCAACAGACCTCACAGATTAGTGTTGTGAGGAAAATAGGAGGAGGAAGGACTATTAGATTTGTTTTCTGCCTTGAGTAACTTACAAAAACAATAAAGGCAGAATAAAAATAAATAAATACCACTGGTATATGAATTATGACTGAGTTCATATATCATGCTACCTGTGGTTTGTCTGTGATGTTCTTTATATATATTATGATAATTAACCTGATAATAAAACCTGTTTTCAGATGACTATAGCACTGTTTTTCTTATGTAAAAGCAAAAATTAAACAACTTGGGGGGGGGGGGGGGTGTAGATTAGTATGATAGGTGAACCAAGCCAATATATTATGCATGGAGATACATTTGAGATCAAGGTAACTATCAAATAGATGAATGAAAAGCTTTGTGGGAACCCTTCAATCATGCATTTCTGCTTATTTAACTTAGGTTAACTTAGGTGTTAACAGAGTTCATGTCACAAGATTAAATATCAGTCTAGTTTTTTAATATTATTTTGGCCAAATTTTTGATAATAACCCTTGAATGGTTAACTGATACAGCTAATAAAACATTAGCGTGCAAAGACATTTCTCTTTCCCTGTCCTACGTAGGATCTCACTTACTGACATGATTTCTATGCTAAAGGTATTGAGACAAAAGTGATGGAAGATGAGAAGGCCATGAAAGATGAGAAGGCCATGGAAGATGAAAAGGCCATGGCATCAGCGCATGACTACTTCTTAGATATTATTGGAGTTGTATTCCAAGACGAAATGTCCTATCGACTCCGATTTCCTACCTACAGAACAGTTACACCACACAAAGAACTTGCTGTTATAGGTAATTCAAGATGGCTGTGTTTCATTCTAGCCTTTCATACGTCTATAGAAATGTTTTTCATCCTTGGCAACTTTATGATGTGAGGACTTTAACTCCCAGAATTCTGCTCAGCATAAGTTGCTGGGGAATTCTGGGAGTTGAACTCCACACATCTTAAAAGTTGCCCAAACTGAAAAACACAGGTTTACATGAAAGTCAAATGCAAATATAGCATCATATGTTCTTATGCTATTATATATTTGCATATATACATTGTGTGTGTGTGTGTGTGTGTGTGTGTGTGTGTGTGTGTGTGTGTGTGCGTGCGCGCACACACACACACACTTTCAACATGGTTTACAACATTTCATTTTTAGAATGACACTATAATTTTCATTTACAGGGATATACATACACATATGTGCAGATTTTAAGTGACACTATTTTCATGCTTATTTATTGGAGATGTAACAATGCAATTTATGTTATAAATTCAGGGTATCAACCCTCAGAAGACCAGAATGGGACAGAACAAAATCCTGTTTTCTCCTGATCCCTTGTGTGTGAGAATGAGTGAAAACAAATCATGCTCTTATTTGTGAGATGATTCTGGTATATTGGAAAAGCAATGAACAAGATCATACCAAGCCAGCAAACTAAAAATCCATTGTATCTGAAGAAATTTGATTGGATTAAAAAAAAAGTGTCTAAAAAGTGTGTCCTGTTGGATAGCCATTGGTATTGTTAAGTAGGCAGCAGTTTGTTTGATCTGAGCTGATTTATTCTTGGTATATGAAACCCTAAACAAATTTAGGGGATTGGTTTGTTTGGAAGGGCTGCATGGTTTTGGAGCATATGGATTGTATCCATGTAGTCACCATAGATCTTGGGGGTGGGGGGTGGGGAAAGAAACACTAAAGAAAGAGAAAAAGGAAAAGGAGAATGACTACAGGAGAGAAACAATAAGTCATGTTTGATTAAGTTTTAGGGTTAGGGTTAGGATTCATCATCCAATGGAAAGGAAAGGAAGTGGTGCAAAAAGAGAAATAAATCAAGACAGAAAGTAGCTACTTGGAACACAGTAAGGAGAATTATGTTACAAAGATCTAGAGATATGTTTGGAATTATGCTAACTGGGAGTTTTAAAGCGTACCGTATTTAGTGGAATGACAGTGTGAAGGAATCTGTGAATTAAAAAAATACATACAAGAGCCAGGCTTACTTAGATTTCCCCTGTAAGAAAGCAGACAACAAATTTCCTCAAAAACAAAGTGGTAAGAGGACACTACAAAAATGAGGATGAGGGAAAGATACTGTGTAATCTGTAAAGAGAAGAAACAAATATTGCAAAGAATATAGACAAAGAAAACAGGAAATAGCTATGATTATAATAGGCAGAGAAAATGGAGAACAATTTGACAAAATAAAAAAGCATTTTGGAAATTAAAAGGACAAAATAAAGAGTATCCAATGGGATGATTAGAATTAGGCTGCAAGGAATGCTTGCTGTGGCATTAGAAGCATATTGGATGGAGATGTGAAGGTATGAAGGGAATGCTACATTATTGACTGAGAACTTGAATTATCTGCACTGAATGTTAGACAGATTGCATAATAGCAATAAAGAGCATGGGTCTGAAATTAATGTATCAAATCTGAAGATAATTATGGTTCACATGGAAAAGGAAATGAAATTGGCAAGTTGTAAATAAATGGCAAAAAAATGAAGCAAGTACATGAATTTGTGTGCTTTGGTAGAATGTTTACTAAAGATGGAAAAACAAATGGAGAGGATCTGTTAATAAAGCTCTACTAACTTGACTCTATCGGCAAGATCTCAGATTGGGTGGCTTATAAAACTTGCACCAAATATGTTGTATTTTAATACTTTTTATGTTTCCTCAGTGTGGTGCATTGTTCTTTCATTATTATTATTATTATTGGTCTCTGTTTGGTTTTTATCTATTTTTGTATGTCACCTTGAGTTGCTTTGTGGTTAGTTGGCTTATAAATCGAAATGGCAATGATAATAATGTACAAATGCTGATTGGAAGGCAGAGGCTAGCTTGTTGTCTGTGGTAAGGAATGAATGTTTGTCAACTGAAGTAAAAATGGCAAAGAACAATTTTTTTGTCCACCTTGTTAAATGAATGTGGGAGTTGCATATGTCAGGAAAAACATAAAAGTAAATTGAATGTGGTACCAATAGGTTAAGCACATATGTAATATATTTACAGTGGACCATTTAGATTTATTATTAGAGTTGGAAGGGACCTTGTAGGTCATCTAGTCCAACCCCCTGCTCAAGCAGGAGTCCCTACACCATTTGAGACAGATGGCAGTCCAGTCTCTCCTTGAAGGTCGCAAGTGTTGGGGCTCTCACGACCTCTGCTGGCAAGCTGTTCCACTGGTTGATCGCTCTCACTGTCAGAAAGTTTCTCCTCACTTCCAGGTTGAATCTCTCCTTGGTCAGCTTCCATCCATTATTCCTTGTTTGGCTTTCTGGTGCAATAGAGAACAGCCTGACCCCCTCCTCTCTGTGGCATCCCCTCAAGTATTGAAACACTGCTATCATGTCACCCCTGGTCCTTCTCTTCGCCAGACTGGCCAAGCTCAGTTCCTGCAACCGCTCTTCGTATGTTTTATTTTCCAGACCCTTTATCATCCTGGTTGCTCTCCTCTGCACTTTCTCTAGGGTTTCAATGTCTTTTTTGTAGTGTGGTGACCAAAACTGGATGCAGTACTCTAGGTGTGGTCTGACCAAGGCTTTATAGAGTGGTACAAGTACCTCTCTGGTCCTTGATTGTATCCCTCTATTTATGCAGCTCAGGACTGTATTGGCCTTTTTGGCTGCTGCTGCACACTGCTGGCTCATATTTAGTTGGCTGTCTACCAGGACTCCGAGATCCCTTTCGCAATCGCTGCTATTGAGTGTGGTTTCGCCTAGTTTGTATATGTATTTTTGATTCTTCTTGCCTAGGTGCAGAATTTTACTTTTCTCTGTGTTAAATTTCATTTTATTGGTTTGGGCCCAGTGTTCGAGTCTGTCGAGGTCCCTCTGGATTTTGAGTCTGTCCTCTGGGGTGTTTGCTACTCCCGCCAGCTTGGTGTCATCTGCAAATTTGGTTAGTTCTCCTGCTATTCCCTCATCTAGGTCATTTATAAAGATATTGAAGAGTACTGGGCCTAGGACGGAACCTTGTGGTACCCCACTGCTTACTTCTCTCCATGTGGACTTAGAGCCATTGAGGACTACTCGCTGGGTATGGTTGGTCAGCCAATTGTTAATCCATCTGGTTGTGTAGCTGTCTATCCCGCTTTTTTCTAGCTTATGAAGGAGTAGGTTGTGGTCTACTTTGTCAAATGCTTTGCTAAAGTCCAGGTATATTATGTCTACTGCATTACGCTGGTCTACTAATTTGGTCACAGTGTTGAAGAATGAAATAAGGTTGGTTTGGCATGACTTGTTCTTAACAAATCCGTGTTGACTGTTGGTTATTGCTTGGTTTGTTTTTAGATGATGGGAGATCTGGTTTTTAATTATTTTTTCCAGTATTTTCCCAGGTATTGATGTTAGGCTGATTGGTCTGTAGTTTCCTGGGTCTGTTTTTTTACCTTTTTTGAAGATGGGGACCACATCAGCTCTTTTCCAGTCCTCGGGTAGTTCCCCTGTGTTCCAGGATTTGTGGAAGATGTGGTGCAGTGGTTCTGAAATGACTTCTGCTAGTTCTTTTAGGACTCTGGGATGTAATCCGTCTGGTCCTGGTGCTTTGTATTCGTTAAGTTCAGATAGGTGATCTCTTACTGTATTTTTGCTTAGGTTGAGTCTTGCTTCGAATCTGTTTTTTATATTTGTGTTGCTGGGTAGTTGAGCTGCAGTTTCCTTTTGTGTGAAGACTGATGCGAAGAATGTGTTCAGTAGCTCTGCTTTGTCTGTGTTGTCTGTTACTTCTTTGCCGTCTTCTCTCTTTAGTGGACCAACTGTTTCTTTGATTTTTTTCTTGTTGTTAATGTGTTGGAAGAAGCTATATGGAAGAACCATATAGCCTTTATTATAAAGGATGGTCCTGTTTCAGAAACATGTTCCTTAGATTAATTTGATTTAATTATTTATTTTCTTGGTTTGCTCTTGAATTTTCCTTTGTAAAGCCAAGTTATAAACAGAAACATTAATTTTCTTTATACTTATGGACCTCTTTCAGATTTGCTTTTTCAGGATTGTCCTTTATTTTTTCCAAGAAAATATGGGCATATAATATGTCTGACCCAGTTCAATAATGATAGCACTTAACTTAGAGTCTTCAAATCAAGGAATAGTTTGAATGGAAATAAGAATTAGAAACAGCTCCCAGTTTCTTCTTGACTTTAGATAGGAGGATGTATTACGCTAAGTATTGTTCAAGATGTCAGTGAGTTATATTCTCCTACTCTTGTGTAAGATAATTTTGGTTGGCTCCAGTACTTCAAGTGCCTGAGGAAGTCAGTGAAGTTGGTAAAAAGCAAAGTAAAGTTCTTCCCTCTCTCTTGCTCTTAGATTAGAAGAGAGGGAAACTCGGTGCTTCTCAAGCCTTTCTGATGGGCTGTTTTCTTCAAGGCCTCAGTGCAGTGAATCATTTTCCTGGAGATCGTCCTGTCCAATGAAATCCCAACTTTTCCCCAGTTAATAGAGACTGTTAATTTATAAGATTGAACATATAATATTGTAAAAGTCTGCTTCTCTTCTTTTTTATAGATACATGTTTCAACTTTTCCTCAATTTATTGTGAAAATCCGAGGTATTGGACTCAAGGCTTTGTCTCATTGCAATCTAGCATTGACAGTGCAATTATAGAAGTAAGTGGATAGGCCTTACTTTTAGCTGCAGTAGTGGCAGTGACATTTTATAGTTTGGTTTGAATGACAACTCTGTTCCAGGGGTGGGTTCCTCCCGGTTTGGACTGGTTCTATAGAACTAGTGGCGATCCGCTGGTGATGTCACGATGATGTCACCGAACCCGATCGGTCAGTGCCAGTCCATGGGCACCGCCATCTTTTTTTGGAATTTTTTTTTTAAAAAATGCATTTTTCTCTTCTTTTGAGCATGTGCAGTAAGTGAGGTGAATGTGTAATTTTTGAAGAGATGTGTATGTGTGTGTATGTGTGTACATACACATACAGTATATATAGTAGATAATGTATCTTTTTGTGTGCCTGTGTGTAATATGAATGTAGACATATGGCATATATACATAGGATTAAATACTATATTTTGGATGTTCAGTAATAGTAAATAGACAGGGAAATTGTATCTCGTTGAGGCCTTTGAGGCAAGGAGAGGCCAGGCACCCTAACCCTAACCCTTGACATGAGTGGCATCAAGTTGGCCACACCCACCCAGTCACATGACCACCCAGTCACATGATCACCCAGCAACCCCTACCCACTCCCACCATCACATGACCTTCAAGCCATGCCCACAAAAAAGCTACGCCCACAGAGTGGTAATAAAACAAATTGGAACCCACCCCTGCTCTGTTTCTTTAATTTTGTTTGCAGTTTTATATATTCTGATTAACCGGGCTGCTGTTTATCCTACTCACTGCCTCTGGATCTCCCTGGGCTGTAGAATAGAGCTCATTCTAATCTATTCAGAGTGTACTCAAGTGCTTTCTTTTTCCTAAGTATGTCCTCTTCTTGATTCCAGTATTACATCATTGTTAGGTTCCTGTATCAGGTCAGTGTGTGTGTGTGTGTGTGTGTGTGTGTGTGTGTGTGTGTGTGTGTGTGTGTACACTTTTAAGTAATTCAATCATTTTTTTCTTTATAATGGAGTTGACCAGGTGGCATGGCAAATCACCTATGGAATAAGTTATCAGTAATTTCAATGTCTTTTCTTTTAGAGGATCACCAATCACTCTGTTTGGGAAGAAATGACTTCTATCAATGGCATCCGTATGAAATCACCTTCTGTTACAATGGGATCTGAATTAGGAAACGGTCTGTTCCTTTGGTCCCTATCACTGTGTTTTGCTCCATTTATGTATTTCTTGGCACTAAATCTTTCAAGAGAGAAACGGAAATTAAAGGAGGTGATGAAGACAATGGGACTACGAGATGCAGCATTCTGGTGAGCTATAAAATTGGCTCGACTCCTTTTCTCAGATGGATCCAGCAGGTTTTAAAGAAATGGATGAATCCATGCCAGCCAGAAAGCTCAGCACAGAATTTATTGAAGCTCTGATCATGGAGCTGGTGCTGTTAATAGGAGCTCCATGTTAGGTTCTATTTCCTTTGGACCTCTAAACACTTACGTGACTGACGGTGTCACCATTCAGGTCCTTGTTTCCTCTTTATATAAATGGCTGTTCTGGCCAGCCATTCTGCAACTTAGTTAAATATAACTAAATATTGACATTTGCAATTGTACAAAATACTTTGGTAAATTACCCAACTTTGAAGGGCACTGCAACCACACGTACAACATACTGTGTCTGTTTCTGGTTTTTATGCTAAACAGTGTTATTTATTTACAGAAATAACTGTATTCTATCTATTTTAAGCCTACTTACTTTTCCATAAAAGAAAAAGCTTCAAGTATTTAAACATAAAGCCATCATAAATAATAAACCTATGTATAAGTCAAATCTGCCACTGTTAGCACTCATATATTTAAGAAAAAACACAGTAGAGCCTTCTTGAAGATCAATAAGTTGGAGGCACAATTATCTCAGGAAAGATATTGCCCCAAATTGTGCAGCCACTGGGAAAGATTATGGTTAGGACTTTTACCTTACTTAGGGTAAGGATCTCCAATATTGGTCAGAGGAGAAGGCATTGCAGGCATTTGAGATGGCAACTTCAACTTATGAATTTATTATGAATTGGGTCCTCCCATAGCTGTGCCTCATTGGATCTAATGAAGTTTACAGTTGGCTCACATCCTGTTCTAGGTGAGCATTTCTGTTTAAAATTCTCCCTTTTGACTCACCCATTCTTTTTATTTATTTATTTATTTATTAGTTGCATTTGTATGCTGCCCACTCCACAGAGACTCTGGGCGGCTCACAACAGTAAAAATTCACATGCTGTATTTTCTGTATTTTAAGCAACTAACTCTACCCAGGAGTCTGCTAACATTCCCTGCTGCTTCTAATTCTGCTTCTACCTCTTTTAATTTCTCAAAGATAGCCTATGCATACACTGAGTAGACCCTCAAATGGAACAGATGCTTTTTCTTATCCCCTCGAACATTTCTTTATACTGTTGCACATTTCTTTATGCTCCTAAAAACTCAAACAATGCTACTGTGAGCAGATGCACCTTAAAGCATCTTTCTTTCCATGGATTTCCTTCCAGTTTAAATATTCAATATCTAAACTTGGAGCAAATGTCTTTGGGGTGTATTTAACAAACTTTGTAAGTATGTTTTTAGGGATGAGGCTGGAAGAGGTATAATGTCACTAGGGTCTACTCCAAAAATTGATCCTCTGCTCATTTTAAAAAACTGCTTCTAGCCAGCTAGGATTGACCATGTTCTAGGTCACTTGGATCAATTTTGGCAGGACCAGAACTCAAGCCCAATAGCATTCTAGATGTCACTCCTCTGCTAAACAAGAGATGCCAAAAACTTGATAGCCATGGAACTGTTTTCTAGAGTCCTTTCATTGACAAAAAAAAGTTTTCAAGAAGAGCCAGTAAGTCCTCGCTCTGAATAGCAAAAGAAAAAGACCACAAAGCATATCACCTTATGTGGATATTCTTTGATTACATCTGCCAAAGACTCTGAAATCTGGGAAGAGTTGAGGGAGACACCTGCTTTATCTTTATTTGGAAGAGGAGACTTTAGTCATTTTATTATTATAAATTTATTACAGTCATGTTAACCATTTGTCTGAAGTAGTGTAGGGTTTCCTGCCTAGGCAGGGGGTTGGACTAGAAGACCTCCAAGGTCCCTTCCAACTCTGTTGTTGTTGTTGTTGTTGTTGTTGTTGTTGTTGTTGTTGTTGTTGTTGTTATTATTATTATTATTAATTTATTGACCAGAGACTAGAACAAACAAAAACACTCAGTAAATATACAATTAAAAGTTATAAAATAAAATAATAAATAACAGATAAAATCCATGATAAAATCCAGCTTGTCAATTACACATAGTCTACATTACTAAAATTACAATCCATAAGCTGTGAGGCCTATAGTCAGTTTAATACTAATAGGGAAAGGAATAAGCAGGGTTTGCCATATTTGTCGTATAAATTAGCTATGGTGGATTAGACACTTAAAGGTTAGCCACAGTTGGTATATATATCGCTATGGTGAAGAAGACACATATTTGCGACGAATCCCCACTACTGTTGCGCAGAATCTGGCCACCTGTGCTGTAGTTATGGCCTGTTCATCCTTAAGCAGCCACTGAGATAGGTAGTGTCGGAGCGGCCAGGATACTTTGCAATTATTGGCAGAATATATTTTTTCCTAATCTCCGTATAAAAGGAGCATCTAAGAAGCATGTGTCCCACAGTCTCCACCTCTCCTGAGCCGCAGGTGCAAAGTCTTTCCGTGAATGGTATTCTTTTATACTTGCCATACAAAACTGCCGATGGAAGAGCATGGAAGCGCTGCTGATGGAAGCGCATGCTTGTGCAAGTGCAAAGGCTTTTCGGTGGTTTGCTGATTCCAACTGACGAAGGCACTGGCAGGAGCAACAACACATCTAGTGGCATCTGGAGCCAGAAACAGCGGAGCTTTCCCTAGGTCCACCTGCCTCTCTATGTCCTCCACCCTTTGTCGCAGGGTTTGTCTTGCTAGATCATAGTCCATCTCGAGTAATGAAGCTGGGGAAAAGCCTAATTTGGCAAGATTGGACTCAACAGCCTTGATCCATGATGAAGAGAATTTGTCTTGGAGGATTAACGGAGCAAGACCTTGCAGAAAGAAGTTAAGCTTTAGCCAAAGATTTAGAGACGCTATACAGATTCTTGCTTCGACTTTTATCAATCCTGTCTCCAGGCACAGAAGAGCATTTGAAACACAATGTGGCATCTGGAGAATTGATCTAGTGAATTTGGATTGAACTATTTCTAATGACGTAAAACACGAAGCTGAAGCTGATGGTCCAGGCAAAGACCCATAAAGCAGGGGCGGCTTCCTAATTTTTTTACTACCACTCTGTGGGCGTGGCTTGCCAGCCATGTGACCGGGTGGGCGTGGCTTGCCAGCCATGTGACCGGGTGGGTGTGGCTTGCCGGTCATATATTAGTTATTTCAGAGAGATGTTACTACTATTTTTGCTATTTTATACCTTACATGAAAAGCTTTGCATACAAAGTGCGTGTTACACCATGGCAGCACAGCAACCTTTATATGCAGAAAATGCTATAGTTAAAAGACAAGCAAGTCTCATACAGCATTTTTGGTTTCAGTCATGGATTCCTTAGATGAAAATATTGAGGACTGTTAAAAGAACAGTATCTTTTAACAGTCCTCAATGTTTTCGTCTAAAGAATAACAGTATAAAACTGTATAAAATTAACAGTATAAAAGGTTAAACTTTTGGAAAACTCCCACTTTGGGAAGCTTTAGGCAAAAGCGAAGGAAAAGTGTCAAATGTGAGCTTCTTATTATTTTCAAGTGAAGAGATAGGGAAAGACTTAATTGTCAGGTTTCTGGGCATGCGCAGAAGAAAAAAAAATTTTAAATGAAAAAAAAATTTTTTTTTAAATGGCAGCGCCCAGACACCGACAACTGACCGCACTGGTACTGTGACGTCACCAGCGAGCCGCTACCGGTGCTATAGAGTGGACCGCACCGGTAGGAACCCACCACTGCCATAAAGGAGCTGAGCTAGCAACTTGGTCACAAAAAGTTTAATAGCAGCAGGGACATAGTATCCTCCCTTTGTGCAGAAAAAATTAAGAATGGTGCTTGCTGATCTTTGGCTCAAGGCAGCTGCATATTCTCCATGTGCTTTTCTTGAACCATTGGCCTGAATGACCACCCCCAAGTATTTGAAGGTGGTTACCTGCTCTATTTTGTGTCTATTTAGATACCATGAGTAAAGTTTTGGTCTTTTTGCAAAGGCCATGATCTTTGTTTTCTCATAATTTATATCCAGTTTATTGTTATTACTGAAGAAGGGCTCGCAAGGCTCTTTTAAGGCCTCCTGGCCTCCTGGAGAGGATCACAGCGTCATCTGCATAGAGCAGGAGGGTGATGTTTCGGTCACCTATTTTGAGGGGTGGTGATTTGATTTGTTTAACCATTTTACCATATCATTTATATAAAAGTTGAAAAGCAGGGAGCCAAAATGCACCCCTGTTTAACCCCCTTTCGAATTTTAACTGGCTTTGAGAGGAACCCTTGCATATTACACCTTACCTTAAGGGGTGTTTTAGTGTGTAGGGCACGTAATAGATGAAGAAGCCTGTGGTCAATTGAGGCAGCTTCTAGCTTCTCCCATAGCTTAGTCCTAGTAACTGAATCAAAGGCTGCCTTAAGATCTATAAATCCAGGGTATAATGATACAAGACTATTTGAGATGCATTTTTCAATCAGGTGGTGAAGAACTAAGCACTGATCGATGGTGCCTCTCCCCTCTCTAAACCCGGCTTGCTCTTCAGTGATCAAATTCTCAGAATCCAGCCATTCTTTTAGTTTATCTTGGAGGTGTTTGGCGTAAAGTTTGCTGATTATATTTAGCAGACTTATTGGTCTATAATTGGCAGGGTCAACTCTTTTTCCCTTTTTAAAAATTGGGACAACAATTGCCAAGCCCCAATCTTCTGGGACATAGCCAGTGGAGTCGATATAAGTGAATAGCACCACCAAAACTGGTGTCCACCACTCCAAATTGTTATTCAGTATTTCAGTGGTAACGGAGTCAGCTCCTGGGGCCTTCCCAGTCCTGAGTTGGCCAATGAGCGATTTGATTTCGGACTCTGAGACCAGGGGCCAATTTGGTAAGTCCTTCATTGTAGACCTTATACTCTCACTGGACGGGTCTTCATACAGTCTCCGAAAGTGAAGTTCCCAGGTTTTAGGAGGTGTGTGGACGTCTAATGGAGTATGTATTCTGTCCGAGTGTCTAGCTATTAAATGCCATAATAGAGCGGAGTTATTTTGCCAGAATAGAGCGGCCACAATAAGCTGTTCCCAGGAGGACCTTGCGTTTTGTCTCTTCTTAAGAGCAATCAGTTGCTTATATTGTTTTTTGAGGGTAATAAGATGATTAAGGCTTGTTTTGTTGCCACAAAACATATCACCCAGAGTCCCTAGGGAATTGGGCAGCATAGAAATGGAAGAAAATAAATAAATATTTTTTTATTACAGTTGAGGGAGACACCTGTTTATCTTTATTTGAAAGAGTCATCCTTGCCTCCTTGGTGTTGGACAGCCAAGACATTTAAAGAAAATAGTAATAATTTTATTTTTCTGTCATTCCTTAAATTGGTGTAGGCAAGGGGTCATGGGAAGGCTATCGAAGGCCTCCACTCTTCTTCATATTAGACTACTGTTCCTAACCAGACATGACTGCCAAATGCTATTTGATGATAAGAGCCTCGGTTTTACTGAACAAGAGAAGCCTTTCCTGCAATCAATTGTTTTTTCTCCTGTAGACTAGGACCATAATGTTGAGCTAAAATGGAGAAATGATTTAGGGGAGGTGGAGAGAAATCAGATAAATGTTATCAAGAAGGTTAACAATGTCTTTTTCTCCATAGGCTCTCCTGGGGTTTGCTCTACACCATGTACACCTCAATTCTAAGCATGGTGCTGGCATTTTGTCTGAACGCTACGTATTTTCACCTAAGCAGCAATTCTGCCTTATTTGTCCTGCTTTTCCTTTATGGCATTTCATCTGTAAGTCTTGGGCTTTCCTTTTCTCAGTTAAAGTGATATGTTTGATGCAATAAATATTTCTGTTCTGCTGGAGGACATGTTAAGAAGAAACTTTTAAAATATTAAATTAAAACATTTATTTCTCAAATGTTCTCTGTTTTTAAAGAAGCACCCAAACATGGGAATAGTTTGAGGGATCCTGGAGATACCGGTTCAATAAAAGCATACCTGGACAGATTATTCCCTTTAGCGGAAAGCTCTTTTGTGTGGTTAGATGAACAATAGGAAAAAGCATACCTCTTAAATGTTTTATAGGCAATTATTCAGAATTTTCAGTTCATCCCAAATGTTGCAGTCTGCTAACTGGCTTAGGCCGGTTAAAGAGAACCTGTTACTTCCTTATTTTTGAAAAAGATACCCTGAGCATCACTTGAATGAAGATTACTTCGCTGTTGCCCTTACCATTATAATGACCACAAATGGAATATGCAGGTCTGTGACGCTCTCTGAAGACTGTCTTGCAAGTTTTATTGGAATAGTTCCTTGAGGAAGATCCCCACATGGGATAAGAAGACTGGAGTTTTCTCCAATTTGTGATAGTTAGGGGCAAGGGTGGGGAAATGGACACCCTCTAAAATAAATGTATGAGGGGGAACATTCTTATGCAGTTGTGATATAGTAGGAGAAGTTTCCAAAGAGAATGAAGTCTAATAGCCATGGTTCTAGGTTAAAAAGTTCAACCATCAGTATTGAGTGGCAAAGCAATGAAGCTGAATAGATATTTATTCAAAATTATTGAGCATGGTGGCATTAGGAGTCTGTGGAAGAGTAGGAAGCAAAAATAGGTGCCAGGTTCAATTTGTGGTCCCACAGTCTTTTCATGTTTCCTGAATGCCTCAGCACTTAGAGCCAAATGGACTCAATTCAGTGTACTGCTGAGTTTTAAACTCTCTTTATCTTGAGCATTTACAGTTTGATTGGACTCCCATTTCCTCTTGTTTAGAGATATAATAACCTTTTGGGAAATGTGGCTATTGGAAGGCATTATACACTGTCTTCCTATTAATTCAGTTCAGTTTGAATCCTGCCCAGCAAGTATCTATTGCAACAATTTATATTTTTAATGTAGGATGCAACATATAAATTACATATAAATACAGAACAATAATTTACTTGTTCTATTGTATCTTGCATATTTGTAGAGACTGTACTAACTGGCAATTTCTTCTTTCGCAGATATGTTTCTGTTTCATGTTGAGCTCTCTCCTAAAGAAACCCAGACTCACTAGCTTTGTTATTTTCATCTTCATTTTTTGTTGGGGAACCCTCAACATTATTACAACAGTCAGGTTGATACCCCCAAGTTTGGAGTTGATTTTGAGCATCTTCTGTCCATTTGCTTTTGGTGCTGGGATTTCAAAGGTAAAGTGACGCACGTTTTTTTACTTCAAAATTCTATCTTCCTAATCATGATGCAACTAACAGGAAAGACATCTGACACTCACTCTGGCAGCTTAGGTATTTCTCTTCCAAAGATATTTTGATAGGAACACAGCAAACTAAACAAAATGGCAATCCATTCTAATCCTTCCTTCATACTGCTTAGACCCATGCCTCCATTCTAAGAGGGTTAGAATTGAATCAATAGTTTAACTTACTAAACAGTTAGTTTCATTTCAATTCTTTGTTCTTTTCCATGAGAATTTGATTTACCAAAAAAAAACCTTTGTTGTTTTCATGCAGGTTTTCTATTTTCAAAAATATGGAATGACCTTTGATTTTACTGACTTAATGTTCGAACCGTATGGTTATTGCTTGCTTATTGACAGCCTCTTATACATGCTGCTGGCTTTCTATTTTGATAAGGTTGTGCCTGGTAAGAATATTCCTATGAATATATTATAATTTGCAAGTTGCTTTTCATTTATGCAAGTTGCTTTTTATTATCTTGGAAACATTTTTGAATTAGGAATAAACTGTAACTGGCCTGAAAAAAGGTGGGAAATAACAAAGTTGAGACAGCAAGTACTATATCTTTCTTTAGATTAAGTTGACTGAAATTCATCTGAAGCTCCTAAATACAACAGTCTTGTTCACATACCATGCATACATGTATGACCTGTAGACCATTTTAAAGAAACCCGTGCTATGCAAAGCATAGAAATGGTGTAAAAAGCAATAGCAATAGCACTTAGACTTATATACCGCTTCATAGTGCTTTACAGCCCTCTCTAAGCGGTTTACAGAGTTCAGCATATTGCCCCCAACAATCTGGGTCCTCATTTTACCCACCTCGGAAGGATGGAAGGCTGAGTCAACCTTGAGCCGGTGAGATTTGAACAGCTGAACTGCTGAACTAGCAATCAGCTGAAGGTTGCAGTGCTGCTTTTAACCACTGCACCACCTCGGCTCCTCGCCAAGGAGTAGAGTAAAGTAGAGTAAGCAAATGAAATTAAAGGTGGATGACAAGAAAGAAGAAAAACTTTCCTTTTGTTTTCTAAACCTCAGTCATTTTGTGGAGCTCATCAATTCCATTGGCTTCTCATTTTTGTGCTGCAATTCAGTGGTGGGTTCCTACCAGTGCGGTCCACTCTATAGCACCGGTAGCGGCCCACTGGTGATGTCACAGTACCGGTGCGGTTGGTTGCCGGTGCCTGGGCGCCGGCATTTTTTTAAAAAATAATTAATTTTTTTAAAAAATTTTCTTCTGCGCATGCCCAGAAACCGAGTTTCCGGCACTGCTCATGCGCTGCCTTCTTACCCCACAATGAGTCCAAGCAGGGGAGGATGGCTGAGGGAGCGCAGGAGACGCTGAAAGAACGGGCGGCAGGAGCTATCTCAGTTCCCCTCCCTTCAGCAGTCCGAGAAGCCATGAACGTGCAATGATGGTCCTAGGCATTTTCGCACGTTCGAGGCTTCTCGAGCTGCTGAGGGGAGGTGGAATGGGCAGCAGGACCTATCTCAGTTCCCCTCCCTTCAGCAGTCCGAGAAGTCACGCCCACCCAGTCACATGGCTGGCAAGCCACACCCACAAAATAAGCCACGGCCACAGAGTAGTAGTAAAAAAATTAGGAACCCGCCCCTGCTGCAATTCCATTCCCATTTATTTTCCCTACATGACCAATAATTCCAATGCATTGCTTTCATACAAATCAGTCACTTTGCATTCAAATCACAAATATTCAGCATCCATTCATTCTGAGTCTTTTAGTCTCTTTTTTCATCATTGCCACATTTGCACTGCATTTATGTTTCTCCTGACATAATCAGCTCCCACTTACATCCACAGAATTGGCAGAAACCTGCTTTTATACTTAGCAATTTCTGCTTCTCTTGACAAGCATCTTCACAACAGAATTATTCCACCCAATACTTTTCTACCAGCATTTGCCCATCTTAAAATATTTCCATTCATGATCCTATTTTTAGTAAATATTCTACCAAGATATACAAATACACAAGTTCTATGGAAGTGCAATTTGGACTTTTAAGAAGCAGGATAGGAACAGTACTTTGAACTTTGGTGTTAAGAGAGGGGACCTGAAAAATACCATGGACAGGCAAGGAAACAAACAAACAGATGAATCAACAAACAAATTAATCTAGAATTACTCACTTGACGCCTAAAAGTCATATTGTCCTACTTTGGACACATTACACATAGACCTAAGTTTGTGTAAACGATTCTAATTCTGGAAAATATAAAAAAAGAGGGGAGGAGGGAGGGAGGGAGAGAGAGAAAAGAGAAGAGAAGGGAAGGGGAGGGGAGAGGAGAGGAGAGGAGAGGAGAGGAGAACCAACAGAAAGGTGGATAGACTCAGTTATAATGGCAATGACTGCACTATTGAGAGATTGGCAAGACCCAGGTTACAGACAGATTGCCCTGGAGAAAAATCTAGATAATCACTAGAGATCAACAATGACTTCTCAAACTCATATACAGTATATAAACTTCTTTCTCAAACTCATACCTATCTACTTGTCCTACTGAAAATAACAATTGGATCTAAAGTCAAATTGTCGTTGTATCCTTTCAGGCAGAATTTTTCCTGACACTTAGCCAGGCACCCTTAACAAACTATAGCAATTTGCACTGTCTTGCTATCATTTTTGACAATCAGCATTCGCAGCTGTCTTCACATATACTTTATAAATAAATTGTAAGCAAACTATATTCATGCTGTGACATTTATTAAGTTATACCCTCTCTACCAAACACTTTGCTATTTTTCAACATTCTAACAGCACTTAAAATTTGCTTTTCATCATTTTTTCCTTAGATACAAACATTCATAGTATTCATTTTATTTTTTTCTCTTTGATATACCACTATCATCAACATATTTCCCATATCATTCCCATATTTTTAAAGTACTCCTATCAAGAATATCTTTTCTCACTTAAAGCCCTGTTCTCATTTTAATTTTTTTGCAGCATTTTTTTTTATTTTTGTTACTGCTTCTTTTCTTTCATCTTTTCACCATCTTTCTTCACAGTGTCTATCAGCTTAACACCACACATTTTGGTGGCAGTCTGCAACGTTCTTTCAAGCTTCATTTTCTTATGAACCTTTCCATTTATTCATTTGGGAGATTAATTTGTTTTCAAATAACTTTTCATACTGGACCAATCTATTCTCTCCCTGCAATCATTCTACGTCCATTCTCATTTCTTTCACTGTTTTTCTCCAAATCCATTTTTCACAGGATTATTACTTGATAATTATTGTAAACCTGCTTATCTGACATTCAGAACCTCCCTTCATTTTTCTATCCTTCACTCATTCTTTCAGTCCTTCATCATAAACAATCAATTGAATCATGCTTGTATATTTATATTCATATATTTTGCCCCATGTACACATGAATAGACTTACACTTTGAACCACATAGTTAAAACAAGGAGATCTTTTTTCTAAGTAGATGCACATCAAACAACCATTACTTTCATTCATTGGCCAAATAGTTCAATCACTTCTGTACTTTTCATCCTTTTCTCTACTCATATCATCTAGCAAAAATGTTCCTCCTCCCCAGGATCTAATTCACTCATCATGCTACACAACTTTCCCCAAACCTGATATTGGTTTTTCCATTATTACTGCATACCAAAACATGTTAGTATCACCAACCAATGCATTCCTTTTTTCATATACAACCACAACAATCTAGATTACCAATTCTTACTTTCTAACGTAGATCTTTGCCCTTTCATTCATAATTAAAACCATATTTTTATTCCCTATATGTATGCCACAAGATTAGGCTGCCTTTATTCAGATCCAGAAGTGGGCTCCTGCCGGTTTGACTGGTTCTATAGAACCGGTAATAAAAATAGGGACTGGTTCTCTGAACCGGCAGTAATGGCAGCCTGGCCACACCCCAGAGCTGGTTCTTTCGGCCTATGGTGCCGCCATCTTGTTTTTTGCTTCTGTGCATGCGCAGCAGCTTTGCTTTGGCACTGCGCATGCACGAAGCATGCCTGAAGTGCCCGCGCGCCTGCGCAGCACGCCACGGAGCGAACTGGCAGCAATGAAAACTGAAACCCACCCCTGCTCAGTTCTATTATGTCACCTCCCTTTATCTTAGTTTCAAAGACCTGAAATACAGTGTATCTGTTTTGTTTTATTCACTTTAATGGTTACTTAATGTTTTCTACCATATACATATATTTTCCTTAGAGCCTAAACTGCAATCCTCCATATGTCATAGTCAACACAGATGGAGTCTTAGAATTTGACCTCTTTCTTCTATCATGGCTTTCAATCTAAGACTTTCACATAATATTTTTTCGTTATATAGATAAATTACAGTGTAGGTTAACCAAGAGCCAGGTTGCTGTAATGGTTAAAGTACTTGCTTAGAAACCAGAAGACCATGATTTCTACTCCCACTTTAGGCATGAAGTCAACTGTGTGACCTTGAGCAATTCACTTTGTCCCAGTCTTTGGAAGGAGGCAAGGGCAAATCTCTTCTGAAATTCTTGCTAAGAAAACTAGGAACTTGTCCAAGCAGTTTCCAGAAGTAGAAAACTGACTCAAAAGCACTCAAAGACAAACAAAATGTAGGTTACTAGCCTTAGTTATACCAGCGCTACATGCAGATTTGTCTGCTAATGATATAGATAGCAAGATTAGCAAGAACTCTCAAATGAATGATATGTTCCTGTTTGTTGCTTTGGTCTATTTTCCTCTTTTTTAGTTTTGATGTAGGTTATGATTTATTAGTAAGGAGCCAAACTGACTGCATCAATTCTATTTATGAGCCGAGGTGGCACAGCGGTTAGAGGCAGGTACTGCAGGCCACATTAGCTGACACTGATCTGCAGGTCAGCGGTTCAAATCTCACCGGCTCAAGGTTGACTCAGCCTTCCATCCTTCTGAAGTAGGTAAAATGAGGACCCAGATTGTTGGGGGCAATATAAATATATACATTGCTTACTGGTGTAAACAGCTTAGAGAGTGCTTGCACTGTGAGGCGGTATATAAATGTCATTAATAAATAAATAAATAATAAATTTATTGTCAGGTTCACAGTTAAGAAAATACTACAAAAGAATGAAGACCAGCATTGTACTTTATTTTATGTTCAATGTGAACATTAAGAATTTACAGTTGGTTTGGATTTATGACAACTTGCTGTTTGTAAAATACTTTTTAGACAAATATGGGGTGCCTTATCCTCCGTTGTTTTTCTTGAAGAAGACCTATTGGTGTAAACCAAAAAGCCCCTATACTGGTGATGCTCCTAGAAACGAATGGAGTCACGGGAGTATCTTCAGTGACAATGCTGAACCTGTATCTCCTGAATTCGATGGGAAGGAAGCCATAAGGTAAGAGACATTGACTGTGGACATTCAATAGTGTGAGCATACAGTACATTTATTTTACTTTATTTTACTTTATTTTACTGAGCCTCGGTGGCGCAGTGGTTAGAGTCCAGTACTGCAGGCTACTTCTGCTGACTGTCGGCTGCCTGCAATTTGGCAATTCGAGTCTCACCAATTGACTCAGCCTTCCATCCTTCCGAGGTGGGCAAAATGAGGACCCAGATTGTTGGGGGCAATATGCTGACTCTGTAAACAGTTTAGAGAGGGCTGTAAAAGCACTATGAAGCTGTATATAAGTCTAAGTGCTATTGCTTTAGGTTCTTCTCTCAGAGGACATTGGGGGAGATTCATTCATAAGGAGAAAATAATATGCTGTAAGAAATATATTTCTGCTGCAACAGGTTTGGCTTTGGCTTATGGCCATCTCTTCAGCAGCCATTCAAAGTTGTGACAGTGCTGAATGAGGGGGACCTATGACTGGTCCTTGCAATTGCGGCTGTTATAACACCTCTGAAGTCACATGATCACAATTTAGCCACTTGGCAACCATTATGATGGTTGCAGCATCTCAAGGTCACATGACTGCCATTTCCGCCCTTCCCCAATGGCTTCTTACAAGCAAAGTCAATGGGACGCTTGTTGGAGGTTACAAGTCACTTGCATTCCCACTGCTTTTTTCCCCCATCTGGTTGTGCTCTGTAGTGCCAACCCTTAGTTTCCGCCTGGTCTGCTTGCTTGAAATTCCCTCTTCCACATCATGTTACATGAGATCCTCACTTAATTACCCATATGGCCCTGGTGTTATGTTTTACAACCACATCACTTAGCAATGGGCTATCCTAGCCTGAGGACTACCTGCATTGTATTTTATTATATATTTATATTTATATTTATTTTATTATCTGTATTGGACGTATACCAGAGGAAAATGCATGCCATGTCTAATATTTACTATGACATATTGAAAGATAAATTAATATTCTGCTATTTCAAGGTGATATTTTGGGTGATTCTGAAATTTGTATAAATAATCCCATAATGTACTGACAAATAACTATTTCACTATTTTTAGGTTAAATAACATTAAAAAAATCTATAAAATGAAAAGCACAGAAACAGAAACTTTGAAAGGTAAGATATGCACTTTAGAATATATATTATTGCTTTGATTCTATGAAATAGGACAGAAATAGCACAAATATTTGGGAAGCAGGGCATTTATAATATACGTAAATACAATTCTTGAACCTCTAAAGTTAGACCATTTTTAAAAAATAAAATGGGCACAACCTACAATGATTGCCTATTTATATTAAATGTTTGGGTTCTTCACATGAAATCTCATAAGACATTTGGCAAGAAAACAGAGTAAATATATAAAATATTACAATTCTTGTCTGACCTCACATGGTATCTCAGGGATCAAAATGCCAGCAATTCATGAGATGCTGTAAATTGACATGATTTTATTAATACATGGGATTTTGGGGACAAAGAGGGTATTCCAAGCTATTGTGTGGCTCGTGTGAAAAGGTAGCACCTAACATACCGGTAGGCATTTCTGCTCTCCTTCTTGTAGGGAAAGCTTCCTGAGATGCTTTAAATTTAAGAATTACATTTAAGTAACTTTCAAAGGTCATCTTTCTGACCAATCTCCAGGGCTTTTACACCTTCATCTCTACATTATCCATCAGCCTCCTGGGCACTGGTTGAAAAAGGAAAGGCAGATTGATTTTTAATTTCCTCCCATATCTTGACAGGAAGTCCTGGGGAAAACTGGTTGCATGAGAGCCAGAATAAAGATAACTGGCACTAGAATCAGTAGCAATTATAATTATTGATTTATTTATTTTATTATAATTATTTTATTATAGTTTTAAAAGCAATTATAAAATTCAGGATAAAAAACGTGAAGAACTCGGTGTTTTACTCATAAAATGCAAAACAATGAATTCAAGTTTAGGATGGATGCAGAAAAGAAATAACATCCTGTCATGTAAGAATAAGTTTCAGGAAAACATTTGGTTTTAGAACTGCTTAACAAAATAGGATAATTGTACGCAATTGAAAAATGTTTCAGGATCCCGCTATTCAGAAGAGGAACTGCATATCCTAAAATAATTCCTAAAATAAATCAATGGAGGGCACAAACTAAAACAAGATGCTTTTTCATTCCTCTGTGACTTGTTTCTTGTCCCTCACAGTCCCTCAGGTTTAGCTGCTTTGCCAAGAACAACATTGATTCCTAATATTGGAGTAGTGCCACAGCTATATGTGAACAAAGCCAGCATGATTTCTTCTGTTACATGCCTCAGTGTATCATTTAATATATACAGCAAACATGGCTTTTTTATATATTAGGATTGTCCTTGGATATTTATGAAGGTCAGATCACTGCAATACTTGGTCACAGCACAGCTGGAAAAACTACATTGCTAAACATCCTCAGTGGACTTTCCAAACCATCTGATGGTAAGAATCAAAACTTTAAAATGAATTCAAATGCCAGCCGAATCTCAAAGTACGTTTAGAAAAGTGCAGCCCTGTTGGATCTGATCATGGTCCAGTCTAGTCCCATTTCCTGTTTTCCACAATAATCAAATAGGTGTCCTGGGGAAAACCACAATAGCCCTTTTCTGCTATTGTTCTCTAGTGAAGTATCATCTATAAACTGTTATGACTAATAGGTAGTTTTATTTTCCATGAAGTTGTAAAACCCAATTTTCAAGTTTTCAAAGTTCGAAGTTTCTTTAACATAAGATTGCAGTTTTGTTATGATTTCCTAGATCTGTGAAACTTCATATATCTGGCAGTAATTATTTTAATTTCTTCACATCAGTTTATAATTTGAACAACACAGATTAGATGTTACAGTCCTAGTTAAATGCACATAGCCCTCGACTTACAACAGTTAGTGACCGTTCAAAGTTACAACGGCACTGAAAAAAGTGACACATGACCCCTTTTCACACTTTTGACTGTTGCAGCATCCCCATGGTCATGTGATTTACATTTGGATGCTTGACAACTGTGTCAAGAAATGTTGTAAAATGGGAAAAACCTCACTTTTCTCACTTGGCAACATAAATTTTGGGTTCAGTTGTCATTGTAACTTGAGGACTACCTGTATTATTTTAGTACCGACATAACATTTTAAATTGATATTCAAATATGCAGATTTATATTGATATCTTTTTGAAAAATGTTTAGCTATTTCCTTCTCAGTAGTCTTTAAAGGAGAGCTAGTTTGGTGCACTGGTTAAGGCACCATAGAAATTGGAAGACTGGGACTTGTAGTCTTACCTTAGGCACAAAGCCAACTCAGTGAATGAGGGCCAGCCAATGGCTTCATCTGGTGCAGCAGGTAAACTGGAGAAAGCTTTTCCTCTCCATGGTATCCTGGAGAGCTCCCAGACTGCAGCACAGGCCAGCCCCTATTGTGTGTGTGTGTGGGGGGGGGTGTACAAGCATCTGGAGCCTTTAGTGCTAAGTTAAAACTAGCTTTAGGAAGACAATCATTAGTACTATATACCTGTGATGGCGAACCTATGGCACAGGTGGCATGCAGAGCCCCCTCTGCGGGCAGGCGAGCTGTCAGCCAGCTCAGCTCCACCGGTGGGAGACATGCGCGCATGTCTCCCACTGGCCATCTGATTTTCGAGTATCTGCCGCACATGTGCGGAGGTCAGGGTGCATCCCCAGGCTCCGGAGGCTTTCCTCGAGCATCCTGGAGGGCGAAAATGGCCTCCACCAGGCTCTGGAGGCCATCCGGAGGGTGGAGGGAGCTTCCGGACTTCCAGAACTTCCAGGAGGCCCATTTTTCGCCCTCCCCAGGCTCCAAATGCTTTCCTCGAGCCTCCAGGAGGGAGAAAAGGGCCTCCCCAGGCTTCAGAGGCCTTCTGGAGGGAGCGGGTGAGCGTGGAGGGATCGCATGCGCATGTATGGGGGGAGGGAGCACAGGGGATCGCATGTGCATGTGGGGGGCGGGGGGAGCACAGAGGTCATGCGTGCATGCAGGGGGGCAGGGCACACAGGGGATGTCACAAGCACATTGCATTATGGGTACCAGCACCCATGTGTGCACACTTTCGGCACGTGACGAGAAAAAGGTTAGCCATCACTGCTATATACTACAGTATAATGAATTGGATAAACAATAGAAAAACCTATTTGAAAAGCAGGCTTTTAATTCATCATATACTAAAGCAATAGCAGCCTATTTAATTGGAAAATTCTCTATGTAATCTTTTTTACCAATGCTTACAGGTTTTGCATCCATATTCAAGTACAATGTATGTGAAAAGGAACACATGGAAAAGATTTGGGAAATAAGTGCTATCTGTCCACAATGGAATATTCAATTTGAATTTTTAACAGTGAAAGAAAACTTAACGACATTTGCTAAAATAAAAGGGATACCATCCAATGTTATAGAACAAGAGGTAATAATGGGTTCAGTTATATTCTGTTGTCCTGCACAGATCTGTGTTGCACAGGCGATTATGTTCTACATTTCCCCCCTTTTCCTTCTTCCATTGTAGGACATCTCTCCTTTAGATTTGATAACATTATTCTCTTATGATTGTATTTAGCCAGTCCATTCTAGAAAACTTGACTTATGCTTTGGAATCAGTGTTGATAACCAACTTAATGTCAAGCGCTGGGGAAGTCAGGAGATTCAGGCAGTTTAAATGAATATAAAGATTTATTGCAAGCTTAAGCTCTCTACAAGAATCTGACCAACTAACGGTCAAGGGAAATAAGCGGGAGATAAGAAAGAGATTCAATGTGGGCTGGACTTAGTTCTCTTGTGGGCGCGCAGGGACTCATGACTTATGACGCATTTGACCCCTCCTTCAGGCTCAGCTTCATCATCTCCTACACTTAATTGCTTAACTGCTCAATTTTAAAACCATTTTTTTCTGGATGTTATTTTTACTGGCTGTCATAAATCTGGTATATTTATATTTTAAAAAATACTCCCATGTCTTTTACTTATACAAATGTTTGGAGCCTACTATGCTTTCCATTTCATTCTTCCAAGTTCTCTCTAAACTACAATATTCATCTGATTTTCCCCATGCTTGCTTATTTCCCTTTGATGAATATTTAAAACTTATTTATTTTATTTACCACCCCAAATTCCACAAAGCACTATTTGAAAAAAAAACTGTAATAGAACTCTGAAGTGCAAAAATTTGGCAGAATATAATTTGGCTTCTTCAGGAAAAGGATGTGCAAATTATGGCCATGTAAATTTTAGGTATATGGTCTGTCTGAACAAGTACAAAAGATTCAACTTTCAGTGCTTGATATTGATTTACAATGAAATATTATTTACCTGTTGGGAGATCAATACAACAGAAAACATCCAAGCTAAATAGTCAACAAAATTTTAAAATGTTTCAGAGATGAGCAGCAACATAAATAAGATCCAAACATATATTAAAAACTAAATATATAAAATATATGGACTGCCTGCCCATTTCTTTCATTCAGTTAAGAGATTGAATTTCTAGGTAAGAAGTGCAAAATAATTGAAATTTTTATATTTTATAGGTTGAAAAATTGTTGACACTATTGGACATCAAGGCTATCCAAAACACCCAAGCTAATCATTTAAGTGGTGGACAAAAAAGAAAATTATCTCTTGGGATTACATTTTTAGGAGAGCCACAGGTAAACCCACTATTAGGCAAAAAGCCCCGTTGTATATATACCATTAAGTATACTTTTTTTTGACGAATGCAGTGCTTTCATCCTTACTGATGACTTGCATAGATAGTAACCATGGAAATCCCTAATTCTGATATGGTTTCCCTTTCTTTCAGCTTTAGCATCTCAACCCCTTTCCTAATATTTTCTTGACTTTTGCAAGTTAAATGAAATTTGCAATAATTTTAATAGAATTATTTTCTTTTAGAAAAATAAAATTTTTATCAATGTTATTGTCAACATTACTATTATTACGACTGACTTATAAAACGTATTACAAAAATACAAGACAAAAAATTGAAAACTACATAAAAATAGATCGCTAATACATATTTGCCATAAGATAAATCATAGAGATTGACAGCTTTATAGCTGTATGTGCTTTTTATGTTTCGTATATATTTGTATTGTATTTGTCATCGTCATAAATGTTTTCTTTTGTATGTTTTTTAAATGTAAATAATTCAATAAAATTATTTTTTTGAAAAAAGAAAAATAAAATTTTCTAAATGTTATTTCAAAAGCCATACAATTTTGCAATATTCTTGTGTTCATAATGAGAAACTATACATCAACAATGAATGCTATGTGCTAATGTTTTAATGTCTTGAATTAAGATATGCAATCAAATGCCTACTGTAGGTATTATTATTAGATGAGCCAACTTCTGGATTGGATCCATATTCTAGACACCAAGTGTGGTCTCTCCTGAATGAACGCAAAGCAGGTCGAGTCATTGTATTCACTACCCAGTTCATGGATGAAGCTGATATCCTTTCTGGTGAGCAGACCTCATACTGAAGCCAATTAGAATGTAGGAACAAAGATGAACTATAGAAATAGTACTTATTGTAATTTTATTTCTTCAAAGTCCATTATTTCTCCTTCTGTTCTTATCGATCAGAAAGATCTTTTATTGAATTGCACTGTCAACTGATCCATGTAACTTCTTAAATCCAGTCACACATATCACTACGCATCAGTCTTCTTCTCCTGCCAATGTCAGGATTTTCATGCATTGCAGCTGTTTCTCTCTCCCCTTTTAAGCCCATTGAACCTCCTACTCACCTTTTACTTTCAGTGACTTTTTAGATCTGTCAATTTTACTTCCTTTCTTGTTCCTTGTATATTGATTTTTCTATCTGCAGATAGAGGGAAATTTATTTATTTATGGACTTCTTACTGCCCATCCCCCTCAGATAGATTAAACTCAAAAAGTACTCGAAGACCTCCAAAGTCCCTTCCACCCCTGTGATTCTATTCCCTCTTCCATTTCAATGAAATCTCAGATAAAAACATTTGGATGTGGATATGTAAAAGTTACCATTCTAGCCACTGTTGGCTCATCCTATCTTAAAGGTTCATGCTCACTTGTCTACTTTTAGTTTGCTCATTTCTTATGTCAGTAAGAATTAGGTCGAATTCATATGCCAGTCACTTGGAATATTTTATACCAAACCAGTGCTTTATTTTCTGCATCGACTCCACTAAATCTCCAACAACTATATGTTTAATTAATACTTTGAATTTGGCATATAGACTTATTATCAAATGAGATAAACTAAAAAATGTTGTTTGCTCTTTATGTAGACCGGAAAGCTATTATCTCACATGGGAGGTTGCAATGTGTTGGTTCATCCCTGTACTTGAAGAAAAAATGGGGCATTGGCTATCATTTAAGGTACTAGTAATATGTTAGTGTTATGGATATATTTTTGTTGTAGTTTAAAAGCTTAATATTAATTCTATGCTGGAATATTTAATCCATTCTTTCAGTCCTTCATTTGTTCTTTTCAGATTTACATCTTGCTTTTCCATCGTGAAATACAGACACTTGAGGCAATTTAACTAAATTCAAAAACAAATCTCAAAAATGGAGAAAAGTAATTTAGAGCCATATAAAGAATAAAACTAGTGAAATAATAACTATATTTAAAGTTTGTTTGAATGTGTGCTTTAATTGTAAGAAAGAAAGACACTGAGAAGCATACTTGAAGAGAGAGTTTGGAATTTCTGCTAGCCATATAAATTGAATGTGTGCAGAAATGTACAAAAAGGCCTCACAAAGGCAAGAATTCAAAACAGAGCTACTCAATTTGATTGGGGGACAAAACTGTTCTGCTTATTTATTTCATAGCTTTATAGCTACCTTTTTAAAGCTATATAATAAAGTTGGGAAAAGTGCAGAAGAGGACAACTAGAAATGTGTGTTTCAGTGTGTTGAGCTTCGTGGTAAGATTTGGCTAGAATGTAAAGTACTCTATATTGGAAAAAAGGCAACTCAGGGATATAACATTATGAATGACACAGAAGGCATGGATAGGAAAAGTTTGATCCATTAAAAAACACTAGGACTGAAAGTGAGTGGAAGAGGTTTTAGAACAGATAGTGCATCATTAACCTGTGGGCATTAATTATTATAATGTATGGTGATGGTCCTTAATTTGGATGGCTTTTTCAAAAGGGATAGATGAATTCATGGAGGAAAGGTCTACTAAGAGCTATTAATTCTAAAGATTAATTATTTCCCCCAAATATCATTGGGAAAAGAACAATGTTTGGCCATCCACCTACTACTTGCAAAAATCCCAGAAGCCCCTGATCAGCTATTATGGGAAACAATATTGGACTATGGATGTCTTGATCCAGTAGGATTATCCATTTTATAAAATTAATGTAAGAAGATGAGTCATTATTTAAAATTCAAAAGAATCCAGTATTTTTGAATTCCAATATAAATATACTTTAACATACCCTTCCTTCAAGGTGAAATGATTAAAATATGTTTTATGTCTACTTTCATATTTCCCAAATGTCTTGAGAAAGTTCTATGCCTCAATCAAATCTGGTTTAGCAATAGCACTTAGACTTATATACTGCTTCACAATGCTTTACAGCCCTCTCTAAGCGGTTTACAGAGTCAGCCTATTGCCCCCAACAATCTGGGTGCTCATTTTACCCACCTCGGAAGGATGGAAGGCTCAGTCAACCTTGAGCCTGGTGAGATTTGAACTGCCAAATTGCAGGCAGCCAGCAGCCAGCAATTGTATCCTGCAGTACTGCACTCTAAGCACTGCACCACCACGGCTCATAAAGATGCATTTGAAAGGAAACAAAGATTTTTTAAATCTATCTATGCTATCTTTTTAATTAAATATGAAGAAAGGTGCATTATTGAGGCAATTGTAAGCTAGGTTATAGCCTATTTTATTTTAAAATTGTTTTAATTGTAGCAAGTCAGCTCTAGTACCAGCACTAAGTTGCTTTATGGAAGTTTAGGACGCATGAGATAAGCTGAAATCTGGTTTTTAATTGGAAGGATTCATTGAATATTCTGAATAAAGGAATTGGACATTGCTCTTGACCTAAATTGTTATTTTATATGAAAAGGATGCATACAAATGAGTTTTGTGACGTTGAGAGAATAACATCACTGGTCAAACAACACATCCCTGCTGCAAAAAAATCAGGACAACGTGAGAATGAGCTGAGCTATACCCTGCCCTTACAAAACATGGATACATTTTCAGGTAATTTTCAAACTGTATAAATAAAATGAATTTAACTGCTGTTTCTTAAAGAACCTAAAAAGTTGAGATCATATGAACCATGTTTTCCTGGACAACAGAGGAAGGTTGTTTAATATTATTTTCCTACCAAACCAGATGAAATTTTGTATTACCCTATGTCGATCCTTTGAGCAACATACAGATTAAAATATAATAAAAACCATTTAAAAATCAAATTCATAATTACCGTATTTTTGGAGTATAAGACGCACTGGAGTATAAGACACACCTTAGTTTTTGGGGAGGAAAATAGGGGGGGAATCTGCCTAACAGGTATTCATCTGGCTAGCGTCCTTAGTCTGGTCAGTTTCAGCATATTATTTTATCCCCTGGTTAGGGCTGAAAAAAACTTTTTTCGGAGAGAGTAACAATGAAAGAGCTTGCAAGCCGGTAAGAGCTGGGAAGATCGTTAGCACCTGGTTAGAGCTAGAAAAAAACTTATTCGGAGCAAATAGAGCAATGAAAAAAAACCCTGCAAAGACTTAGGGCTGGAAAAACATTCTTCGGAGAGAGTAACAATGAAAAAGCCTGCAAGGTAAGAGCTGGGAAGATTGTTAGCACCTAGTTAGGGCTGGAAAAAAGCTTAGAAAAAGCTACATTCAGAGTATAAGACACTCCCAAATTTTCAGCGACTTTTAGGGAGGAAAAAGGTGCGTCTTATACTTTGAAAAATACGGTAACATTTCATATGATTAACCACATGAAAACGGAGACATAAATAATTTAATCAACTGCTCTTTAATAAAAAGAATATAAGACATCTTTCACAGGCAAAAGCCATTATCATTAAATGACAGTAAAATGAAGAGATCACAATTCTAACTTTGATTAATAAGACCTACGAAAATAAAATACCCTCACCCATATAGCAATACAAATTTGTAGTACATAACCCTGCGTTCAATTTATAATATATGGTGAATGCAACATATTTTTTGTGTCAAAGTATAATTTTGCTCTTTTATCAATTTATATACTATGGTTACAGAGAACAATGTTTTATTTCACTATTAGAGAATTAACATTACATCATATATATATATATATATATATATATATATATATATATATATATATATATATATATATATATATATATATATATATATATATATATAATATTATATATAATAATTATATTATATATATTATTATTTATTACATTATATATATATATATATATATATATATAATATTATATATAATAATTATATATATATTATTATTTATTACATTATATATATATTTATTTATTTATTTATTTATTAAAATAATAATAATGACAGATTCCCTAACAGTCTAAGAAAGCAAGAGAAAAATAGAGTGAATTGACTTGAATTGAATTTTCAAAGAGAGTAAAATGTATTCCATCCCAGGCTCAGTTTAAATTAATATATATCATCCAAATACTGTACTGTTTTTAGTGATCTACTAATATAAATTTTCTTTGGAAGCAATGAAGTAATACAATTATTTCAATGGCTTTTCTTTTTAAAATGCCAGTATATTATCTAATGTCCATTTCATAATCCTTTGATGAAATAGGTTTCTGTGCTAAATTAACCAGCATACTTCTTTTTTTAAATTTTTTTATTATTTTTCTTCATTAAACATCTAAATATTTTGATACAGATCTACACCCGTTTTTACAACATTGTTATATCTCAATTATGCACATTAAATCATAAATTTACAGTCTCTTCTGTCTTCGTTTTCTTCTCACGTTGTCACACAGTCTTTCCTCTTATTTTAGTCCAGTTGTACCATCTAGTCCATGTTTTGTAGAATTCTGAGTTGCATTGTCCTTTGAGTTGAATAGTCAGCATGTCCATTTCAGCACATCTATATATTTTGTCCATTAGTATATTTTCTGGTGGGGTTTGATTGTCTTTCCAATATTGTGCATATGTTATTCTTGCCGCAGTTGTAATATGTAGTATTAAATATTGTATGTTTTTTGGATGTTGTTTTTCCATTATCCCCAGCAGGAAAAATTCTGGGGTGAATTCCATTGTTCTCTCTGTAATTTCTTGTAACCAAGCATGCACCTTTTTCCAATAGCCATTTGCTTCGGGACACAACCACCACGCATGTGTGGCAAGCCGATGTCTTTAAAGCAGCATACTTCTTATTAAACTAGGTTGCTTTTTAGATAATCACATGATACTATTGTCCATTAATTAGTAAATAAAAACTTTCTTTATATTTTTGTCTTTTTTTCTGTCCTGGGCAAAACTGTCCCTCTTGCAGTTATTTCCAGCTTTTCAAGATGCAGAGTTATCTTTTGGTTTAGTAGCTTCATAAACAAAGAACAGTATTTTTTTAAAAAAAATAATGATTCTGTAGGTAGAGTGAAATAAACCAAAGTTCTAAAATGAACTTTGCCTTCATTGGATTGATTGTTTTTATGTTTCTGAAATGGTGTTACTTTGGATATATTGATTTAACTTTCTCAATCAGATTATAGCTGGTAAAAAATTAAAAGCAAATCTTAAGAAAAGTTCACCTAAAATTTCACTTTCTTTCAATTAAATGAAATTACACAAAATTCCAATTGGTATTTGCTCCTTTCCTTTAAGTTGAAAGGATATGTCAATTTGGTATGTGTTTTCCCTTGCTCAACACGTAGATTTGTTCAGTGCTATGGATCATCAGACAGACCTAGGGCTCATTAATTATGGAGTTACCATGACGACTCTGGAAGATGTCTTCTTGAGGCTAGAAGGAAATGAAAATATGAAGGAAGAAGGTAAAGTATTGTTTTCAATATTGTATTATTTTCAGGCTTCCTTTTGAGAAAACTTTGTGTTTGGAATGATAACTATGGAGCAGGATTTTCATTGTTTTCTTCTATCATTTCTGAAAACCCAAGGGAAGGTGCTAGACTGATCTTTTGGTAACAGGGGGTGCAGCCAACAGGAAGAATAAGATGTAAGAAGAGAAAAGAGCAAGCATGAATAAGCAAGATTTTCCTTCAGCTGAAATAAAAATATTGTTTTGACTTTTAAAATGCTTTTAGATTATGGAAATCTTCATGGCGGGGAAGCGGCAGGAAAGGAAGAAATGGAACAGGATCAGCTGATGCTCTCAGACACGGGAAAGGTGACCATGAAAGGCACAGAGCTCTGGAGACAACAAGTTTATGCCATTGCAAGAATGCACTTTCTAAACCTCAAGAGAGAGAGAAAAATATGGGGAGCCTTGTGAGTGTCTTTTTAAAAAATAATTTATCAAATTTATCTTTAATGCAAGACTAGTATGGAAGACTAGATCATAGGCTGTGATCATAGAGTAAATTTGCCTCCGTTAACCCTGAATAAGCTAAAGAAAAAACAGGTTTTAGTAACCCTAACCCTTCCCCCCCCCCCGGCCCACAGAAGACAACCACAATGCTGATCCATCCCTCAATAAAATCTGGGGCGGGGGATGGGGCAGGGCATCCCTGTTGTCGCTGCCTTCCTCACTCGCACCGTGCCACACCCCATCCCCCGCCCGAAACCCTCAAAGTCCTTCGAAGCGTTTTGAAGGGATGCATTTTGCCTGCAATGAAAGGAACCGATGCTTGCCTCCTGTTCTTCGCAGGCAGAAGCATGTTTTAAAATGCTAACAAAGCCGAAAGGGACAGCTAAAAGGAAGTTTGCTTTTCAAGCCCCCTGCGCTCATCTGGGCGCTTCAAACTGACGTAGGCAGAGGCCAGATGAGCGCAGGGCTTGAGAAGCAAAACTTCCTGCCTGCGTTTTGAATCCTGCCTGTGATGAACCCAGAGCAGGCAAGCCAGTCTCCTGTAACTTTGGCTCTTCAGCTTCCAAATCCAGCCTGGAAAGCAGCCGCTCTGGACGAGCGTCTCACGCTGGGGCGGGGCGCATGTCTTCCTCCCTGCCACTTCTGGATTTGGAAGCCAAAGAGCTGAAGGTTGGGGGAAAGACTTCTGCTGCTTTGTCCCACCCGCCCTGCCAACCCCCAGTGCGAGACGCTCGTCATATCTGGGACTTGTCCCGGTACCCCGGTCATGTTCTTACGGTGTTCTCTCCATGGCAGCCCATTCTAAAAGAGACCGTCTCGCAAGTTCAAACTTCTCGAACTCGCAAGGCATTCTCTCTTAGAACGGGCTGCCCTGGAGAGAACAGCATAGGAACGCGACCGAGGTACCAGGACAAGTGTCTGGTAGGACGCCCGCCCCGCCTCGCCCCGCCAAGAGAGATGCACCACTTACTGGAGTTTTGCAGCTCCATGGTCTCTTGGCTTGTCTGTTTGCAAGTTTTTTTCCCTAAAGAGACTAGCCGAGAGACCACGGAGCTGGCAAATTCCAGTAAGTGGTGCGTCTCGTGCCCCGCCCTGCCTGCACCCCAAAAATAATAAGCCACCCCCCAAAAAATAAGGCCAGGGGCATTTTGGGGGGGGGTTCAAAAAAAGCCCCTGTCTTATTTTTGGGGAAACACGGTAACCAAATTTGCAGATGATACTAAGCTGGCAGGAATAGCTAACACCCCAGAGGACAGATGGATCTTGACATACTTGAACACTGGGCCCTATCTAATAAAATGCAATTCAATACAGAGAAAAGTAAAATCCTACACTTAAGTAAGAAAAACCAAAAATATACATATAAACTGGGTGAAACCACACTCAATAGCAGTGACTGTGAGAGGGATCTTGGAGTCTTAGTAGACAACCAGCTAAACATGAGCCAGCCGTGTGCAGCAGCAGCCAAAAGAGCCAACACAATCCTAAACTGCATTAATAGAGGGATACAATCTAGGTCTAGGGAGGTATTAATACACTCTATAAAGCCTTATTTAGACTACACCTAGAGTACTGCATCCAGTTTTGGTCACCACACTACAAAAAAGATTTTGAGACTACAGAAAGTGCAGAGCAGAGCAATCAGGATGATTAGGGGGCTGGAAACTAAAACATACAAGAACTGGGCATGGCTAGTCTAGCGAAGAGAAGGACCAGGGGAGACATGATAGCAATGTTCCAATACTTGAGGGGCTACCACAGAGAGGAGGGGGTCAAGCTATTTTCCAAAGCACCTGAAGGCCAGATAAGGAATAATGGATGGAAACTGACCAAGGAGAGATTCAACCTAGAAATAAGGAGGAACTTTCTGACGGTGAGGACAATCAACCAATGGAACAGTTTGCCTTCGGAAATTGTGGGAGCTTCATCACTTGAGACTTTCAAGAAGAGGTTGGACTGCCATTCATCAGAAATGGTGTAGGGACTCCTGCTTGAGCGGGGGGTTGAACTAGATGACGTACAAGGTCCCTTCCAACTCTATAAATCTGTAATTAAAGTGACGCCTGAAGGCTTCAACCCAAGACTGAATTTATAGAGGGATATATGAAGGTTCTGGAAAAAAAATTCAGACTATCCAGAGGAACAGATTGATTAGCTTTGGGACATAAAAATTCATGAATATTGAACTTTTTGAGAAGGGACTTTAGGTTTGAATATATGGTTTTTGGAATATTGGACAAAAAAGGAACAAAATAAAACTAAATGAGATGCTCCACCAGCAAGAAATGAATGGAATTTGGGAAGAAACTGCATTGATAACTCAGAGTATTAAGGATACTTTGACAAGAAGCTATGAGGAGATTATGAATAAAATGTAGAGCATAGATGAAGAGCTGAAAAACATGACACAAAGGACAAGGTGTGATCAAGACGACCAGGAAGAGGAGGAGCAAATTGAAAGAGTAGATGGAAAAACAGAACAGACAAACCAGCAAATAAAACGAGATGACAAGAAGGAGACAAAAATAAAAATAATAATGACTGATGGAACAAGACGAGGGGAGAATATTTTGAGGGAATTAAAAGAAGAACTGGAGTTGCAGGAAGACTTTTTTGGAAGAGAGATAGGGGCAAGAGTAGATATTTTGAAAATTAGACAACGGAATAGGGTAGAGAAGGGAGAAATGTTTAAAATGATTGGTCAAGATGTGGAAGCAGAGAGAGATAAAGATCCAAGAGAGGAATATGGGAGGCAAGCTAAGAAACGAACAATTAAAGCTTTAAAGTGAGCAAGAGACGATGGATAGAAAGGGAATGTTTTTAAATATAATAGTGGCATAATTAAAAGTTAGAATAGGGTTGGAAACTAGAGAGGGGGGTATAAATGGAATACACATTTTAATATAATAAGGTGAAGTAATAAGAGGGGAAATCAGAACATGAACGATGGTAGTATTAAACTTGTTTGAATAATATGGTGATTAGCATAAAAACAACATATTGAAATACTGAATAAATAATGGAAGATTATAACAACATAAATATGTGTATTATTACTAGAACCATATAAGTCTGTTAAATGTAACAAATATGATTATTAATATTTTATTTGAAGTAAATGGTGATTGGCATAAAAATAAGATATTGAAATATTGAATAATTAATGAAAGATTACAATTCAGCAGAAATATGAATACTATTACCAGAACTATATAAGCTTGTCAAACGTAGTATATATGATGAATATTATTTTATTTGTACTAAAATAGAAAGAGAATATTTTTAAATATAATAGTGGCATAATTAAAAGTTAGAATAGGGATGGAAACTAGAAGGAGGGATTGATGGAATGCACATTTTTATATAATAAGGTGAAGTAATAACAAGAGGGGAAATCAGAATTTGAACAATGGTAGTATTAAGCATGTTTGAATAATATGGTGATTGGAATAAAAATAGCATACTGAGATATTGAATAATTAAATAATGGAAGATTAAAACAACATAAATATGTGTATTATTATTATTAGAACCATATAAATCTGTTAAATGTAACAAATATGATCATTAATATTTTATTTGTAGTAAAAGGAGTGACATTTAGAATATGGTGATTGGCATAAAATAACATTGAAATATTGAATAACTAAATAGTGAAAGATTATAACTCAACAAAAATATGTGTAGTATTACCAGAACTAAATAAGCTTGTCAATCATAGTAAATATGATGAATATTATTTTATTTGTACTAAAATGTAAGACACTCAGGTGCCACACTGTTCATGCATTGATATGTTTTTAAAAAATAAAAAAATAAAAAACTTAAAATAAAAAAGAGTCTGACACCCCTGGTTTACTGCTTCCTTTTATATGCAGATCATAGACAAGTAGGAAACATCTACTTTCGTTTCTACTTCCACAAAGCTATTTTGCTTCTTAAAAACATATTAAAACTTTGATATAAATAGAAGTCTGTATGGAAGATTGAAGTTGCTCTCCAGTCCTTCAATAATTTTCACTTCATTAATTGTCAAATGCTTCTGCTCTATACTGCCTAATTTTATAAATGCAATAAAATGGAAATGATCAAACACCACTTTTCTCTTATGCTTAATCAGTATTTCATTATCCTAGGCTACTACTTATTGGAATTATGATAGCACCATATATTATCCAATTTACAAGCTATGGTCTTTGGTTGCATCTTCAATATGAAGAGATTCATCCTGGGCTTTATTTTGAGCCAGGGAAACAGTTTTTCAAAGGGACATCAGGACTTCTGGTCCTTAATAATACAGGTAAGAATGCAGAACAGAATTTGAGACGTTGATAGTTTTATGATATTCCTAATGGGGGTTAATTCTATTGGCTCCTAAATTGGCTTGAGAACTTTCTCCTAAACATGAGCTGAACTTAAATCTGCTGAAGAATAAAGTCAGAGATTTGTGAGACAGTTGGTGCCTTACGGATTCTTTATATCTAGCTTCAGAATGCAGGAGAAAGATCTAGTAGAATTCTAAGCTAAACCATCTCTGTTCAAATGCATTGCTAAATAATACCAGTTATAAGAACTTTGGGCACTGTCTTATTTTAAAACGATCTGATTGGAGAAAATCAGGATGAAAGATAAGTGGTTTATGTTGGGAAATCCTACTCCTTTCTACCAGCCAAAGAAAGAAAAGGGAAAAAAGACAGAGAAGGGATTAGGTGAAAAACAGTTGAACCGCACACTGAAACTTCAAGAAGATACCCAAAATATAGCACAAAGTTAACTCAGGTACAGCATAATCAATCTAAAAGGAGATTCCCTCCCATTCCTCACCCATTCCTTTTCTGAGCTAGGACACATTTTGATCCAAACAGTTTCAACCATGGTTTAGCAATTTAGAATTTAACAGTTTGTTGGCTAAATATATCTATAATGAATAAATATGAAGATTTATGAGTTTCAAATTGGGAATCTTTCCTCTTAGTGTTGGTTTACAAAACACAAATAATAAAAAGAGGAGCAGAAAATGGGTATACTGCAGTGGAGGGTTAGTTCAATGAGCAAATTGTGCAATCTCTTATTCTTAAAAGGCATTTGGAAAACAGCATATCATTCATAAAATATTGTATTAAGCAATATGGCCAATTGAATAACAACTAGAAAAACCTCTCTAAAATTGTTCCTTCTAAGTGGCAGATCTTCTTATAATGATTGGCACCCTCAGCACATTTAAGTTCCTAGAGACAATACCTGCTGAATTATATTATCTTAAAGTCAGTGTATAAGAATTATACCTTTATATAAGCTTCATTAAGGAGGCTTACGCTGGCTGAGAAATTTCACTCAGCAATGTTTGAAGGCCATGGTTTTCCATTCTAATGGCAGGTACAGATATAATTTCATTTAAATTCTGTACTGCTCATTGCTTAGATGCTTTCTTCTTTGTTTATCCTGCAAATTCATTTTATCCTTTTTTCTTCTTTTCCAGGTGAAAAAATTGATAATTTTATCCAGGCACTGAAGAGTCAAAACATCCTGATGGACATCATCTCTGGTAACATAGTCAGTGACCAGCTGGTTCACAATGGGGCCATAAAAGTAGACCTTGAAAACAAGGTAACTATAAGTTCTTTTCCTCCCTTTTGAGAATGGACCAAGGAATCTAATATGACTGTCTGAGGATATTCAAGAAAGCACTGTGATGCTTTAGTAAAGTCATAATAACAGAAAAGGGGGAAAAAAGACTACTTCTTCATCTATAATCTAAAATGGACCCTAAATCCTAGAGCAGGGGTGTCAAACTCAAGGACCACGGCTCTCAATTCTGGCCTGCAGGGTGCTTTAATCTGGCCCATGGAGCCAGCCTGGAAGTAACAAAGGACCATCCCGTGGTGCCTCTGGCAGCCAAAATGGGACGCGGGGAGCCACATGTGGCCCGTTTCTGGCCTGGATGGCCTCCTGCAACACTTTGCCAGCCAAAATGGGGCATGAGGGGTGAGGAACCCACCTCTGGTCCATCCCCATCTCCCTCTCCTCCCCTGGCCGGCCTGTGGAAGAGAACTACAATGCTGATCCGGTCATCGAAGAAATCCAGTTTGACACCCCTGTCCTATAGAGATGCTAAAGAAAGAGTAACTTCTCATCAAAAGGAATAGAAATATACAGTATTTCTACTAGGGGTACAAATGACTTTGTATAGATGCCAGGAAGGATGTCATGTGGAAAATTAGAGGTTTTTTAATATGATGAATTTTTATTTTACTATGTTAAGAATGTGGATTTTTTTTAATGATCAAGACTTTTGGTTTCCATTCTAAAAAAGAATTTAAAACTCTATTAAATTTCTAATGATACTTCTGTGGGATGGCTGTGTTCTGCTTTAATGGATAGTGATACCTAAGACATAGCATACAATATATGGTCTACAGCAGGGGTGACATCCTCCTGGTTCGCTCTTACCTGTTGGTCGCCGCACAGCCGAAGAAGCTGGTGGCGTTCAGGGCGCGGGGCTTCCCCCGCCCGCTTCCCCCGCCCGCCTGGACGCCGGCATTTGCATTCTTTTGCCCTCTGCGCAAGCAGAACGCTTTGCGCATGTGCAGAGGGCAAAAGAATGCAAATGCCGGCATTCAGACGGGCGGGGGAAGTGGGCGGGGGAAGTCCCGCGCCCTGAACACCACCAGCTTCTTCGGCTGTGCAGCGACCAACAAGTAAGAGCGAACCAGGAGGATTACACCCCTGGTCCACAGTGAACGGTCAGAGTAACTGCTAAACTGAAATTTTTAATATGCCATAAGGAGAAAAGTATAAAATATGTCTGGAATAATCATACTGTTACTAATTTTGTCCTGGTCCTGCCTATGTCTTTGTTGTGATCTCACATACTTTGGGAGGAAATTAAGACTTCAGTTCAAAGACCAAATTAGACCTTAGCTTGAAAAAGGTGCATTCATATTTTTTGCCTTTTTTCAAATTAGAAAAAAAACACGAATGTCTTTTATTAGAAGTTAAGTTTGCAACTATGTAAATTACATTCTTTAGAACTGCTATTCTCCCAGCACTTTCTTCACTTGGGTCCCTTGTGTTTTTGCCTTGGTTCAGAAATACAGGTTCACTCTTATGTGCCACATGGAGATAACTAACTGCTATCCTGTGCTTGTCAACATCATCAGCAATGCATTTTTGCATATGTTTAATTCTACTGCCCATCTTCGAACCTGGAATCATGTATTTATCCAAGTAAGTGATCCAGAGGAATATCAAATGCAGGGGTTTTTTTTGTGTGCAGGAAGCAACAGGGAAAATATTCCTGTTTACTTTCCAATATATATCATTAGAGGTGGGATTCAGCTGGTTCGGACTGGTTCGCATGAACCGGTTGTTAATTTTTTGCGCTGGTCGGCAAACCAGCTAATCGCACCACTGATCTTTCCCCCCTCCCCCAGAGAAGTTGGAAGGTCTGACTGAACTTTTTTAAAACTGGTAGTCACATGGTCTTCTTTTGTTGCCCTGCATGCAGGAGAACGGAGCTGGAAAGCTGGTTAGTGAGGGAATGGTGGTGTTGCTCTGGAATGTGGGAGTGAGGATTTTGCATTATGATGGCTCTGGAATGGGGGTGGAAGTGAGGATTTTGCATTATCATTGCTCATAAGTAAGAACCAGTAAAAGAGGAATGGAAAAATCCCTACCTGTAGATCAGCGTTTTTCAGTCTTGACAAGTTTAAGATGGGCGAACTTGATGCTGCCTTGGGAATTCTGGGAATTGAAGTCCATGCACCTTAAAGTTGCCAAAGTTGAGAAGCATGGGTCTACACTAGATCTTAAGATTTCCCATTCCTGTTTTATTTAGAGTTTGGTACAATTAAATAAATCAGTTGTGGTTTCCTTAACAAATAGTGGTTAAAACGATATGAACCATTACTGGACTTTTTGTGAGAAACTGAAATTAAAAGTTGATCTGGGCTTTGATGATTAGATATGGGATTATGGAAATAGTGTAGACAAATGTTAATCTAGCACAGGTTTTTAACCTGGGGCTGCAAATGTGGATGGGAAAAATTACAACTTTATCTTCACCAATTTTGGCCCAACTCACCTCACAGGATTGTTGTGGGGAAAATAAGGAGGAGGAGGAAGGTGTGTTGGATCTGTTTGCTGCGTTGAGTTATTTATAAAAGTAATAAAACTGGATAGAAATAAATTATTTCTGTATCCAAAGTAATTTATGGCTTTAAAATTCCTAATATGTTTGAGTCTCCTGCTTTGGCAGGGGTTGGACTAGATGACCTGCAAGGTCCCTTCCAACTCTGTTAATCTGTTAAATTATATCTGTTAGAGTAAGAGTTTGATATATTTTTTACTTACATCTGTACCAAAGTAAGTTGGAAGTCATTCTTTTTTGGTTTTCCTTCTTTTCCTCTTTTTTTCTTACAATTTCACTCTTTTTTCTTTCCTGAGCCTTTTCTTTTTTCAAATCTGTTTTTTATTTGTTTATCCCTTAGCTTTGTATTATTATTTTTATGTATGAAGGACCAAATACTCAGCCATTATAATTCTACATTACTTATTTACAGAAATCATCAAAATTTAGAACAAAATCCACTAGGAGCCAACTCATATAAGGCAGGCTCTGAGTTCCTCTAACCAAAAAGTGTTTATCAATAGAAGAGAATATTTGTAGCTCAGGGTTGAACTGTGGGGTCCTTGGTGCTCTCTGAGCTTGATGGTTTTCTTGCAGATGTTTCATTACCAAACTAGGTAATATCATCAGTAATAGAAGGGGATGGAGTTTGCTCTTATTTTCATATACTAGTGGCTTACCCTGTCAGTAAGGGTAAGCAGGGGGTTGGAGTAGAGACCTCCAAGGTCCCGTCCAACTCTGTTATTCTGTCTCTCAGTGTTGATCAGTTGCTTCACAAAAAGTGTTTTGATTGGTACCAGGTCTCTACAGCCTCAGGCAGAGAAGGGCTATTCTGTACCCTTCCCTCAAATGTTCTTTAAAATGCAGAGTTTCCTTTAGGAACCTCCAACATGCAAACTGTGGTTACTCATCCTAAAATGAATCTTCTTTACCTGGAGCTTCAAAATTTACTGTTTGCTGAGAAGATGTGTAGCTAAAGGTCAGTCTACATTTAGTGTATATCTGACTTTGGGGATATTTCTTCATAACCAAACAAAAGTGTATTCTCTGAGCAGTTCATACCCCTTGCTCGCTGGATATGAATGTAACAAGCAAAGTAATTTGTAAAGTAATTTAATTACAAATTGTAATTAACCCCGTGCCCCATTTTGACTGGCAGAGTGCTGCAGGAGACTGAGTGCTGTCACACCCTCTGGCCATGCCCCCTGGCCACACCTACCCAGCCACATCCACCCAGCTGGTCATTAGGGCAGAGAACCGGTTGTTAAATTATTTGAATCCCACCACTGTAAAATAATCTATTCATAGTTTTCAGGATATTGTATAAAGGTAAAAGGTGATTGCTAGGAAGAATGAGTAGTGTGTTCAAGGAATATCACCTGCAATGTTGTCTCATCCCCAGCCATTCAAGGGAAAGCTGAATTTATGCAATCAACGAGATTGCATTCCATATGAATGTTGTTTTAATGACACAATTGTATGTGGTTAAAAAATAAATAGTCACATGACAGGGCTAGACTAGTATTTATGTTAAGGCTGATAGAGTTCGACAAAGTTAGTCCTGAACCATGAGAGCATAGCGTTTCTCTTACAAAGATAAAATTGATTTTACAATATCATGCACTTTCCAGTTAACATATTCATCAATAATTGTTTGCTCTGAGTCCATTAAATCCTGTTGCTACATTGTGGGCTTTGCAGAATACATCTGAGTTCTGCTTAGTTTTGAAAGTTAGGTTAAATTTGGCAAGCACAACTCCTTCAACTGTGCACTAAAGCACAGGTCACTAACCAGTGGTCCGTGGCAAAATTTTGGTGGTCTGCAGAGAAATCTTTGCATTTCTCTCGAGGAGCCCAGCTGAAGTTTCCTGTGCCACTCGCGCTTCAGCGCTTTGACTCCCAGAGACAGGATGGGGTCCTTCAGGCAGTTAGCTTGGCCGCCTGTTAGGGAAGAGAAGCAGTTGGATTCAACCTTAGCTTTGCTGTCCATTGTGGACGCTAGATCAGCTCCCTGCAAACTCTTGTCTCTCGAGGAGCGCTCGCTGAAGCAGCACGGGAAACTTCGGCTGGGCTCCTCGAGAGATGAGAGTTTGCAGGGAGCCGATCTAGCATCCGTAATGGACAGCAAAGCTAGGATTGACTCAGACTGCTTTTCTTTGCTGTACTGCTTCCTGGATGTGGTTTACCACTCCAAGCCCCAAGCGCTCCAAGCCCCAAGCACCACCTCATCAGTCCCCCGCAGCATCTCCCCTCCAGCCAGCAGGTCAAGCCCAGTGCTGGCTCTCGTATGCCAAGCTGAGCCCTTTGTCTACTTCAAGCTATCCCCCATCGGGGGACCCCACAAAGCCCTCGCCGCCCCTTCCATCCTCTGCCCTTGGCCAGACTTTTGGATGAGGTGGAAATACTGGATCTTCAGAAGCTGACGGCCAGGAAGAAAAGGAAGAAGAGCTGCAGCACTTTCAGGAGGGGGGGAACCTGTTAGGCAGGATATCTTTGCCTGACTTTTCCACACAAAGGCTTGTCTCCTGCCTGGCTCTTTCCCTGCGGCTCTTTCTGGAAAAAAAGACCCTTTCCTCTTTTTGTACCCAGCTGGCGCTTTCCAAAGCTCGCTTTTCCAGCATTGGCTGCCCAAATCCCCTTTGGTTGTGATTTTAAAAAAATATTATTATTACATGGCTGTCCCTTTCCGGACACCTGGAGCAGCTCCTCCACCCTGGTGCAGGAAAAGGAAAAGGGAAAGAAGGAAAGGAAAGGAAAGAAGGGAAGGGAAGGGAAGGGAGGGGAGGGGAGGGACTACAGCTAAGCTCTGGAATATGGGACTGACTTTCCCAACAACATCAACAAGCCACCGTCAAATAAGCTTCAATTATTTTGTAATAATTACACTAATTTTTATAATTTTGTTACAATTAAACCTTTAAAGATTTTGTTATGATTAAATAAGCATTTATGATTTTGTTATAATTAAATAAGCATTTATAATTTTGTTATATTAAATAGGTGCATTTCATATTAATAAAATAACAAATAAGTACATAACAAATATTCTTTGTTGTTTTTAAGCTTACTGACTAAATAGATTAATAATAGCTATTCTATTATGACATTTTATCACAATGGAATTAAAACATATTTTAATTTATTCCTCAGGAAAATTTAAAATTTGATGTCTTGACCGTTATGGAAATATACATGGTTGCGAACTCAGTTGTAATACCTGCTTTTCTGCCACACTTTGCAATGCGAAGCAATCAAGATTACATGGTAAAATAATTATATTTCTTTGATTTCTTCAATGTTTTATGAAGATATACCTATATTGTACTTCCATGTGGCATCTGCAAATGTCACAAGGAGTGAGTTAAAAGGTTCTGTCACATGCTACAGGTGGACAGTATCTATTCAGATTTTATTTCTCATTGATCATTATAGCTACAGCTGTTTTTAATAATTGCAATTCTCTTGATTTTGTGCTAATGCTATCTAAGAAAAACATAAATGTTTTTTTTAAGATTGATTGGATTTCAAGTTTGCCTGAATGCCAAAAATCAAACAAACAGCTTTTTGGATAGCTTAGGATATTTAAAATAACACATATATAATTTTAAAAGTATAAAAGTACATAAATAACACCTGGAGAAAATCATGAGGGGCACCAAAACATGTTAAACCCAGGCGCGACAAGCCTCCTTAACAGAAGGTATGTGGTTGGCTTCCTTTTAAGTTCTCAGGATGACTTATAATATGACTTTGGCCAATCATCTTTTCATTGTTGTTGTTGTTAGTTGCGAAGTCGTGTCCAACCCATCGCAGCCCCATGGTCAACATTCCTCCAGGCCTTCCTGTTCTCTACCATCCCCTGGAGTCAATTTAAGCTCACACCGACTGCTTCAGTGACTCCATCCAGCCATCTCATTCTCTGTCGTCCCCTTCTTTTATCCTCAATCTTTCCCAGCATTAGGCTCTTCTCCAGTGAGTCCTTCCTTCTCATTAGGTGGCCAAAGTATTTGAGTTTCATCTTCAGGATCTGGCCTTCTAAAGAGCAGTCAGGGTTGATCTCCTCTAGGACTGACCGGTTTGATTGCCTTGCAGTCCAAGGGACTCGCAGGAGTCTTCTCCAGCACCATAGTTCAAAGGCCTCAATTCTTTGGCTCTCAGCCTTTCTTATGGTCCAACTTTCACAGCTATACATTGGAACTGGGAAAACCATAGCTTTGACTATACGCACTTTTGTTGGTAGGGTGATGTCTCTGCTTTTTAGTATGCTGTCTAGATTTGCCATAGCTTTCCTTCCCAGGAGCAAATGTCTTTTAATTTCTTGGCTGCAGTCTTGGAGCCCAGGAAAATAAAATCTATCACTACCTCCATTTCTTCCTCATCTATTTGCCAGAAAATGAGAGGGCCAGATGTCATGATCTTAGTTTTCTTAATGTTGAGTTTCAAGCCAACTTTTGTACTCTCCTTCTTCACCCGCATCAAGAGGCTCTTCAGTTCCTCTTCACTTTCTGCCATTAGAGTGGTATCATCTGCATATCTGAGGTTGTTGCTATTTCTCCCGGCAATCTGAATTCCAACTTTTGATTCATCTAGCCCTGTGTTTCTCATGATGTGCTCTGCATATAAGTTAAATAGGCAGGGCAACAGTATACAGCCCTGCCGGACTCCTTTCCAAATTTTGAACCCATCAGTGGTTCCGTGTCCAGTTCTCACTGTTGCTTCTTTTTATTTATTTATTTATTTATAAATATTTTGAAAACAGTGCATTGTCAGAGTATCATTACAAATAAAACAAAACCAAAAAGAAGTTAATAGTAAATATTAACACACAAACTAATAGCAATAGTAATAATATGATAGCAATGATAAAATAGCATAACCAAAAAGCTTAGACTAAATTTCTTCTTACATTAGCTTATTTACTGTATATTTTTATCGGTTACTATAGTTGTAGTTATATACATCTTTATTTTCAATATTAACACTATTAATATTCATAATCTTACTTTCTCAAATTTCTACATCTTACCTCTATCCAATCATAAAATTTATCCCATGTACGATAGTACTCTGAATCTTCTTTATCTTTAATTTTTAAGGTTAGCCTGTCCATTTCAGCACAATCCCAAATTTTCCTAATTACCTCCTCATCTGGTGGAGTGTCCACATTTTTCCAGAATTTGGCATATATATCCTTGCTGCTGTTAGTATATGTAACACTAAATATGTGGTCACTTTGTCGTAACTCTCCGATAGTATACCTAAAAGACATTTTTCTGGTTTAAACTCAATATTTTGCTCAGTTATCATTTCCAGCCAGTTATGTATTTTCTCCCAATATTTTTTTGCCTTACTACACGTCCACCACATATGATAGTAGGTGCCAGGGGTCTGATTACATTTCCAGCATTTGGCGGATAGGTTACTGAACATTTTCACCAATCTTGCAGGTGGTAAGTGCCACCTGTAAAACATTTTATAGAGGTTTTCTTTGTAAGCTGAGGCCATTGTCAGTTTGTCATTTCTGTCCCAAAGTTTTTGCCATTTCTCTAATTCTATATTGTATCCAAAGTTTTTTTTACCCAAGCAATCATCGTTTCTCTGACTATTTCTTCCTCCATTTTATTGTTCAGTAAATATATACCGTATTTTTCGGAGTATAGGACGCACCTTTTTACTCCCAAAAAGGGGGTCAAAAAGTGGGTGCGTCCTATACACCGAATGCAGCCCCCAACCCCCCCCAGCCCCCACCCTTCGGAAGTTTTCCCCGCCGCCCGCCGCTGCCTCCGCCACCGCCGCTTGCCCCCCCGCTGCTTGCCCCCACCGTCCCCGCTGTTGCTTGCCCCCGCCACCCATTCCTGAGCTAGCACCTTTCGAGGTGCCACCGCTCCGCTTCGATCCCCACCGCTGCCCGCTTGCGAGCGAGCGGGCGTACGAGCAGGCGAGGCGTGGCGGCAGGCAGGTGTCTTGGAAGTGCCGAGGGCAGCACGCGCGTCCGGGATGCCGCTTAGCCGGCAGCAGCGGGCGCAGCGAGTTCTGTCCCCACGCGCGTCCCCGGCGCTTGCTGTGGCGACGCTGTTTTCTCCGAGACCTTTGTCTACTGCTCCTTCTCCGAGACAAAGGTCTCGGAGAAAACAGCGTTGCCACAGCAAGCGCCGGGGACGCGCGTGGGGACGGAACTCGCTGCGCCCGCTGCTGCCGGCTAAGCGAGAGGGCTGCCCTCGGCGCTTCCAAAACACCTGCCTGTCGCCGCGCTTCGCCTGCTTCCTCAGCTGCTCTTCTCTAGTGTGGCCGGGAAAACCAGGAGCCGCCACTTTCGCCGCAGATCTGCTCAGCTCAAGTTGCAGCCCTTGAGCTTCAGGAGGGAACTGGCTGCGAGACCGGGAGGACTTGTGGACTTCAACTCTAGCTAGCATGACTGGAGGAGGAATTCTGGGAGTTGAAGTCCACAAGTCTTAAACTTGCCAAGGGGGTGCAAGGGTCTTCAAACTTGTGGACTTCAACTCCCAGAATTCCTCCTCCAGTCATGCTAGCTCAGGAATTGGAGTTGAAGTCCACAAGTCTTAAAGCTGTCAAGTTTGAAGACCCCTGGGTTAGGGGTGCAAGGGTCTTCAAACTTGGCAAGACTTTTTACAACCATGTACACTTTTTACAAACTTCAAACTTGACAGCTTTAAGACTTGTGGACTTCAACTCCCATTCCTGAGCTAGCATGACTGGAGAAGGAATTCTGGGAGTTGAAGTCCACAAGTCTTAAAGCTGTCAAGTTTGAAGTTTGTAAAAAGTGTACATGGTTGTAAAAAGTATACATGGTTGTAAAAAGTATTCTGCTACACTGGTATTTTATTAAATAATATATTACTACACCATTTGGTTCAGAATACTTTTTTCCTTGTTTTCCTCCTCTAAAATCTAGGTGCGTCCTATACTCCGGTGCGTCCTATACTCCGAAAAATACGGTATATATTTGATCAGCTTTTCATCCGTCCCCATTAAGATTTTGTCCAATACTGTTGGTTCTTTATTTACACCCCAGGTTTTAACGTCTTTCTCATATTTTGACTGAATCTGGAAGTATGGCCACCAAGCTAGATTCACCCCTTGATTCTGCAATTGTTGCCTGGATTTCAGTTCACCACTCCCGTTTAGGATATCTTTATAAAATACATTTTTTTCCAAATTAATCAGGTTTGGATATATTAATGCCTCCATTGTGGAGAGCCAGACTGGTATTTCCCTATAACAGTGATGGCGAACCTTTTTTCCCTCGGGTGCCGAAAGTGCGTGTGCGTGCGCTATCATGCACGGGCGAGTGCCCACACCCTTAATTCAATGCCTGTGGAGGGCGAAAACAGCCTCCCCTGCAGCCGCAGAGGTCCTCTGGAGGATGGAAACGGCCCATTTCCTGACTTCCGGTGGGCCCCAGTAGGCCCGTTTTTCACCCTCCCCAGGCTCCAGAGGCTTCCCTGGAGCCTGGGGAGGGCAAAAACGCCCCCCTGCCTCCCCAGAGACCATCTGGAAGCCTAAAATGCCCTCCCAGAGCCTCCGCGTGAGCCAAAAACCAACTGGCTGGCGCACACATGAACACTGGAACTGAGCTAGGGCAACAGCTCGCATGCTGGCAGATATGGCTCCACGTGCCACCTGTGGCATGCGAGCCATAGGTTCGCCATCCCTGCCCTATAATGTTGTGTTTTAATTTTTTCCCGTATGTTAAATAGCTAATTTCTCACATAGTGCCTCTGGAAATATTTATGTGCCATGTTTCTGCCATACCAAAGAAAAGCATGCTAATCTAGTTGCAAGTCATGCCCTTCTAATATAATAGCCTTCTGTGTTTCAAATTTACCCATTCTTTTAACCATGTAAGAGCTGATACCTGATGATATAGTTCCCAGTCTGGAAGCCCAAAGCCCCCGTTACTTCTAGATTCCTGTAATGTTTTCAATTTTATTCTCGGTTTTTTACCTTGCCAGATATACTTCAGAGTCGTTTTATTTAGTTCATCAAAAAAATTCTTTTCTAACTTTATTGGTAGTGTTTGAAATAAAGAGAGTAATTTTGGTAGTATGTTCATTTTTACAACTGTTATTCTTCCTATCATAGATAACTGTAGATTCTTCCACCTTTTCAGATCCAATTTAATTTGTTGTATCAGTTTTGTATAATTGTCCTCTTTGATTGTCACACACCTTGCTGTTATCTGGATATCAAGATATTTTACCTTTTTTGCTATGTGTAAACCAATTTTCTCTGTCAATTCCTTTTTTTTTTGTCCGTAAGGTTTCTAACTAGTACCTTAGTTTTGTCTTTATTTATTTTCATCCCTGCCACCTCTCCACATTCCTCAATTTTCCTTATCAGTTTGGGCCAGTTTCTAAAGGTTCTTCTAATATAAATACTAAGTCATCAGCAAATGCTTGTAGTTTATACTCTTCCTTTTTAATTTCCATTCCTTTTATCTCTAAATCTGATCTAATATTTCTGGTTTAGACTTCTAGCGTTAAAATAAATAATAATTGAGAGAGTGGGCAACCTTGTCTTGATCCTTTTTTATACAGTACTAAAACTTTCTGTCACTTCTTCATTTACTATCACTTTAGCTTTCTGTTGAGTATAGATTGCCTTCATCATATTCCTAAATTTCCCACCAAAGTCCATACAGTTTAGTTGTTGCAACATAAATTGCCAGTTTATGTTGTCAAATACCTTTTGTGTATCCAAAAATATTAACGCTAATTGTTTTTCATTGTGAGCTTCGTAATATTCTAGTATGTCCAGGATTATTCTCACATTGTTTCTTATTTGTCCCTTGGGTAAAAACCCATTTTGATCTGGATGAATAAAGTCAATTAGGATTTTTTTAAATCTTTCAGCAAGTTATTAGTCTGTGTTTAATAACAAAATTGGTCTATAGTTCTTTATTTGTATTATGTCAGACTCTTCTTTTGGGATCAGGGTGATATAGGCCTCTTTCCACGTATCCGAGATTTTGGCTTCCAGTAGCACTTAGTTATATACCTCTAACATTGATAGGCTTGAGGTGTCTTGTAGTTCTTTATAAATTTCTACTGGTATACCATCTGGTCCTGGAGTTTTATTGTGTGTTTGTTTGCTTTGCTTTTTAATTGCTTCTGTTAGTTTTGCCATTGATATTCGTTCATCCAGCATGTTCTTCACAGTTTCTGGAATTTTAGGTAAATTAGCTTTTTCCAAATACTGTATTATTTTTTCCTTTGATATTTTATCATAATCATATAAGGTCTTATAGAAGTCATGTATTATGTCTTTTTTCTTTTCAGGTTGACTTTGTAATGTGCATTCCTCATCCTGTAGTTTTGTTATCCAGTTCTTAATTTAATTTAATTTAATTTAATAGATTTATATGCCGCCCAACTCCAAAGGGACTCTGGGCGGCTGACAACATATCAAATACATTGTTACATATAAAAACATATATAATAATTAAAAATATAAAAATTTTAAAAAAACATCTGACATTTATAACCGGGGGGGGCGACCCAAATATAACCTGATTGGTCTCACTTTCACCCCGCCTGCCGGAAGAGCCAAGTTTTTATTGCTTTACGGAAGGCCAGCAGGGTGGGGATAGTCCTGATCTCTGGAGGAAGTTGGTTCCAAAGGGAGGGGGCTCCCACAGAGAAGGCTCTCCCCCTGGGCCCCACCAACCGGCATTGCTTGGTCGATGGGACCTGGAGGAGACCAACTCTGTGGGACCTAACCGATCATAGGGAGGTATGCGGCAGGATGTGGTCCCGAAGGTAACCTGGCCCTGAGCCATGTAGGGCTTTAAAGGTCAAAACCAACACCTTAAATTGGGTCCAGAGACTAATGGGCAGCCAATGCAGCTGGCGGAGAACAGGTGTTACATGGGTGTATCTAGGCACACCCACCACAACTCGCGCAGCTGAATTTTGCACCAATTGTAGTCTCTGGATACTCTTCAAGGGTAGCCCCATGTAGAGCGCGTTGCAGTAATCCAGCCAGGAGGTGATAAGGGTGTGAGTGACTGTGAGCAGAGCCTCCCTCTCCAAGTAGGGTCGCAATTTATGCACCAGGCGAACCTGTGCAAAGGTCCCCCTAGCCACAGCTGAAAGATGTTGTTCCAATTTTAGCTGTGGATCTAGGAGGACACCCAAATTGCGAACCCGTTCTGAGGGAGTTAATTTCCCCCCCCCAAGAACCAAGGAGGGACAATTGACAGAATCCTTGGGAGGCAATATCCATAGCCACTCGATCTTGTCAGGGTTGAGTTTTAGCCGGTTCATCCCCATCCAGACCCTAACATCGTCCAGGCAGCGGCCCATTATGTCCACAGCTTCCCTGAATTGAGACGGGGTGGAGATGTACAACTGGGTATCATCAGCATACTGCTGATACCTCACCCCGTGTCATCGGATGATCTCACCCAGCGGTTTCATGTAGATGTTAAACAGGATGGGTGAAAGGACCGAGCCCTGTGGCACCCCACAAAGTAGGGGCCTAGGGCTCGACCTCTGCCCCCTGTCAACACCGACTGCATCTTATCAGAGAGGTAGGAGGAGAACCACTGTAAAACAGTGCCGCCCACTCCCAACTCGCCGAGATGACGCAGAAGGATACCATGGTCAATGGTATCGAAAGCCGCTGAGAGGTCAAGTAGCACCAGGATGGAGGAGTGACCACCATCCTGGGCTCACCGGAGATCATCCATCAGGGTGACCAAAGCCGTTTCTGTACTGTAGCCACGCCTGAAAACCGATTGAAAGGGATCTAGAAAATCAGTGTCATCCAACAGCCATAGGAGCTGGAGCGCCACCACTTTCTCTACAACCTTCCCCACGAAGGGAAGGTTGGAGACCGGACGGAAGTTCTTTACATCCGCCGGGTCCAGGGAAGGCTTCTTGAGGAGGGGCCTCAAGGGTTCTTCTCTTTTTCTTTCTTCAATCTGTAAGCTAACCACCTTCCCGGTTTGTTGGCATTTTCAAAAAAGTTTTGCTTTGCTCTTTTTATTTGTTGTGCCAATTCATCTTTTCCTATTATATTTAATTTGTGTTTAATCAGCTGCATTTGGTTTCTTAAGTCTCTCTTGTGTGGTTCTTTTTGTAACTCTAACTCAAGCCCCTTGTATTCTTCTCCCAACATTTTTTGATACTGTTGTGTTCTGACTGACCTCTAATTGAACCCTAAACTTGTTTTGACTAGACGACCTCTGACTGAACTGTAAGTTGTTTTGTTTTTAGTTGAACTCTACCTGAACTGTTGTTGCCACCCAGGTCATGTGTTTAAATGCTCATACTCTATTGGTTGTTGTGTCTGACAGCCCTCTATAAAAGAGCTAGCTGTCAGACCATGTTTTGCTGGTCACTTGAGTGAGCCGAGTAAAGAGCTGTTATGAAGTCTGTCTCCTGTGATCCTTGCCCACAATCTAACAGGTACCGTTTCCTTTTCTTATTTTTCTGCGCTGTATAGTTTATAGCTAATCCTCTAATCACTGCTTTTGCGGTTTCCAACACATTCTGTAATGAGGTCTCTTCTTTTCCATTTTCTTTGAAGAAGAATCCCATTTCTCTTTCCATCATCTGTATAAATTCTTTATCTTTTGTGGATAAATTGATTTAAAGTCCATCTTGCTTTCCTCCTTTGTCCCTTCCAACTAATTTTTATTGGATTGTGGTTAGCCCATAAATTTGGTTACATTTCAATCTATTGTACATTCCCACTTAATTCCGAACTCATCCAAATCAGGTCTATTCCGGACCAAGATTGATGCACGTTAGAATAAAATGTATATTGATTTTTCCCAGGATTCATTTCTCTAGCTTTCTCCAGCATATGTTGGCAATTTGATCATGAGTTATAGAATGGAATGGAATGGAATGGAATGGAATGGAATGGAATGGAATGGAATGGAATAGAATAGAATAGAATAGAATAGAATAGAATAGAATAGAATAGAATAGAATAGAATAGAATAGAATAGAATAGAATAGAATAGAATAACAAAATTGGAAAGGACCTTGGAGGTATTCTACACCACTTCAGACAAATGGTTAATCTTCTTTAAAACTTCTAGTGCTGGAGCATTCACAACTTCTGGAGGCAAGCTGTTCCACTGATTAAATGTTCTAACTGTCAAGAAATTTCTCCTTAGTTCTAAGTTACTTCTCTCCTTGATTAGTTTCCACCTATTGCTTCTTGTTCTATCCTCAGGTGCTTTGGAAAATAGTTTGACTCTCTCTTCTTTGTGGCAACCCCTGAGATATTGGAACACTGCTATCATGTCTCCCCTAGTCTAAAGTGACCAGATTTTTTTTTCTTCAAGCGGGACACCATTGACGGGGGTGGGTTTCTCCATTTGAGTTTTGCCCTCTGCGCATGCGCAGAACGCTGCACATGCACAGAGGGCAAAACAGCAAATGTCGGCTTCCAGGTGAGGTGGTGAGGTGGGGGGGAGGGGGGGAGGGGGGAGGCGGGAGGGCGCTTGGATGCCTGCAGCTCGCGACAGGTAAGCTGCCTCCTTTCCCCGTCTCCCGCCTCCCGTTCGTTGCTTGCCAGCCCGGCCGAAGGGAAGGCGGGAGGCAAGGAAAGGCCTCCCGAAAGGAGGGGAGGCTTTGGGAGCCCGCCTCCCTTTCGGCCCGAAAGGGAGGCGGGCTCCCGAAGCTTCCCCTCCTTTCGGGAGGCCTTTCCTCGCCTCCCGCCTTCCTTTCGGCCGGGCTGGCTCGCCTCCCCTCCTTTCGGGAGGCCTTTCCTCACCTCCCGCCTTCCCTTCGGCTGGGCTGGCAAGCAACGAACGGGAGGCGGGAGACAGGGAAAGGAGGCAGCCGGCAGCTTACCTGCTCCAAGCATCCAAGCGCCGCGGTCTCCCGGTCGCCCGCCCGACCCCAGGGCAACGGCGGCAGCGAGGCAACGGGGGGAAGAAAGGGGAGGGGGACGAGGAAGGGCTGTTTGCACCGCTCGTAAACTCAAAGCGGCGACGGCTCCTCGTCCCTCACCCCTCCCAACAGCAGCGGCGCCTCCGAGGGCGGGGCTAGGGATGGGGCGGGGGAAGGAGAGGAGGAGCAGCCTCCCTTCCCCCTCCCCCCAGCTTCCAGCCGCCGCCGGATGAGTCAACAACATGGGACGCCGCCCACAGCCGGCCCGAGCTGAGAGGCCTGCTGCCTTTCAGGCCGATTTTTTGAAAGAATGCCCTAGTCGGGCATTGTTTTAAAAAATCGGGACTTTTTAAGAGGGCGGGCGGGACGCGGGACAAATGGTGAAAAAGCGGGTGTGTCCCGCCAAAATCGGGACGTCTGGTCACCTTACCCTAGTCCTTCTTTTCATTAAACTAGACATACCCAGTTCCTGCAACCGTTCTTCATATGTTTTAGTCCTCCAGTCCCCTAATCATCTTTGTTGCTCTTCTCTGTACTCTTTCTAGAGTCTCAACATCTTTTTTGCATCATGGCAACCAAAACTGAATGCAGTATTCCAAGTGTGGCCTTACCAAGGCATTATAAAGTGGTATTAACACTTCACGTGATCTTGATTCTATCCCTCTGTAAATACAGCCTAGAACTGTGTTGGCTTTTTTGGCAGCTGCTGCACACTGCTGGCTCATATTTAAATGGTTCTCCACTAGGACTCCAAGTTCCTCTGCCTCTTCGAAATCCTGCATGTACTTCTGGTAGTTCTCAGTCCACATACTGCTGGAGCTTAGCTTGTAGGATTTTAAGCATAACTTTACTAGCATGTGAAATGAGTGCAATGGTGCGATAGTTTGAACATTCTTTGGCATTGCCCTTCTTTGGAATTGGAATGTAAACTGACCTTTTCCAATCCTGTGGCCACTGTTGAGTTTTCCAGATTTGCTGGCAAATTGAGTGTAGCACTTTTACTGCATCATCTTTTAAGAGTTTGAATAGCTCAGCTGGGATACTGTCACCTCCACTAGCTTTGTTGTTGCTCAGATTTCCTAAGGCCCATTTGACTTCACATTCTAGGATGTCTGGCTCGAGGTCAGTGATCACCCCATCGTGGTTATCAGGGACGTTAAGCTCATTCTTGTATAATTCTTCTGTGTAATTTTGCCACCTCTTCTTAATCTCTTCTGCCCCTGTTAGGTTCCTGCCATTTTGGTCCTTTATCATGCCCATCTTTGCATGAAACGTTACCTTCATATCTCCAATTTTCTTGAAGAGATCTCCTCCCTATTCTATTGTTTTCTTCTATTTCTTTCCACTGTTCATTTAAAAAGGCATTCTTATCTCTTCTAGCTATTCTCTGGAATTCTGCATTCAATTTATTTATTTATTTATTTATTTTGTTATTCTTATATGCCGCCCAACTCCCGAAGGACTCAGGGCGGCGTACAACAAGGAAAAATACAAGAATAATCAAAATTACATATAGTTAAAAACAATACAAAATTTAAAAAACAGTATTAAAACAACAACATCCATTCAGCACCATACATACTTGGGGGGTGAGCTCGAGTGGATTAAGCTGTCCCCCCCACCTGCAGGAAAAGCCATGTCTTAACGGCTTTTCGGAAGGCCAGCAGAGTGGGGATGGTCCGGGTCTCTGGGGGTAGTTGGTTCCAGAGCACGGGGCCGGCCACAGAGAAGGCTCTCCCCCTAGGGCCCACCAGCCGGCATTGCTTGGCCGATGGGACCTGCAGGAGGCCAACTCTGTGGGCCCTAACCAGTCGAAGGGAAGTATGAGGCAGAATGCGGTCCCGAAGATATCCTGATCCTAAGCCATGAAGGGCTTTAAAGATGGTGATCAACACCTTGAATTGGACCCGGAGACCGATGGGCAACCAATGCAGCTGGCGGAGTATCGGTGTCACGTGGGTGTACCTTGGCACACCCACCACAGCACGCGCAGCCGCATTTTGCACCAGCTGAAGTCTCCGGATACTCTTCAAGGGTAGCCCCATGTAGAGCGCATTGCAGTAGTCCAAATGCGAGGTGACAAGGGCATGAGTGACTGTGAGTAGAGCCTCCTTCTTCAAGTATGGCCGCAGCTGGTACACCAGGCGAACCTGTGCAAAGGCCCCCCTAGCCACAGCAGAAAGATGGTGGTCCAATTTTAGCTGTGGATCTAGGAGGACCCCCAAGTTGCGGACCTGGTCTGAGGGAGTCAGTTTCGCACCCTCAAAGACCAAGGAGGGACAGTTGTCATGGTCCTTAGGAGGCAATATCCACAGCCACTCAGTCTTGTCGGGATTAAGTCTGAGTCTGTTCCTCCCCATCCAGATCTTAACGTCGTCCAGGCATCGGCACATTACATCAACTGCCTCCCTGAAGTCAGACGGGGTGGTGATGTACAGCTGGGTGTCGTCAGCGTACTGATGGAAACACACCCCATGTCTGCGAATGATCTCACCCAATGGTTTCATGTAGATGTTAAACAGGATGGGCGAGAGAACCGACCCCTGGGGCACCCCACATGATAGGGGCCTAGGGGACGATCTCTGCCCTCCTGCCAACACCGACTGCATCCGATCGGCGAGATAAGAGGAGAACCACCGCAAAACGGTGCCTCCCACTCCCAACTCGCCGAGCCGATGCAGAAGGATACCATGGTCGATGGTATCGAAAGCCGCTGAGAGGTCAAGTAGCACCAGGATGGAGGAGTTCCCCCCATCCCGGGCCCGCCAGAGATCATCCATCAGAGCAACCAAGGCAGTTTCTGTACTGTAGCCGCGCCTGAAACCCGACTGATAAGGATCTAGATGATCTGTTTCATCCAGGAGCTGCAGAAGCTGAGTCACCACCACCTTCTCCACAACTTTCTCTAAAAAAGGTAAGTTGGAGACTGGACGATAGTTCTTCAAATCAGCTGGATCCAGGGAAGGCTTCTTCAGGAGGGGTCGCACCACCGCAGCTTTTAACGACTGCGGTACGGATCCCTCCCTCAAAGAAGCGGTGATCACTGCCTGGATCCAGCCGCGTGCCACCTCCCTGCTGGCCGAGACCAGCCAGGAGGGGCACGGGTCCAATAAACAGGTGGAGGTACCCATCGCTCCCATAGCCCTGTCCACATCCTCGGGAGAAACAGGCCCAAACTCTTCCCATAATGGTGAACTAAGACTTGCCCCTGTCAACTCTATGGACTCTGCCCTGCCAGAGTCCAGGTTTGACCGAATCTGAGTGACTTTATCCGACAGAAACTCAGCGAATTCCTCAGCTCTGCCTTGTAAGTGTTCCTCGCTCCCCCCTTTTGCAAGGAGGGAGCGAGTCACCCTAAACAAGGCGGCTGGACAAGAATCTGCGGACGTAATAAGAGCGGAACGATAGGATCGTCTTGCCGCCCTTATTGCCACTAAGTAAGATCTGATGTAAATTCTTAATAGTGTTCGGTCAGACTCGGTTTTCCTGGTCCTCCAGCGGCACTCCAGACGTCTCTTCTGGCGTTTCATCTCCCGGAGCTCCTCGGTAAACCAGGGAGCTTTCCGGGATCCACTGCCACGGAGAGGTCGCTTAGGCACAATTCAGTCTAAAGCCCCCGATGCTGCGGTGTTCTAAGCAGCCACCAGGGAGTCAGCCGAATTGTGTACCAGGGTTTCAGGTATTTCCCCAAGTTCCCTCTGGAATCCTTCCGGCTCCATTAGGCGCCTGGGGCGGAACCACCTAGTCGGTCTCGCCTCCCTGCGGGGGAGGAATGGGGTTGTGAAATCCAGCCTCAGTAGGAAATGATCTGACCATGACAGTGGGGTGATGACTATATCCCTTATCTTCAGATCATCTCTCCACTGCCCCGAAAGAAACACTAGGTCAAACACTTGTCATGGAATCCATGAACTCCTGAGCTACCCCAGAGGTTTCGCCAGCAGATGGCAAGTTGAAGTCCCCCAGCACCATAAGCCTAGGGAACTCAACCGCCGAGCCGGCTACTGCCTCGAGCAGCTCAGGCAGGGCCTTACTTACGCAGCTGGGAGGCAGGTACATTAAGAAAAGGCCCACCTGAACCCCTAAGTCCAACTTCAGAAGGAGCGCCTCACACCCAACTATCTCCGGGGCAGGGATCCTACGAGGATGCAGATTTCCACGCGTTATAATTGCCACTCCTCCCCCCTTCCCTGGGGTCGAGAATGGTGCTGCACCGAGAAACCGGCTGGGCATATCTCGGAGAGGGCTACTCCCCCCTCCTGCCCTAGCCAGATCTCGGTAACACATACCAGGTCTGCCCCCTCCTCTGTGATTAAATCACGTATCAGGGGGGCTTTGTTGATAATTGACCTGGCGTTAAGCAGCAGCATCCTGAGCCCAGGGCCCTGAGAACCCTGGTTGCCAGGTATCCGGGTTGAGCAAGATGGAACCAGATCAGAGGGGCCGGAACAAGGGATCGCTTGTAAACAGCGAGGTCTTATTCCCCGAGAGCGGCCCTCCCCTCTGCTCCCGCTATATCTGCCTCTTTCCATTATGACCGAGATGTTCCGGCTCTCACCCCCACCAGAGACCCCCTCCCCCCCCGCTGGTCCCCCTCCCTTCCTGCAGGTCATCCATACCATTCTCACTGATCACTGGACACGTATACATCCCTATCACTCATCTACTTACATAGTCACACAGTCATACTCATCCATAACCCACCCATCAATAACATTCACAGTGCTTCCGGGGTACAAAATTGCAAAGTTAGTTAGTTGTTAATATTAAAATCGACAATTCTGTGATTGCACAGTTCCAATCCTTGCTACAATATTGGGTGTACCTTTCTCTTTCTCCCTTGCCTTTCGCTTCCCTTCTTTCCTCAGCTATTTGTAAAGCTTCCTCAGACAGCCATTTTGCTTTCTTGCATTTCTTTTTCTTTGGGATGGTTTTAGTTGTTACCTCTTGTACAATGCTGCGAACCTCCATCCATAGGCACTCTGTCTATCAGATCTAATTCCTTAAATCTCTTTGTCATCTCTACTGTATATTCATCAGGGATATGATTTAATCCATACCTGAGTGGCCTAGTGCTTTTCCCTACTTTCTTCAATTTAAGCCTAAATTTTGCAACGAGAAGCTCATGATCTAAGCCACAGTCAGCTCCTGGTCTTGTCTTTACTGACTGTATAGAGTTTCTCCATCTTTGGTTGCAGAGCACATAGTCAATCTGATTTCTGTGTTGACCGTTTGGTGATGTCCATGTGTAGAGTCATCTCTTGGGTTGTTGGAAAAAAGTGTTTGCTGTGACCATCATATTCTCTTGACAAAATTCTATCAGCCTGTGCCCTGCTTCATTTTGTACTTCAAGGCCAAACTTACCTGTTATTCCGATTATCTTTTGGCTTCCTACTTTAGCATTCCAATTCCCCATGATGATAAGGACATCATTTTTTGGTGTTAATTCTATAAAGTGCTGTAGGGCTTCATAGAACCGGTCAATTTCATCCTCTTCAGCACCAGTGGTTGGGGCATAGACTTGGACTACTGTGATATTGACTGGTTTGCCTTGGATTCGAACTGAGATCATTCTGTCATTCCTACTCTTTTATTGATTATGAAGGCTACTCCATTTCTTCTGAGGGATTCTTGCCCGCAGTAGTATACCTGATGGTCATTTGAATTAAATTTACCCATTCCTGTCCATTTTAGTTCACTGATTCCTAAGATGTCAATGTTCAGTCTTGTCATCTCTTATTCAACCACGTCCAGCTTGCTTTGATTCATGGATCTTATATTCCAGGTTCCTATGGAGAAAAGATCTTTACAGCATCGGACTTTCCTTTCACCACCAGATACATCCACAGCTGAGTGTCCTTTCGGCTTTGGCCCAGTCGCTTCACTCTTTCTGATGCTACTAGTACTAGCCCTCTGCTCTTCCCCAGTAGCATATTGGACACCTTCCGACCTGAGGGGCTCATCTTCCAGCGTCATATCTTTTTGCCTTTTAGTACTGTCCATGGGGTTTTCATGGCAAAGATACTGGAGTGGGTTGCCATTTCCTTCTCCAGTGAATCATGTTTTGTCAGAGCTCTCTGCTATGACCTGTCCATTTTGGGTGGCCCTACATGGCATAGCTCATAGCTTCATTGAGCTACGCAAGCCCCTTTGCCATGACAAGGCAGTAATCCAAGAAGGGGTTTCCAGTAATCCATGAATAGAATGAGTCTGGCCTTAAAAGACTTCCAGAACATTTAAAAGGTAGAAGCCATACATATTTCTGAGAGGATGCTCTTCCAGTTTCATTATCATACCATGATGATGACAAATTGATGACATGCAAACAGTGACATCATCATACCAATGACATTATTACATACATGCAACCTGAATTTGAGGCAAGTATGTAGATTTTGCTGCACATGTCCTTTGCCTTTCTTATACCATGACTAATACATTAAACAGTGATGCAACACTGAAAAAAATTACATCTTACATTGAGAAACAATGTCCAATGTAAAAAGAAAAGATATAATTGTTGTAACAAGATTTTAGAAGACTTAAGACTATAAAAAGGAGCTTATATCTAAAACTGTATTAAATCAACAAGTAAGTTTATCCAGAAAGGTCATTTCACTTGCAAAACCAATAATAATGTCAGAATATGTCTGCGTGTATAGTTTTTGTCTTCCATCCTCCTCTTTGTCTCAGTGCAAACTATATTTGTTTGAAAAGACATCTATCTTTTATCAGATCCAAAGTAAAGATCTGAAGGGAATCTACATAGTGCAACAAGTCTTTCTCTTAAGAATTTTGCTGCTGATATAGCAATAGCACTTAGACTTGTATACCACTTCATAGTGCTTTATAGCCCTCTCTAAGCAGTTTACAGAGCCAGCATATTGCCCCCAACAATCTGGGTCCTCATTTTACCGACCTCGGAAAGATGGAAGGCTGAGCCAACCTTGAGCCTGGTGAGATTCAAACTGCCAAATTGCAGGCAGCCAGCAGGCAGCAGAAGTAGCCTGCAGTACTGCATTCTAATCACTGCGCCACCGTGGCTCATCTGATGATGATGTTTAATAAAGGATCCAAGGCATTAGCAATAGCAATAGCACTTAGACTTATATACCACTTCATAGTGCTTTACAGCCCTCTCTAAGAGGTTTACAGAGTTCAGCATATTGCCCCCAACAATCTGGGTCCTCATTTTATTGACCTCAGAAGGATGGAAGGCTGAGTCAACCTTGAACCGATGAGATTTGAACAGCTGAACTGCAGCTAGCAGTCAGCTGAAGTAGCCTGCAGTGCTGCACTCTAACCACTGCGCCATCTTGGCATTCTACACAGGCTGAGATTATATCTAAAAAAAAGTTACTTACTAGAAGTTATGTAAGCTTTTTTGGGGGGGTTGTCCTAAGCAAGAGCGATCTTCACTAGATTTAGGACAAAATTTAACTTTTCTGCTACAATATTAAACAATGAATATAAATAACTAAGTGTTTTGGTATGACAATATTTTTAAATAGGAAGAAATGAGAGAGGATGGAGGGGCATTCAGACTTGTAAGATACTGTTACTACAACTTTAAGTAGTAGTGACCTACATAATTTTCATTTTCTAGGCTGGTTGGCCTTGAAAGGCATTAGGCTTTGTTGTGATATATCAACTTACTCATGAAAGTTGTGGGAGGGAAGGAAAAAGTAGTATTGTATTTATCTCTGTCACATTCGTGAATTGAATGTATGCAAACCTTTAATTAAACAGTTTAGTCATTATTTGGCAATTTTATTCCCTTTTTTGCTAGATAAGAACTCGCTCCCAGCTGCGGATTGCAGGACTTTTTCCTTCTGCTTACTGGTGTGGACAAGCTCTGGTGGATATGTCCTTGCATTGCATTCTACTTCTTTTAGTTCTTTGGCCATGGTTTTTAAAAATAGGAGTTGCAGATCCTCAGTTTATACCCAGCTTGATTTTCTGCTTGGTAATTGAATTTCATTCATTTTTAAGATGTGATTTAAGTCAGCTTTTACATTTGAAATTTTTAATGACAAGCATTCACACCTTTTTATAATAATAGGAATACAGCAGGGGTGGGCTCCTCCCGGTTCTGACCAGATCGCCCAAACCGTTAGCGACCTGCTGGTGACATAATTTTGCCGTCACGGATCCGGTTCTGTCTGTGCCGGTCCGTGTTCGCCGCCATCTTTTTTTCTGAATTTTCGCCCGATTTTCCTGTGTTTGGATGGCTTCACAGCATTCTGTGCTTTGAAAAAAGCCCTCCCGCCCGCCCCCGGGTTAATACTGACCTTTATTTCTTCACCTGAAGCACAGCTGATGAGCTCCTCAGCTGTGTTTCGGGCTGAATCCACCTTCTGAGCATGCGCAGAAGTGAAATTGCGTGAGGGGATGTCGCGACACGAACCGGTGGTGACGCGACGCAAATGCGAACCAGTGGCGAAGGTAAACCCACTGGTTTGCCCAGCCCTGGAATACAGGTAATCCTCAACTTACAATAGTTTAGTGACCGTTCAAAGTTACAACAGCACTGAAAAATGTGCCTTATGACCATTTTTCACACTTACAACCGTTGCAGCATCCCCATGGTCATGTGATCAAAATTTGGATGCTTGGCAACTGATTCATATTTATGGTTGCAGTATTCTGGGGTCATGTGATCACCTTTTGCGACCTTCTGAAAAGCAAAGTCAATGGAGAAGCCAGATTCACGTAACAACCGTGTCACTAACTTAATAACTGCAGTGAGTCACTTAACAACTGTGGCAAGAAAGGTCGTAAAATGGGGCAAAATTCATTTAACAAATGTTTCACTTAGCAACAGAAATTTGAAGCTCAATGGCGGTTGTAAGTTGAGAACTAATTTTAGTTCATTCTACAGACTTTGAATGGCAGGAATATGTCTTTGATCATCAACAGTCTGAAAAAGCCACTTTCCAACAATGAACTAGCAATAAACTGGCAGTAAACTGAGAGAGGAACTTTACCCCCATTCATCACCTTTAGAAGACAGTGGTGGTTAATGGCCAGTGGGGTTTGTGGAGTGGGAGCATAAGTGAAGCCAAATGCAAACTTAGATTTGGAAATATCTTGGAAATAAACAAAGTTAATTAAGAAAGAACATACAAACTGAGGATCTAAAACCAGAGGGTTTAGGGGAGCGGGGGTTTCCCTGGACCATCCACCACCACAAAAGCATTCATTTAGATCAGGGGTGTCAACTTGATTGCAGAAAATACAACTTCAGCAACAGAGTGGTCAATGCCTGGAATACACTACCTGACTCTGTTGTTACATCCTCAAACCCCCAAAACTTTAACCTAAAACTGTCTACCGTGGACCTCACCCCATTCCTAAGAGGTCTGTAAGGGAGCATGCATAAGTGCACCAGCGTGCCTACCGTTCCTTTCCTACTGTTCTCATTATTTGTACTCATTTCTAATGCATATACTTTACCTGTTTGTATGTTATGTTTATATGTTATGTTCATGCTTATAATTGTTTTCTCATACATTTATTTATTTATTTATTTATTTATTTATTTATTTATTTATTTATTTATTTATTTATTTATTTATTTATTTATTTATTTATTTGGGAATTCTTCTCTGCTGCCCTACTCCCTAAGGACTCAGGGTGGCGTACAGCATTTTAAAGAACACCAAACAATAAAATCATTAACAACAATTTAAAAAGTTAAAAGAAACATACAGCACTGTGCATACATGGGGGAGACCTCAGGTGTAAGGTTGTCTCAAAATCACCCTGCCTGCAGGAAGAGCCATGTCTTAATGGCTTTTTGGAAGGCCAGCAAGGTGGGGATGATTTGGATCTCTGGGGGAAGTTGGTTCCAGAGAACAGGGGCTCCTACAGAGAAGGCCCTCCCCCTAGGCCCCACCAGTCAGCATTGTTTGGCTGACGGGACCCGGAGGAGACCCACTCTGTGGGACCTGACCGGTCGAAGGGAAGTATGAGGTAGGATGCGGTCCTGGAGGTAGCATGGTCCTAAGCCATGTAGGGCTTTAAAGATGATGATCAACACCTTGAATTGCACCCGGAGACCAATGGGCAACCAATGCAGCTGACGGAGTATGGGTGTTACGTGGGTGTATCTTGAGACACCCACCACAGCACACGCAGCTGCATTTTGCACCAGTTGAAGTCTCCGGATACTCTTCAAGGGTAGCCCCATGTAGAGTGCATTACAGTAGTCCAATCTAGAGGTGACAAGGGCATGAGTGACCATGAATAGAGCCTCTTTCTCTAAGTATGGTCACAATTGGTGCACCAGGCGAACCTGTGCAAAGGCTCCCCTAGCCACAGCTGTAAGGTGTTGATCTAATTTTAGCTGTGGATCTAGGAGAACTCCCAAATTGTGGACCCGTTCCGAGGGAGTTAGTTTTTCTCCCCCAAGAACCAAAGAGGGACAGTCGGAATAGTCCTTAGGGGGCAATATCCAGAGCCACTCAGTCTTGTCGGGGTTGAGTTTGAGCCTGTTCCTCCCCATCCAGATCCTGACATCATCCAGGCATTGGCACATTACATCTACTGCCTCCCTGAATTGAAACGGGGTGGAAATGTACAGCTGGGTGTTGTCAGTGTACTGTTGAAAACTCACCCCGTGTTGACGGATGATCTCCCCCCGCGGTTTCATGTAAATGTTAAATAGGATGGGTGAGAGGACCAAACCCTGTGGCACCCCACAAGTCAGGGGCCTAGGAGACAACCTCTGTCCTCCTATTAACACCGACTGCATCCTATCGGCGAGGTAAGAGGAGAACCACCATATAACGGTGCCTCCCACTCCCACCTCACCGAGATGATGTAGAAGGATACCATGGTCGATGGTATCAAAAGCGGCTGAGAGGTCAAGTAGCACCAGGATGGAAGAATAACCGCCATCCTGGGCTCGCCAGAGATCATTCATCAGGGCGACCAAGGCAGTTTCTGTACTGTAGCCATGCCTGAAACCCGATTGAAAGGAATCTAGATAATCAGTTTCCTCCAATAACCGAAGAAGCTGAAAAGCTACCATCTTCTCAACAACTTTTCCTATGAAAGGTAAGTTGGAGACCAGATGAAAGTTCTTCAAATCCGCCGGATCCAGGGAAGGCTTCTTAAGGAGGGGTCTCACCACCACAACCTTCAAAGGCTGCAGTACGGATCGCTCCCTAAAAGAAGCGTTGATCACTGCCTGGATCCAGCCGCGTGCCACCTCCCTGCTGGCTGAAACCAGCCAAGAGGGGCACGGGTCCAATAAACAGGTGGAAGAGCTCATCGCACCCACGGCCTTGTCCATGTCATCAGGAGTGGCTGGCTCAAACTCTTCCCACAATGATGGACTAAGACTTGCCCCTGTCAACTCACTGGGCCGGAGTCCAGGTTCGACTGAATCTGAGTGACTTTATCCGTCAGAAACTGCGCAAATTCCTCAGCTCTACCTTGCAAGTGTTCCTCGCTCCCCCCTTTAGCAAGGAGGGAGAGAGTCACCCTAAACAAGGCGGCTGGGCGAGAATCTGCGGATGCAATGAGAGCAGAAAAATGGACACGTTTTGCCGCCCTTATCGCCACTAAATAAGACTTAATAAAAGTTCTTAGAAGTGTTCGGTTGGATTCGGATTTACTGGCTCCCCAGCGTCGTTCCAGACGTCTCTTGTGGCGTTTCATCTCCCGGAGCTCCTCAGTAAACCAAGGAGCTTTCCGGGATCCACTGCCACGGAGAAGTCGCAAAGGCACAATCCAATCTAATGCCCCTGCTGCTGCGATGTTCCAGGCAGCCACCTGGGACTCAGATGAATTGTGGACTAGGGTTTCAGGTATTTCCCCAAGTTCCCTCTGGAATCCTTCCGGCTCCATTAGGCGCCTGGGGCAGAACCACCTAGTCGGTCCCGCTTCCCTGCAGGGGAGGAGTGGGGCTGTGAAATCCAACCTCAGTAGGAAATGATCTGACCATGACAACGGGGTGGTGACTATATCCCCAAGTTTCAGATCATCTCTCCACTCTCCCGAGATAAACACTAGGTCAAGTGTGTGACCTCCCTCATGAGTCGGACTGTGGATTACTTGGGTCAGGTCCATGGTTGTCATGGAATCCATGAACTCCTGAACTGCACCAGAGGTTTCGCCCGCCGAGGGCAGGTTAAAGTCCCCCAGAACCATGCTTGACAAACTAAAAAGAAAAAAGAAAGGAAGAAAGATAAGTAGTCCTCAACACAAGATCACAATCAGGACTGGAATTTTGGCTGCTAAGCAATGCAGTCATTAAGAGAGACCTCACATGACAGGACCCAATTTTACAACCATTTTACCATGGTTGTTAAATGAATCACATGGTGATTAAGTGAATCTGGTTTCCCCAATTGACTTTGCTTGTCAGAAGCTGGCTGAGAAGCTTCCAAATCATGCAGGAGGATGCAATCATTGTAAATTTTAGTTGATTGCCAAGCATCCAAACTGCAATAATACGACTGATGGGGTGGGATGAGGGTCGTAACTTTGAGGATGGATCATGTCACTTTTTTTGAGGCCATTGTTAAATAGGTGGCCGTATGTTGAGCACTACCTGCAAGGAAAGCAAAAGTAAATTGAATTGGTCGATATGGTACATCATTCTTACCGATTCATCTCATATAATGAGGAAAAAATAGTAAGGAATATAAAACTTTGCAAAAATATTGCCAGGTATTAGGCATAGCTTTTACAGAAATAAAAGGAAACACACTGATTCAAAATAGTATTGATTAATGGACCTTCAATTTACAGTAGCATTTCCTAAGATCACTTTTTATTTTGCTACTGTTCTTGTCCTTCACGCTGCAAATATTTTGACACTCTTTCTTTCAAGGGTGTGGATTTTGTATTTGTATTTGTATTTGTTTATTTTGTCAAGCATAAATGAATATAAGCAAAGTACAAACAGTAAAACATGATTGAATATATATATATAATATTACAAGCATGAATAAGAGTAGAGGAGGTATGAATATATGGGTACATTAGGACAGGAACGGTAGGCACGATTGTGCGCTTATGCACGCCCCTTACTGACCTCTTAGGAATGGGGTGAGGTCAATGGTAGATAATAAGAGGTTGAAGTTTTTGGGGTTTGGGAAAGAAACTACTGAGTCAGGTAAAGTGTTCCAGGCGTTGACAACTCTGTTGTTGAAGTCGAATTTTTTACAATCAAGTCTGGAGCGGTTTACATTAAGTTTGTATCTATTATGAGCTCGTGTATTATTGCGGTTGAAGCTGAAATAGTCGTTAACGGGTAGGACATTGAGGCGGATAATTTTGTGAGCTACACTTAGGTCAGATCGAAGGCGACGGAGTTCTAAATTTTGAAGTCCCAAAATTTCTAGTCTGGTTTCATAAGGAATTCTGTTGTGAACAGAGGAATGTAATACTCTTCTTGTGAAGTATCGCTGGACATTCTCAATAGTGTTAATGTCTGATATGAAGTGTGGGTTCCAGACTGATGAGCTGTATTCAAGGATCGGTCTAGCAAATGTTTTGTATGCTCTGGTTAAGAGTACAAGGTTACCAGAGAAGAAGCTGCGCAATATTAGGTTAACCACTCTTAATGCCTTCTTTGCTATGTAGTTGCAGTGGGCTCTGGCACTTAGATCGTTTGAGATGAGTACTCCGAGGTCCTTTACTGAGTGAGGATCATCATCAAGGTCATGATCATTAAGTTTGTATTTGGTGTTTTGATTATTTTTGCCAATGTGTAAAACTGAGCATTTGTTGATAGAGATTGGTTGTTGCCACTTGTTAGACCATTCAGAAATATAGTCAAGGTCTTTTTGAAGGGTTGCAGTATTGTCTGTGGTGTTGAAAAGTTTTACGTCATCTGCGAAGAGGACGCAGTTACTTTGTATAATATCACAAATGTCATTTATGTAAAGAATGAAGAGAGTGGGTCCTAAAACGCTTCCTTGGGGAACACCGCTGTTAACAGGTACAGGGTTTGATAGAGATTATCCTATTTTAACCACTTGTTGTCTGTTTGACAGGAATGCAGTTATCCATTTATGTAGGGGGCCAGAGATGCCATAAGATTTTAGTTTTAGGAGTAGTTTGTCGTGTACTACGGAGTCAAAGGCTTTACAAAAGTCTATGTAGATTGCATCTATTGCTTTGCCCTGGTCGAGTTTTGTAGTCCATATGTTTTTACAATGTAGAAGTTGTAGGTTGCAGGATAACATTTTTCAGAAACCAAATTGTTTGTGAGAGAGTAGGTTGTTTGTCTCTAAGTGGAGGGTAATGGATTGGTTGATGATTGATTCCATGACTCTGCAGGTGGCGCAACATAAGGAGATTGGTCTATAATTTTCAACTAGGTTGGGGTCTCCCTTTTTGAAGACAGGGATAACCGTGGCTAGTGACCATAGGTTGGGTAGGGTGCTGGTTCTGAGAGATATGTCAAAAATAATGCTTAAAGGTTCTGATAGGACGGTGGAAAGTTTTTTTAAGAAGTAAGCACAAAGACCATCTGGTCCTATGGATAGGGATGGTTTTAGGTTGGTTTTCTCTGGCTGGAATGTTTCAAGGTTGATAACCAAGCTTTGCAATGTACACATTTGCATAAATTGTCATAGAGTGCTTTACAATGAATTAATTTCACTCAACCAAAATACTTGCTATGTCAGTTTGGTAAATAAGTTCCTTGTACTTAGAGCATTGCAGGAAATTATTGTAAAAGAGCCAGTTTGGTATGGTGTTTAAGATACCAGGCTGGAAACTGGGAGATTCTGAGTTCTAGTACTGTTTTAGGCAAAAACCAGCTGGATGACCTTGTATCAGTCACTTTCTCTCAGCCCTTAGAAGGAAATGATAAAGCACTTCTGAAAAACATGGCCAAGAAAACTGTAAGGACTTGTCCAGGCAATCTCTAAGAATCAAACATGATTGAACAGAATAAAAAATATTATTATGAGCTATTAAAATGAAGAAGACATTTTTGCTTTTTTTGTAAGACATTAGCCAATTGTTTCTTTTGCGCAGGTGGCATTTTTCCTCGGTTACAGCATATCGATTGTTTTATTCCTATACATAATTGCCTTCATATTTCGCGAAAGAAAGCATACTGCCGGTTTTTGGTCGGTCATCTCTATTTTAGTAAGTATATGCCCAATGTATCCATATGCCAGGGGCCGCTTCTTAGCAAGGGATGGTTGGAGGCAGCTTGATGTATTCTTGGTTGACAACTATGTGGCCTGGAAGACTGTATGGTCACACTGCTGGCCAGAAAGGCTCCAGTTGGGAGAACGAACTAGAAGGTGGAATCTGTCTTTCAAAAGTGGACTTGTATGGTCTGCATCTGGGCTTTAAAAGAAGGCTAAGCATTGCACCATTCTGTTGCCACTTCCTGCCATGTGCCAGGCATGTAGCTGCAGTCACTGTTTCCTAGGGAGACAGATTGGTTTTGTGGGATAGAATTTTTGCTGTTTGGTGCATGATGACTATAGACAGACAGAGAAATAGCCTTAAAGCAAATATTAAGTTCTGGGAAGATATATAGTATTAAGAAGGGACTCAGGCTGACCCCTCCCTGTTTCCTTGGGGTATAAGAAAGAGGGGAGAAAAAGCATAATCAGACTTGGAAGATTCTGTAACTCATAGAAGCAAAAAGAAGGGAAACACGAGAAGAAAAGTAGTCTCTGCTTCATGGATAGCAATGATCAAATGGAAAAGTTAGGGTAGTTTAATAGAAATCACCATATAATGTGTGAAGTCAAGACAGAGGTTACAGAAAAAAAATTGTGTAAAATGACTTCATTTGTGAAAAAATATTAAAATATTTTCTTCTTTCATTTTAGGTCATGCTGCTTTTGTTCATAATAACTATCATTACAAGTTCAATTTCACAGCACTACATAAGACACCTGTTAAGTTTTTTTGTTCCTATATTTCCAGTGACAAGTTTTATAATTTCTTTTACAGCTGTAAGTGCAATATTATCTATTATCTCTTAGCCTGTTCTTATGAAAACTTGATCTGAGCATAAACAGTTTTTCATCCACCCAGTTTGTATAGGAAATACAGTAATTGGGTAAAAAAAGTTATCTGAATTTTTCTCAGGAAGCAGAACTTCTCCAACAATTTTTCAAGGGTGGGACTGCCTCTTCCCAGTGACACTCCAAAACTGTGGGGATTTCACTAAAATTCATTTTACCTTCAAAGTGAATTCTAGTGGAAACTTTTTTTTTCTGGGAGCCATGTGTCAATTGAGGGTTTGTTTGTTTTTTTGCCTCACTGGCTACAGGGCAGTGGACAGTTAGACAAAGCAATGTTGTAAGCCTACCTCAAGCTTAAATGGTTTTCAACTTCAGCCACAATCCCATTTGCTTAAGTCTATGTAGAGAATGGGTTGGAAAGCCCAGAAGAATGGGGCAACCTTAGTATAACAGAGGTGGGAGATTTGGACCCTATCTGAGCGAACATCTCAAGTCCCAGACTTAGTTCTGAGTTTTGCTAAGTTTTTATTGATCCCCAAAGTAAGTAAATCTAATATATCAGGTCTTGATCAATGTGCTTTTGCAGGATGGGTGCAAATCTATTGTTCAGTGTCAGATGAACCCAAGAGTACCTAAAAAGAGAATTAGAAAGAACTAATTCTACAAAGGTTCTGTCATTGGTTCTTGTTTGTACTAATAATAACCAGATTGACCCAGGCTCCATAAAGACACACCCTCTCCCTCTCTCATTCTGTCTCCCTCTCTCATTCTGTCTCTCTCTCTCTCATTCTTCTCTCTCTTTCTCCCTCCCTCCCTCCCTCCTTTCCTCTCCCACACTCCCCACCCCCACTTCCCAACCCCCACACCCAGAGAATAACTGTAAGGAAATTCGGCCATGTTCTTTCTGTCTGTGGAAAGATACAAAAATAAATTTTGTGTTACAAAAGGAGTGACTCTCAGCGCCACGAGGTTGCCTCGAGAGGATCAGCCCAACTGAGCAGGAAAAGGTAGGCAGTCCTCTGTCTCTCATCTCTCTTTCTCTCTATCTCCCTCTCGTATTTCTCTTTCTCCCTCTCTCTTTCTCCCTCCTTGTGTGTGTGTATGTGTGCGTGCGTGCATGCGTGCAAGTTCCCTCTTGAATCATTTCCAAAAACAGGCGAGGATTGGGTTGTTGTTTTTTGCTGATGTTGTTCGTTCTTCTTTGGGTGCTTTTTACCAGATTTAAATAAAGACTCATTTCAGGTTCCCAGATAAATGAAGCTCTTTTGTCCCCCTGCTGTGGTTCCCTGTCGACTGGCTTTCTCCCCCTTCGCCCTCCCCTTGCCTGCCCTGAGAGGAGAAGGGCGACAGCGGTGGATGGAGACTCGCTCCATATTCCAGAGCGGGAGCAAAGCACCCCTCTACTTGCCTCGTTTTACAGCCCTTGTTGGGAGACTTTTCTCCGTGCTATGTTTAAGTGCAGCAGCAGCAAGCAGCCATGGAGGCAGCGAGAGGAATATGGGGAGATGCTCTGCCCCAAGACACCGGCTGTGGCGTGTCTCCCCATATTCCTCTCGCTGCCTCCATGGCTGCTTGCTGCTGCTGCACTTAAACTTAGGTTGGAGAAAAGTGGCTGTTTCTCCCCTTTGCTGTTTTTCCAAAAACAGCAAAGGGGAGAAACAGCAAGCGGAGAGCACATGGACCGGCTCCTGCAATGCCAGCGGCTTCGGGAGACACTAACCTGGGGGGTGGATGAAAGAGGAGCTCTAGGCAGTGGCGGGTGGGGAGGCGGTCCTCTGGGCCCTGGAAAAGTGCAGGCTTTCTGGATGGGACAGGTGGGTTCTAACTTACTTCGCCACCGCTTCCTCCCATGCCGCGTGACTGCACATGCTTTTCGCGTGCGCGTCAAAAACTTGGCTTCTGCGCATGCACAGAAGCAAAAACAAGCAAGAGTACATAGTGTTAATTAGCCTCCCGAGTCCCTATGCCAGCAAGATGCAGAGCCCTAAGCAAAATGATGGCCGCGCCCACGGACCGGCACTGACCGAATCGGTTCCGTGATGTCATCGTGACATCACCAGCGGGTTGCTACCGGTTTGGGTGAACTGGACCGAACCGGGAGGAACCCATCTCTGCTGTAGCCACTTTCTATAAAGCTATACTTTTTTCTCCAGAGTTCAACCTCCCCCCCCCACCGCTCTCTCTTTTTTTTCCTATTTCTGTTTGGACAAAATATCTTAACTTTTCCTCCCTTTCCTTGCCTCTTTCTCTGCCTACGCTTGAGCTATTCAACTCACCAACTCTGCTTTTCTTCCTGGGCTTTGGCAATTAGTTGAGTCTGTTTATCATGAGGCCTGAGGCTGCAGAGCTCCTAGGCTGCCATCTTGGTCCCTGCCCACCTCCCCATTTGATTGGCAGCTGCTGAGGGAAAGGGCTCAGAAGGTGGTGGGGAGAAGCACAGGGATTTAGAATTTAGAATTTGCTTTGGCAGTCCACCCTTTCTTGAATGAGATAGAAATGCAGAAAATAAATAACTGTCCTTTTTTATCCCTTCTGCTTTTTTATATAGCTGCTGGAAGGCTTACGTATTGATGACCATGATGTTTCAACTCAGACACATCTCTTTATATCTACTTTCATGGTGAGAACTGAATGTATTTATTCATAATACCAGGGGCCATGTTCGCATATATACACAGAGCTTCAAAGGAATGCTTTTGTTTTTTGGGATATTATTGGGATAGATTTTACATTATTTCTTTAGCCCTCCTGAGGCATTAGGATAATAATAATAATAATAATAATAATAATAATAATAATAATAATAATAATAATAATAATAATAATAATAATAATAATAATAATAATAATAATAATAATAATAATAATAATAATAATAATAATAATAATAATAATAATAATAATTAAAGGAACAACACCTGGAAACTACAGACCAATAACATGCTTGCCAACAACCTTCAAATTACTCACCGGGATAATTGCAGATAACATAATGGATTATTTGGAAACAAATAACATCTTGCCAGTAGAGCAAAAAGGCAACAAAAGAAGGAGCAGGGGCACAAAAGATCAGCTCCTAATTGACAAAATGATACTAGAAAACTGTAAGAACAGAAAAACGAACTTGAATATGGTCTGGATTGATTACAAAAAGGCGTACGACTCACTGCCACACAGCTGGATCATCAAATGCTTAGAAACTATTGGCATCAGCAAAAATATTACATCATTCACTGAAAAAGCGATGAAACAATGGAGAACTGTGTTGGCAGTAGGGAATGAGAACTATGGAATGGTTAATATCAAGAGAGGAATTTTTCAGGGAGATTCACTTTCACCCCTCCTCTTCATCATCGCAATGATCCCACTATCAGTAATCTTAAAAAAAATGAAACTTGGATACCAAATAGCCAAAGACGCTGAAAAAATTTCACATTTATTGTATATGGATGATTTGAAACTGTATGGAAAGTCAGAAATAGAAATCCAATCACTGACCAACACAGTCCTAATATTCAGCACAGATATCTCAATGCAGTTTGGCATGGAAAAATGTGCCACTGTATCTATGAAAAGGGGCAAAATCACTACATGTGACGGAATTGAAATGCCCAATGGCCAATTAATTAAATGCAATCAAAATGAAGCCTATAAATATCTGGGCATTCTGCAGTTGGATAACATCAGACATGGAGAAGTGAAAACTATCATTAGAAGAGAGTACACCAACAGAGTTAGGAAAATTTTGAAATCTAAATTAAATGGTGGAAACACCATCAAGGCCATGAATACCTGGGCAATACCAGTCATAAGATACACGGCTGGTATAATTAACTGGACACAAGCTGATTTGGACATTTTGGACCGAAACACCAGAAAACTAATGACAATGCACTACAGTTTACATCCACGTAGTGACACTGATAGACTTTACCTGCCCAGAAAATCAGGTGGCAGAGGACTACTACAAGTAAAGCAAACAGTTGAAGAAGAAAAGCATGCATTGGCGGATTATTTAAAAGAAAGTCAAGAACATCTATTAATTGAAGTAAAGAACAAAAATCTACTGAAGGTCCAACAGACGAAACAAGAATACAGAAAAAATGTGATAAAATCAAGAATGGAGAGTTGGCAAAATAAAGCATTACATGGCCAATTTCTGGAAAAAATAAAAGACAAAGTGGACAGTGAAAAAACTTGGTTATGGTTAACATCTGGTACTTTAAAGAAAGAAACAGAATCATTGATCCTGGCCGCACAAGAACAGGCAATTCGTACAAATGCCATAAAGGCCAAAATTGATAAATCTTCAAATGATGCTAAATGCAGATTATGCAAGGAAGCTGATGAAACTGTAGCCCATGTGCTCAGCTGCTGCAAGAAAATCGCACAGACTGATTACAAATTACGACACAACTCTGTTGCACAAATGATCCACTGGAATTTATGCAAAAATTATAACATCCATACTGCTACAAACTGGTGGGAACACAAGCCTGAAAAAGTCACTGAAAATCAGATGGTCAAGATCTTGTGGGATTTTCGTATACAAACAGACAAGGTACTGGCGCATAATACACCAGACATCACGTTGGTCGAGAACAACAAGGTGACTATAATTGACATTGCAATACCAGGAGATAGCAAGGTCGATGAAAAGGAACACGAAAAAATTGCAAAATACCAGGACTTAAAAATTGAAATCCAACGATTATGGCACAAACCAGCAGTGGTAATTCCAGTAGTGATTGGAACACTGGGTGCTATCCCAAAAGCACTGGAATTACATTTAAAACAGCTCAAAATTGACAAAATCACCATCAGTCAAATGCAGAAAGCCGCACTGCTCGGTTCCGCACATATACTTCGAAAATACATTACGACTTCCTAGGCCCCTGGGTGGGGCTCGACTAGTAATCAATGCCAAATCCGGCGAAACAACTGGCCGCTGTGATACAATTGTATAATAATAATAATAATAATAATAATAATAATAATAATAATAATAATAATAATAATAATAATAATAATAATAATAATAATAATAATAATAATAATAATAATAATAATAATAATAATAATAATAACAACAACAACAACAACAACAACAACAACAACAACAATAACAATGGTCATCGGCAACAGTGGTAATTGGCACACTGGGTGCTGTGCCAAAAGACCTTAGCCGGCATTTGAAAACAATAAACATTGACAAAATCATGATCTGTCAGTTGCAAAAGGCCACCGTACTTGGATCTGCGCGCATCATACGGAAATACATCACACAGTCCTAGACGCTTGGGAAGTATTCGACTTGTGATATAGTGATACAAAATCCAGCATATAAATCTCGTTTGCTGTGTATTACTGTTTTTTGTGAAATAATAATAATAATAATAATAATAATAATAATAATAATAATAATAATAATAATAATAATAACAACAACAACAACAACAACAACAACAACAACAACAACAACAACAACAACAACAACAGCAAAAGTGAGGGGCTTGCCCCAAACTACAAAATTCCACCTGTGAATTTCCTCAAAAGACACCTACCCAATAATAAAAAAGTGTGGATCATTGATGTCGCCATACCAGGTGACAGTCGAATTGATGAAAAACAACAAGAAAAACTTAACCGATATCAGGACCTTAAAATCGAATTACAACGACTCTGGCATAAACCAGTACAGGTGGTCCCAGTGGTAATCGGCACACTGGGTGCTGTGCCAAAAGACCTTAACCGGCATTTGAAAACAATAAACATTGACAAAATCACGATCTGTCAGTTGCAAAAGGCCACGTACTTGGATCTGCGCGCATCATACGAAAATACATCACACAGTCCTAGACGCTTGGGAAGTGTTCGACTTGTGATATAGTGATACGAAATCCAGCATATAAATCTCGTTTGCTGTGTATTACATTTTTTGTGAATAAATAATAACAACAACAACAACAACAACAACAACAACAACAACAAAAGTGAGGGGCTTGCCCCAAACTACAAAATTCCACCTGTGAATTTCCTCAAAAGACACCTACCCAATAATAAAAAAGTGTGGATCATTGATGTCGCCATACCAGGTGACAGTCGAATTGATGAAAAACAACAAGAAAAACTTAACCGATATCAGGACCTTAAAATCGAATTACAACGACTCTGGCATAAACCAGTACAGGTGGTCCCAGTGGTAATCGGCACACTGGGTGCTGTGCCAAAAGACCTTAACCGGCATTTGAAAACAATAAACATTGACAAAATCACGATCTGTCAGTTGCAAAAGGCCACGTACTTGGATCTGCGCGCATCATACGAAAATACATCACACAGTCCTAGACGCTTGGGAAGTGTTCGACTTGTGATATAGTGATACGAAATCCAGCATATAAATCTCGTTTGCTGTGTATTACATTTTTTGTGAATAAATAATAACAACAACAACAACAACAACAACAACAACAACAACAACAACAACAACAACAACAACAAAAGTGAGGGGCTTGCCCCAAACTACAAAATTCCACCTGTGAATTTCCTCAAAAGACACCTACCCACTTGTATAGTATTGATGTGAGATGGAGGTGAAGAGTTTTGGCCTAGACCTCAATATACAGCCATTGCACAAACAAAGGCAGTCATTAATACACTACCTATCTTTTAAGTGGCACCACTGGCACAGCAAGCAGATCCACTTTCTACGGTTTGCAGGGAATTATTATTGTCATGAGTATAGGGTTCCTGAGAATGTGATATGCCTGAATATAGTCTATGTGAAAGAATGAATGAACTTCTTGTGAGGAGCCTGGAGAGCACAGCTTGGAGAAGGATGGAACAAGTTCCTTTTATTGCTTTCATTTCCCTGTCCATGGCCATGACCAACAGAGAAGGATAACATCTTCCAAACAGATCTTCCAGAACTCAGCCTTTTTACTTAGCAATCAGACCATGATCACACAATAAACTTCATAGTAATCAGTGTTATTACTTGTAAGTCATTTTCTACACAGTTTCATGTGATGATCCGGGGCGTGTCACAAAAGCAACACAGCCAGAGAACAGGTCTAATTTCCCTTTATTACTCAACTGTGTCCCCAAACATCCCCACGTTTACTACAAGTCCTGGAGGAAAGCTGTCACACGCACCTTCAGCAGCCTCTGGCTGCGAGTAGTCCAGTAAGCAAGGTTATCCACACAGTAACCAGGGCCAGCAGTCCAGTAAGCCAGGTTAGCCAAACAGTAACCAGGGCCAGCAGCCCATAAGCCAGGTTAGCCAAACAGTAATCAGGACAGCAGTCCAGTAAGCCAGGTTAGCCAAACAGTAATCTCCAGGCATTGGCAAGTGTACACAAGGCTCCACAGATTCAACACTTGTTCCTGACAAATGCCCCTCCCACTGGCACCTCCTTCTCAGTCCCCAGGTGAAGGGGGTGGGGCACTCTCCTCCCTCGTAACCGGCTCAGTCTGCATTGGTCTCACCTTCTCTCTTCTCTCCATGCTTTAGGATCAGGAGTGGGTAGTCCTTGCTCTTTGACTGAGTTCTGTCTCTCCTACTCCTCCCTGTCTGCAAGTCTTTCTAATCCTGAAAAGCCCTGCCGGACTGACTCTGCCCTTCCCCAATTTCTTCCAAGGCCAACGGAGCCGCTCTCTTGATCTCTGTGGCTCTTGTTCAAGCTCATCTTCCCCTGCAGATTCAGACTCTGACGGGGCATGACAGTTTCCTCTATCTGTGAAAAATGATTCCGTGCATAGATGTTGCCTGTTGTTTACCTTCTACAAACAGGATCAACAGCAATAGGGAAGTGAAATGGACTTGATTTCCTAGGATATGCTTTCAGTGCTCCAAAATGTTTTAATTCTGTGTTGAGTACAGCAAATTGGATATAAAACCAAACCCAACACCAAATTTGTAAGGCTACATTGATTATGCCTTTATATCTATTTCATTTCTCAATGAAATTACTGAACTATTTGCTTTATAAGCTTGATTCTACAATTGTGTTTAAGAGATAAATTAAAAAGTTTGCATGGTAATGTCTTGATTTCAAAAACTGTATGTGATTGTGTCCAAGCCATTTTAATGAAACCAGTTGTAATTTATTACTCTGGTGGAGAGAACCATAGTTTGGATTGAACAGAAGCATAATGTGAATTGAAAATTATTCTCATTCCTGCTGAACCAATCAGAACATTGTTCTGTATCATTTGTATAACTCTAATGCTGGATCTCTGATTTCTATTTTTGCTTCTATTTAGCCGTACTTGCAGGGTATAATCCTCATATTTTTACTGCGTTATTTGGTGATGAAATATGACCAGACAGTTATGAGAAGAGATCCCATTTTTAGGTTCGTATATATTGTAATATGTATACAGTGTGTTTTGTATGTGTGTCAGTTGGATGAAAGCAATTATATTAATAATAATATTGATTAATCGATTGATTGCAAGCCATCAAGTTGGAGTCAACTCTTAGGGAACACATAGATTTTTTCCATGACAGTCTTTCTTAACTTTGTCCTTCATACTTTCAAATGCTGCAGCCATCTCTACTATCATTGAGTCCATCCACTGGTTTTATACTCTATTTGTATTTCCTTATAACAGGGGTGTCAAACTCTATTTTGTTGAGGGCTGCATCAGGATTGTGTTTGACCTCAGGGGGCCGGAGTGGGCATGGCCAGGGTGGGCATGGCTAGCTCGATGTCTCTCATGTCAGGGGCACCTTGTGGTGGCCTAAGTTCTCTGCCAGAGAAAACGGGCTCCTGAGCTCCGTTTTCAGCTGTGACAGCCTCCTGTAACCCTCTGCTAGCGAAAATGGAGCTCTGGTGGATCCTCATGTGGCCCTCCTGAGCTCCATTTTCATTGGCAGAGGCACCTTGGGCCAGTCCTTCGCTGTTTCCAGGGCAGTCCTGCAGGCCAGATCTAAGCACCCCGTGGGCTGGATCTGACCACCGGGCCTTGAGTTTGACACCCCTGCCTTATAACATCTGTCTCTCCCAGGTCCTTGGGAAGGATTCAATAGATGAATAAAAATGGCAAATCTAAGGTAAACATCTGGCTGATTGTGCAATCAATCATAACAATTTGTATTTGGACCATACTTTAAGTTATGTTTGGAACATCCATTGGCCCCTCCACCAAGTCATGTTTGGTACGGTTGAACCTACAGTGGTTAAGCCACCACAAGCATAGCTCCTGAGGTCATTGAAGCACACAAGCCCCTTAACATGGCAAAAGATGCACAGCAAAAGTACAATATTTGCACTAGTCTCAGAAGAATTAAAATAATAAGCATATTTATTTATTTATTTATTTATTAAAATTTCTATGCCGCCCAACTCCCAGGGGACTCTGGGAGACCAGTGATGGCGAACCTATGGCACGGGTGCCACAGGTGGCACGCAGAGCCATATCTGCCGGCACGCGAGCCGTTGCCCTAGCGCAGCTCCAGTGCACATGTGCTTGCCCGCCAGCTGATTTTTGGCTTGCGCGGAGGCTCTGGGAGGGCAATTTCAGCCTCCGGAGGGCCTCCGGGGTGGCGGGGGGAGCGTTTTCACCCTCCCCAAGCTCCAAGAAACCATCTGGAGCCTGGGGAGGGCAAAAAACGGGCCTACCGGGCCCACTGGAAGTTGGGAAATGGGGGAGTGTCAAGCACGCATGCGCAGGGGGGTGGGGCGAGTGGGGAGCTTTGAATTATGGGTATGGGCACGCACATGCGTGCGATAGCACATGCACGCACTATTTCGGCACCCGAGGAAAAAAAGGTTCGCCATCACTGGCATAGACTATTACTTTAGTTTTATTTTAATATTAGTAATTTGGAAAATTACTAATATTTTGTATATTTGTTTTATTCAATTTATGTTTCCTCCCAGAAACAATCCCCAGACCTGATGACACAGTACAGCAGGATTTGAGGGATTTGAGGGGGAACCTAAGTGATACCTCGCATTTATATTATGAATAAAATAATATTTTTACATAGAATTTTTATTAAAAGTTTTAAACAAGAAGTTAAAAACTAATACAAAGTAATATAAAGCAAGGAAGAAAAAAAGAAAAGGAAAGAAATCAAAAAGCAAAAAGTGCAAGAAAAAAGTTCAAAAAAATAGAAAGGAAAGGAAAAAAGATGAAGTGCCTTCCAATATTCTTCACAATAGTTATAAGTAGTTATATTTTGACTTTTCTTTCTAAAGTTACAACATAGTCCTCTTTGTCAGAAGCTAATTTTTTCCATTTTTATTCAAAAAGTCCAGAAGGGGTTTCTAATCACCAATACATGTAGACATTTTTTTTTCTAATCAAATATGTCAATTTATCCATTTCAGTAAAGTATTATTAACTTCTCTACTTATTCCTCCATAGTAGGTAATGTTGAATCTTTCCATCTCTGTGCATAAAATAATTATAATTATCTTCCATGACTTTTTTCTAACTATTTAGCCATCAATCTTAAAAGAGTAAGTTCTGGCTTCAATTGATCATTAATCTTTAAAATCATCTATATCAAAGTAGTAGTAGCTGGATACTCGTGCTTTGCTACGAAACTGAACTCCTAAGCATGGAGTAGAATGTCTAAACTCCCAGCCCACAGGCCGGATGAGTCACGTGCTGGCCACACCCATTTGCAGTTGGAAGAGAGTTCTTTTCAGGTGGGGAGGGGAAGTAGAACGTCTAACTCCTTAGCATCAGAGCGTGTTAATAATAATATAAGAAATAACTAATGATCTGATGGTCATTTTAAAAAGTCCTTTCTTAGTGAGCACCTAGAAGCCAAGAGGAACATACGTGCCAACTTTAAGATTTGTAGGCTTTACGGTTCTGGAGATTTTGTGATGATGCTTGAGTGGTATTTGGCTTTACATATACATATAGATGTATTTTGAATCCATTGTTGAAGGTGTTTTTACACATCCACCATGCATGATAAAATGTCCGTTCATGTTTTCTCACATTTCCAACACACATTAGGGTTGTCTTTGTACATTCTAGATAATTTATCTGGCAACACATACCATACATTCAACCTCTTAACAAATAAAATAGCAACAGCAACAGCACTTAGACTTATATACTGCTTCACAGTGCTTTACATCCCTCTCTAAGCAGTTTACAGAATCAGCATATTGCCCCCAACAATCTGTGTCCTCATTTTACCAACCTAGGATGGATGGAAGGCTGAGTCAATCTTGAACTGGTGAGAATCGAACTGCTGAACTGTTGGCAGTTGGCGGTCAGCAGAATTAGCCTGCAGTACTGCATTCTAACCACTGCACCACAGCCAATTCAATATGAACCATTGAAGCAAAGTAGAGAAATATTCCATCTGTTACATATGAATGATCCAAAGCTATGTGGGAAATCAGAAAATTAAGTTCAATTTTCTTCAGTTGTGAAGATATTTAGTGAGAATATCAGAATGGAATTTGGATTTGATAAATGTGTCATGTGCCTCATAAGAATGCAAACAAAATGAAAAGGTACAATTTATTAATAGGTCCATCCTGGTTGGTGGATCACCTTCTATGGCAGTAAATGCCAACTTGTTGGCATTATCAAGTGGTCATTTGGATGTTGGCTGCCCATTATGGTAGCTCAATGATGGAGAAAGCAAAAAGGTCCACAAAATGTGATTCTGACTGTGGGGAGAGGTGGGTGGAAAGCTAGTTACAATCTGGAAAGAAGCAGATGACAAAAAGTCCTCTATTTCTTGCAGACACAGATGTTCTATGCCAGAAATCACTTAATGTGTCAGGTTTCTTTCCTTTCTAAGGCCTTCCCCATAGTCATTTTGCTGAAGGATTTTTCCAATCGTTTCTCATTTAATCTCAACATGGTTCAGAAGCTCTGAAGCTTCTGCTACCTTCCTAATTGTGATAGTAATAGTATACTTTATTGTTTAGTCAGTTGACCATATCAAAGCCTTCCTAACTGAAATTACCATTTATTCTTTGATATCAAAACACTTGTTGTATCTTTGGTCCCTAGGATTTCTCCACAAAGAAAAAGAACCCATCAGAATCCTGAAGAGCTCAGCCAAGCAGATGACAGAGATGTCCTAGATGAAAGGACCAGAGCTCAGAGTGCACTGGCTTCTGTCAATGAAGGAGAGGTATAGCATAACTATGGGGCATTTCTTATTTTGAAAAAAATGTGTAACTTGTTCCAAGAACATATTTGATTTGCTTATGAAATATAGCTAAATGCACAATCCTGCATAGCATCTTACCTAAAACCTGTCATACTGCAAATATACTGTATATTTACCTTGAATACTTCAAGGATATCGAGGCACTATTGAAGTAAAAATAACACCCAGATAGTTCTCTTTTCAGAGCAAAGTTTTAGGAGCAGGCAGAGTTAGGCACTGAGAAAGGTATGGACATAAGCTGAATCTCCCCAAAATAGATGCTTTTGATGATGCTTTTGACTTGTGCTGGTGTTTGATGATTTATTTATTTATTTTATTTATTTTGTGACATTTATATACCGCTTCACAGTGCAAGCACTCTCTAAGCGGTTTACACCAGTAAGCAATGTATATTTATATTGCCCCCAACAATCTGGGTCCTCATTTTACCTACCTCGGAAGGCTGAGTCAACCTTGAGCCGGTGAGATTTGAACCACTGACCTGCGGATCAGTGTCAGCTAAAGTGGCCTGCAGTACCTGCCTCTAACCCCTGCGCCACCTCGGCTCTATATGATGAAAGATTCCAATTCTTAAAATGGAGAGGTGTTGGTGGAGGCCAAAAATCTTTTTACATAATTAACGTATAGCCCAATCCTCCAGGAAACCAGCATCAAGAAGCAACCAGCAGCTATTTAATGAAACCAAATGCCATAAGAGGAACAACATGCAGGGAGAACATTTGAAAGAGATAGCGAAGTAGATGTCATGCCAGAATGTCCAGAACCTTTTAATAAAAATTAAGAAATTGATGGAAGGTTTAAAACAAGTGGGATCTGGGTATTGTCTTTTCTATTGTAAACCATCATGGCTAAGGCACTGACACAGTCATTGTTGTTCTATTGTCCAAACCAGTTTAAGGAATTATTGTTTAGATAACAGTTCTCATAGATAGATAATAATATGGCAAGCAGACAATGGGAAATATCTGTCTGAACACACTAGGAATTTGCTTCCAGGCAGAGATAAGTTGAGTTACAATGGCATACTCTTGATAAGAAGTAGCCACTTCTACTTGTTTCTGTGATTTACCAAAACAGATTGCCCCATACTTAGATCAACAAAGACTGCAAAATGGCCATGTGTATATAGTGTAAACAATATCTTCTCTCTGCTTAGAAACCAGTTATCATTGTCCATGACTTGCGTAAGGAATACAAACATGGGAAGGCTTGTTCCTCTTCTTGCTTCAAGAAGAAGAAGGAAGAAAAAAAAGTGGCTACCAGAAACGTCTCCTTTTGCGTTAAAAAAGGTTTGATTGGAATGAACAATATTCTTAACTCAGTATCTATTATAAATTTAGTATAGTCATTGATCAGCAAAAATTAAGAGAAGCATTGTGGGGTTTGAAACACTAAGGCCAAATTAGGGACAGTAATGCTCAGAATTTCACCAAGCAAATGATATGTAAAGGTAGATTAAATGTGACATATTTCCCATCAGATTCTATTATTGAACCACATAATTCAATTAAACTGTTATCAGATTAAACAATACGCCTTTTCTCAGTCCCCACTTTGGAGTGATGATTGAGGACCAGGGTATATTCTGTGAATATAGCACACAGCAGACAATAAGGCTGAACTTTGGTTTTCCCTTGCTTCAGTGTATGAAGATAGTTAATGCTCATCCATAAAATTCATTGGAAAACATAAAATTCGTTGGAAAGAAGAAAGATTTTTATTATTTTTTAATGCAAACTTAACAAAAAGAATATAGTTAATCCTCGACTTACAACCACAATTCAGTCCAACATTTCTGTTACTAAGCAAGACAGTTAAATAAGTTTTGTCCCAATTTATGACCTTTCTTGCCATAGTTGATAAGTGAATCACTGCAGTTGTTAAGCCAGTATCATGGTTGTAAAGTGAATCTGGCTTCCCCTTTGACTTTGCTTGTTGCAAAAGATGATCACATGACCCTGGGGAGCAATAATCGTCATAAATATGATCCAATTGCCAAGCATTCAAATTTTGAACACATGACCGTGGGGATGCTGCAACAGTCATAAGTGTGAAAAACGGTCATAAGTCACTTTTTCAGTGCATTATAACTTTGTACAGTTACTAAACAAATGGTTGTAAGTTGAGGACACCTGTAATAAGTACTCCAAAAAGGAAAACAAGAAAATAATGCACTTTATAGCAATTAGAGCAAGCTTAGATAACACCCATCAATTTCTCATTTCTAAGCCTCCAATCTAGGTTTCAATCCAACCCCATGGCAACATATACATATTTTTATCTATTTTAGAACGGAGCTGGGATGGTGAGATTCTGTTTTTTTGCTATTACCTTCTCAATAATCCTAATTGAATTATCATATCTAGTATCGTATAGTAGTGTGCATGTAGTTGGAAGCAAGACTTGTTTTGTTAAAGATGTACATCCATGAGGTATGTAAGTGAAACCTCATAGAAGTAATGGAATTTTCTTTTTCCTTCTTCCTCCTCGATGTTTTCCTCAATCTTTTCAACAGGAAATTGAATGAATTGTATAAGTTGGGGGTGCGGTGGGAGGCTACAACTGTCAGAGGAGAACAAATTCATTCTTGAACAGTTCTTTTCCAGTGACATATGAGTACTGTATCTCTTTGCCTTAAGATTTTATTGATTGATATTTTGAATACAACTCAAAATGTTAGACCAAGGTACTCCAATACTCATTAAATACTCATTAAATTGATAATGTAATAAACCAGTTTGTATTCTTATGAGTTTCTACTGAGTTCTTATTATTTCATTTCTTATCAATTCACTTGGCTCTATTTTAATGGAAATATTTTACTTTGTAGGAGAAATTTTAGGGCTTCTGGGACCCAATGGAGCTGGTAAAAGTACAACAATTAACTTGATAATAGGAGACACGGAGCCAAGTGCAGGACAGGTAAATGTAACTGTAGCCATTTTAACAAGAAAGAACTTGCAAAGCAAGTTCTTCCCAGCCCTTTTTCCAGCTGATGGCATAGGCACCATCTGGATTTTTTTTCCTGTATAACAAAGTAATGTATTGTGTCTGCTATGTTTTTTATTTCCCTTGATGTGACATCTTTTTATGTGAATGTGCCTATATAGGGGAGAGGAGTGGGTATATATTTCTCTTTGGGTCATATGATCAGGAGGAAGGATGGAGAATGGAGCAGATGGCAGCATTCAAAGTTGTTGCACAATTGACTCACCCACTGGGACCATTGGGAGTTTTTTCCATCTGGAATGTTGTTTTCTCTGTCTTCCTTCCTTCCTTCCTTCCTTCCTTCCTTCCTTCCTTCCTTCCTTCCTTCCTTCCTTCCTTCCTTCCTTCCTTCCTTCCTTCCTTCCTTCCGAAAAAAAGATCAATGGGTGGCAGAGACCAAGTCCATTTCACATTTTCTATATCGAGTTGGAAAGAACAAAAAGTAAAGTTTGACCATTTCTTGCTCTTCCTCCTATTTATATTGCATTGTAAAATTATTTAATTTAGGAGAGTAAAGAAAATGAAATAACTTTGAACTAGTATATTGGAAAACTACAGATATGGATATTAAAAAACAATCCAGGTGTTAATTTATCAATGGGATTAGTGACTGGAGACTCAAAAACTTGTTGTGAAGCTTCATATGTTGTTGTCCGTCAAATCTTTTGCTCTAGTTAATAGTTGCAGTTTGACATTAAGTGTAGCCGTATGCTATGCCTCTTCATCTTTCCTGAACTTGGTTCTGAGTGCACTATTTTGGTATAGAATACCTGCATTTCATATACATTCATTGTCACCTCACTGATATTTCAAAATATATTCTTACATTGGACAAAAACAAATGAGATTCTTATGTTATCTATTTGGAACAGGTGCAGATTAAAGGAGCCGATGGAGCTGTGACAGAAGAAAATGTTGCTCTTGGCTACTGTCCTCAGGAGAATGCACTCTGGTCCAACCTGACCATGAAAGAACATTTGGAGATTTTTGCAGCTGTAAAAGGGATCAGGAAGGATGATGCTACGATGGCCATTAATCGGTATGGACAGAGAATCCTTTTTAATAATTAGATCCCTGCCGCAAGATTTGTTATTAATAGAAGTCAGTTTGTATATTCAAAACTGAAACATATTAGTTGTTATAAGTTATTAAGTAGTTATTTTCAGTTTTGATTTTTCTTTTTCGGCTATTGAACATCAGAATTCAAATTTCAACATATAACCCAATATTACAATGGAATGTCTTTTATTTTCTTTTTCTTTTTTTAAAAAAAATAGTCATTATTAATTTTTTACAATAAGAAAAAACACAAACAAAACACACAAACACAAAAAAACAAGTACAAATATTTACAAACAACAACAAGAAATAATCCAATACTTTAACAGCGTTGTCAAAGTGTTTGTTTCATATCTATATCTATATATACATTTTAAGTACATTCCATATCATAATTGTCGGTGAATATCATCCGTAATTTATTTACAGCTTATAAAGAAAGGTTATGAGCATTTATGGATATATCTCAATTCATCTTCATCCTTATATCCAAATTTTTAATTTTGGGTTTTGTTTAATCCAATTGTATAACTTACTCCATATTTCGTAAAAATCTGTGTCGTCTTTTCCATGAATCTCCATTATCAGTTTCCACATTTCTGCGCAATCGAGTATTTTTCTAAGCACCATCGAAGCAGTGGGCACGTGTTCTGATTTCCAGTTCTGGGTGTATGATAGTCTAGCTGCTGTGGTTATGTGTAAAATTAGGTATCTTTCTTCTTTTGAATATCTTGTACGCAATATCCCCAGTAAAAACAATTCAGGCTTTAAAACAATTTCTTTCTGTAGTATTTCTCCCAACCAGGCTCTAATTTTATTCCAAAAATTTCTAGCTTTGGGACAAGTTCACCATTTGTGGTAATATGTTCCTCTCTCCTTTTTGCATTTCCAGCATTTTGGAGAGGTTATTGGGAACATTTTTGCCAAACGGGCAGGAGGGAGGTGCCAGCGATAGAACATTTTATATAAGTTTTCTTTGTATGAGGCCGCTAATGTAAGTTTATAATTTAATTCCCAAACTTTGTCCCATTCTGAAAGTGTAATTGGATAGCCAAAGTTTTGTGCCCAGGCTATTATGTTTCCTTTCACCATTTCTTCGAAAAGTTTATATTCTATCAGAAAAGTTTATTTTCTTAATACTTTTGTAATTGCAGAATATATCAAACATTGTAAGTTCTGCTTTGTTTTCAGAATATCTCAAGCTCTAGAACTCCGAGGGCATTTGAAAAAGACAATAAAGACTTTAGCAGCTGGGTTAACCAGAAAAGTAAGTACAATATTTTGTTACTCTGGCACTAATGGACAAATACTAAAGGTTTATTAAACATTTGGTAGCAGCATCAAGAACAATTGGGTTGCTGCTCTTTGTTATTTTCCCCTTATTTCTCTCAACCATTCTACTGCTTTATCTTTTGCATTATGTAATCTCTTTTTGTGTGTGTGAAAGTCCAGGCCATGTTGGTGCTGTTTGAAAGCAAATTTCCATAAGATGGTGGCAAGAAGAGAATGCCTAACACAGTATGGCAGCTCTAATGGCATGGACAGCCATGCTTGGAGCCCTGGAAACCTGGATTCAGTCTTTGTTAAGCACCAAACCTTATATGGCACATGATTGTCTTATGTTTTGCTTGGAAATATTACATTTTTTGAATCTGTTGGACAGTGAGAATAATGAGATGAGCTGCTGGACCACAGAGCATCCAGTCAAACAATACTGATATATTAAACATTGACTTTGCTTAACACATGTTCTGTTTTGCATAACATGCAATTAAAAATTATGGATTGGATAATTACCCTCTAGTAAGTTCCAAAATTCATTCTCATATGTTAAGGTTTAACTTGATTCATGCACGCTGTAAAATATTTCAAACTCTGTATATTTCTGTAGGAGTATCATAGAAGTATTAGTGTGATCCTAAATAACACATAACAGGAAATGTGATATCATATTTCATAACTTTGTTTTGTCAAGGTGACTTCAGCTGTCTAGAACAAACTCTGAAAGATGAGGAATGTTAATATTAGGATTTAGTAGAGTGTTGAGGCATAATGAACACTTTTAATTTCCTGGTGCTGATTATGCATTTCCAAGTTAAGGCATCTGCATTCATTAATAATACTTTATTCATCCTGGTCCATCACAATTTCATGTTCTGTGTTTGCATGAAATATTGTGATTTCTAAGATAAGATTCATTCTTTACAATTTAGCTGTGCTTTGCTCTGAGCATGTTGGGTAATCCCACTCTGATGCTTTTGGATGAACCAACCACAGGCCTGGATCCAAAAGGGAAGCGCCAGGTGTGGTAAGTGACTCAGGGATTCACCTTTTAGAATAAGTGTTGCACTCTTATAAAAATGACAAACTCCACTCTCCCCACTTCCTTCCTTCCATTCTCCTTTAGTTCTATTGTTTAGGGTGGGGAAGCCTTCTACAAATAATATCTAAAGCCACTGACTAAATATTACTTCTTACACCTGAATACAGAGAAAGCATATGACAATATTGCAAGAGGAAATATTTCCAATTCATACCTCTAGAATATCTCAGTCACTGTTGGAAAATGTTGTTATGTTCCTATCTGTGCTGATAGAGAATCTGACTCATGCCGAGGAAAACTGGTTTCCTCCTAAATGGCAGATTCTCTTCCATCTTCTCCTCATGACCCCGAAGGTTAAAAGAGAAAACTCTTGAGTCTCCCTTGAGGAGACTTTAGTCATTTTCCATGGGGGGGGGAAGAGAGAGAGAGAGAGAGAGAGAGAGAGAGAGAGAGAGAGAGAGAGAGAGAGAGAGAGAGAGAGAGAGAGAGAGAGAGAGAGAGAGAGAGAGAGAGAGATGTAGGTTTTCTTATCCCTCCTTACAATTCCTTCATGCAAATTCATTTGGGACTAGATGGGGGTATTTTTCCTTCTGCCATGGAAGATGCGCCCATTATGCAGGATCAGAAGAGAATGGCAATGGCCGGGACAGGCCTTTGGAGCTGCTTCAAGATTGCTTAAACTTCCTCGGCCATTTGTTGTCAACAGGAGAGCAATTCACACTATGCTGCAGGAGAAGGATGAAGGAGTCATTTTGACAACTCACCACATGGAGGAAGCAGAGGTGTTGTGTGACCGAGTAGCTATCATGGTGTCTGGACAGCTCAGGTGGGTTTCTTTAAATACTTTACCTATGTAACAGGCTACCCATATAGAGAAAGTATAGATAAAACCCAAATTGCATGAAGCAAAGTGAATGAAGTAAAGGATAGTTCTTGTTCTGCTTCCATTTTTTAATTCAAAGAAGCTTGCTTTCTTCAGTTGGTGATATCAATATGTTTTCTAGTAATTGCTTAAGGAGCAATTTTCTATTTATAAGTGGATTGTGAAGACACAAAGACAAATGCTGAAACTGAATGAGTTTCATGGGAGTTCAGACGATTCCACAACAGACTAGAGAATATATCATAGATATTACACAGATACCACATCACATAGAGAAAAAACATATATGGGCAATAGTAACAGACATCCGGTGTGTGTGTTTGATATAGATAGCAGATGCTCTGGGGTGAAGGTTTTTTGTTATAGGCAAAGAACTTCCACATGAACAAATGCCCAAACTGGGCCAAAGTATGCATTCACCTTGAATAATTACCTAAGTAAAACCACTTTCCATATGGACAAAATTCATGATTGATGGGAATTGGGATAGCCCACAAGATCAGATGACTTCATATAGGTATTCTCTGAATGCAGCTGCATGAAATACTAGTGGAAATAAACTATATTTCAAAATAGAATTCACAGATGCCATCGGTGTCATGTCCCTACCCTGCCAGGGGCCATTTACCTGCCCACTGGTCTGCCTATGAACTGCCTGGGACTTGCAATTTCCCTGAGGGCTTCCCCACTGACTTTGCTGTTGGAAGTCAGCAGGAAGTTGAAACAACCCACAATTGTTGCTTAACAATGGCAACAGGGAGTGCAGGAATTGCTGTAATATGTGATAAGGTTGGATGGCATCATGCTTTACAACCATATTTCTTAGCAATGGAAATTCCAGTCCCAATGTCTGTTGTTAAGCGAGGACTATCTCTGTCTGAATGGTATATGATAATCCTTTCTTTCTGCAGGTGCCTTGGTTCAATTCAGTATTTGAAAAGCAAATTTGGGAAAAATTATTTGCTACAAATAAAAGTAAAGGGAGTAGAACAAGGAGATCTTGTAAATACTCAGATTCTAAAGATTTTCCCACAAGCAGCACGTCAAGAAAGGTAACTTCTCTGCGCAGTTTTTTAAAATGCTATAATTAGTACATTTCATATTATTCTGATATTTCTTAACTTTTTTTGCTTATGGGATGTGTCAAATTAACCAGCTGAATATGGCTTTCATTTGTTGCCTCTGTTCACTCTTCCTTTGATTAAGGAGCCAATACAGCCTGATTTATTTGGCTTTAGTGTGCATTTTCTAAGCTGAATTAAGGCTCTCACATGAAGCTGTTTTCTGAAATTCAACTACTGTATAGCAGGATAGTTTTAAGTAAATGGAAGTATTCCTTTCTGTCAACCTCACATTAAACAGAAAGTTTTAATATTGTGAAAAACTCATATACCTGGATACAAAGGCATGTCATGTGTATTTTCTTTGCCAGATAAGGCATCTTGCATGCAGATTCCTTTCCAAACAAACAGTCATAACTGTGCCCCAAAAATATTGCTATGGATTTATTCCTTATATTCCCTTCCCTGCCGACTTTTCTTTTTCTGTACAAGTAGACTTGGTTTCTCTATGTTAGCATTTTGTGTTAATTTCATAACTAATAATTGGTTCCCCTTCCTCTTAGGATATCCACTTTGTTGGCCTATAAGATCCCAATGGAAGATGCCCTGCCTCTTTCTAGAGCCTTTGCCATGCTAGAAGATGGTAGGTTGGAATAAATTTTGTAGTGATTTGTAAGGGCCTGCAGACTGCCTGGTAGCTAGATCAAGGGCAAATTTGTTGGCCACCTCAATTTCAGCCGCCCACAATGAACAGTACTATGCAGTACTATGATTTCTTGCCAGCTCCATCCCCAGCCTTGAGTGTGAGTTTATCAAAAGGGGTAATCAAAAAGAGTAATCTTCCATGTCAAAAGCATACTTTGGATAAGGCACTAAATTAACACTCAAAAATCTGTGTAGATGCTATCACAGTGAGTAAAGAGATTTGTGTTGGATAGAAAAAGTAATTGTGCAAAGAGGAAGGAAAGCAAATTATCACCAAAGTTAGGGGTAAATCAACCAGCTATAACTGACTTTGTATTTTATTTCCACAGCTAAACAGCGCTTCAGTCTTGAAGAGTACAGCTTTTCTTTGAACACTTTGGAACAGGTAATAGCTTAGTAATTCAAATAATATAGTGGTACTTATAGTGATAAAGTACTCTCTTACATACCAGAATTTTAAAAAAGCTGGTCTATAAGGTATTTTGGCTATTAGTGAGCAGGAGATGAAACTCTTCAATCTCAAGTGACTGAAGCAATTGTAAGACTTATTTTAAATTTTAAAAAGGCCAAGGGGAAAAGAAGCTACTCAAAAAACATTTTAAACTAGCAACCTTCTCTAGGCTAAAGGAGGATGTTAAGCACTATGCTATCTTTGTAGCACTGGTAAAGAGAGTTATAGAAACATCAGATGCATGCTGGGAAAAAACAAAACATTTTAAAGCTTTAACCTTGCATAGATAAATTTACGTTTGTGTTTCCACTTCAAGCAAAACACAGACATAAGCTGCTATAATCCATTATGCAATTATTTTATATTCTCAGATGTGTTTAGATAGAAGCTAGAATCAATGCTAGCAGTTTATAAATCTAATGTAGTATATATGCAATTCCTTTGTAGCTGTTGATTTATTGTATTGTTCAGGTATTCCTGGAACTATGCAAAGAACATGAGCGAGATTATTTTGAATTGGCTCCAACTTCTGAATGGAGAGAACTGTGGCACCAACAAGATAATTGAAAGTCTAATCAACAACCTAGGGAAACACCAGTTTCTTCCTCCAGCAAAAATGGAGGACAAATAGGTTGAGCACTCTGAGAAATGTTTCATCTGAACGTCCCCTGGGGAAAAGATATTCTGCAGTCTTCTCTATGTTTAACATATATGCCTAGTTGTCTGTTAGATTAAGCTCCATATTTATCGTGTTTAGAGATATACCAGTAACATTTCTGAATATTTCACAACTAACAGAAAAACAAATGTTTCTGCACTATTTTGTTTTTCATGAGAAAAACTGGAAATGGAAATATATTTTTAATATATGTATTGTTTATAGCCTAGCACACAAACATGTATAGATGGTATATTTTTCTCAGAATGTGTTAATATTTTTAATTCAGACAACAATTCAATGTATATCCAGTGTTTATTGGGTGGATATATAAACAGCTATACTCTAAATATCTATGTATTGTTGCCATCTTCATCTTCCATTTTAATAAATAGTAATATAGCTGACACAATTAACTATTGTACTACCGTATATCATCACAAATTGTATGCCAACCTGCTTCTTGTGAAATGACTAGAACAAGAGATGAGCAAGCTTTTTAATAAGAGAAATCCCCATATGCCATTGTTAAACCATTAATTTGATAGAAAAAAATATACTGTTCTATCTAAGGGACTATTTTATGTAGACTTTATAGATTTAAAACCAGCCTTTGATTCCATTCTCTGTGTTATGACTTGGAAGAAATCTGAAAAGATCTCAATAGATTGTTGGTGATTCCAGTTGACTAAACAGATGGAAGTGGATGTTCCGCTTCAGATTAGAAGTAATAACAGGACAATTTTCTTCCCCATCCTTTGGAAGGAAGAGTTAAGTAAGGCTGCATATTTACATAGACTTTGTCTATTTTTTATATTTTATATTAGAAATTATCTAATATATAAAGTATTACTGACTTAATTTGATGGGTAGGTGAAAAGCGGTTTTGTCACATATAGATTTATTAGCACCAAATGGGCTAAAGAGTATATTATGGGCTTTAGCTCTTTTGTAAGGGGAACAGTCTGTTGATAAATTACCAGAAGACAAAGTTACTGTTTTCAAACTACTAAGAAATCAAATACATTGCATACATACTTTTAATAAGCTCCCAATACAAGATAAGTGACACTTTTGTTGAGAGAAAAATTTATAGTGATGGAAGTGCAGACGAATACACTTTCCCTATTAGACCAGAAAGACTTAAATACAGATAATCATGCAAAGTTTTACTGGATGGCAAAGAAGTTGAAGTTTATAATAATATTGAACTCTTAGTGATGTATCATTACTGAACATTATATGGAAAATAACTTGTTTAAGCAATAAATACCATGTACGTTATTGAAATAGTACAGGGTTGTTTCTTTAAACACAATTTATGTACCATTTGTTTCAAAATGTACTTTAATTTTGTTGCCGTAGAATTAGAAGAATTGTCTTAGAAAATTTAGATTTTGTCAAAAATAGTCATAAAATTATTTGATGGTTAGATAAATGCAGGCTGCCAAATTCCCAGCAGCAGTTCAAGAGTTCTTGAGATTTTCTGGCCATTAGACATGCATGATAGCAAATGCAAGGAACCTTAAGTGATAATTACTCAGATTAATGTTGACAGATGTGCGTAAGGGAAGATTTGAGAGAGAGATTGTTGTAACTGTGATATGCCAATTGTAGTGCTTATTACTATTTCTGTTTTTTGAGTTCAAAGTGGCAAGAATATTTGCATTCGGTTTCAACATCATAGTAAAAGGAAAACATAAATGATAGCAAAATATTACTCAGAGGTTGCTCTTCCCAGATCAGAAAATTAGCAGAATAATTGAATGGAGGCCTGTAAGCAAAAACCCTGGATGGAGTAGGAGAAAGCAGTATAAGAGGATGAGTATTGGAGTACATGGATTTTAGGTCCAACCATGAATTTTCAAGGTGCTTGCTACATAGAAGTGCAGGAGTGAGAGGAAGTATGTTTGCATGACTGAACAAATGAGCATTGGAAGAAGATGGAAATGATATCAAGAACTGATGGAATGGAGAGAAACTTGACAGGGCAAGGAAAACCTATATGAAAAATAAAATATTTCAAAATGTTCAGACAGTAGACTGATGCCCAGAATTGTGCCGTTTTCTTAGGAAATTTGCCACATGAAACATCACAAAAATGACACAAATACTTGGGTGCTTACCGATTAATATTAGAATGACCAGTATAAATGGTTTTTAAGCAGTTTACACAGTGGCAAAATAACAAGCAAAATGTTATAAAACAACTGTATTTTAGAATGTTTCAATATAATTGTTTATTAATACATTTCTTATAATTTGGGGGCATTACTAGTCATGAAGTACATGTTTATGTATAAGTATGGAGAATTGTGCAAAATTACTTCCATGGTTAAAAATGTTTGTTTTCAAAAAATTAGTTTATATTTTTTTCAGCTTCTAAGAAAAGATACTGTAGTCAAGAATTCATTTCAAAAGTTGTTGCCCCATGCTACTCCAACATACTTCAGGAGATAAAATTGTTTGAGTGCCAAATTGTGACATGTTGTTTTCTTTCAATAAACCAGCTGTATGAAACATGCAGAACAAAGAAATAGGTTGACTTTGGTGATTCAGAAGGAAATGCTGGAAAACAGGAAGGTTGGAAGAGCCTGTGGCTTTTGGGAAACTGTATTGATGAAATAAGACACAGAAAAATAGAAATAGTTGCTTTTAAGTCTTTTGCTGAAATTCCAGCCTAGCTTACTTGCCTCATGTAAGTTTTTTAATAACCTCTTCTCCTCATTTTGCAAATAGATATCATTTCTTGCCTTATTTGCTGGATGCCCAGACTAGAGATGATCATATCAATGGAAGTCCACCTGTGGGTGCCACTCCCCCTCTCTGTGCTTGAATTGAAGCCCATAATTCTCTCAGACATAAACATAATTACATTTGAAGCCTGGACATTGTAGACCCAACACTTTGCGCTCAGAAGCCTCACTTCTTGCATGGATTAGGTTTATAATCCTATCCATGCATCCTTCCTTGACAGTAGGTCCTCTAGAAAACAGTGGGCCTTCCTCTGAGTAGATCTTCATAACATTGTCATTGTCTGCAAAGGCTAATTGGAGTGTTTTCCTTGGTATTCAATTGGTCTAGTCAAAAGCTTAAACTACCGTATTTTTCGGAGTATAGGACGCACCGAAGTATAGGACACACTAGATTTTAGAGGAGGAAAACAAGGAAAAAGTTATTCTGAAGCAAATGGTATAGTAATATATTATTTAATAAAATACCAGTATAGCAGAACACTTTTTACAACCATGTATACTTTTTACAACCATGTATACTTTTTACAACTATATACACTTTTTACAACCATGTACACTTTTTACACTTTTTGGCTTTGACATTTTTCTGCAAGAAAGAACAATAATGTTTCCTTTATAACAATGCAGAGCACTTTAGCTGAAACCATGTTCATACATTCATACGCACACGCCCCAGCCCTAAACTTCAAACTTGACAGCTTTAAGACTTGTGGACTTCAACTCCCAGAATTCCTCCTCCAGTCATGCTAGCTCAGGAATGGGAGTTGACGTACACAAGTCTTAAAGCTTCTTTAAGCTTTAAGACTTTGCAAGACTTTTTAAGACTTTTGCAAGGGTCTTCAAACTTGTGGACTTCAACTCCCAGAATTCCTCCTCCACTTGGCAACCTTTTAAAAAAAACCTTTAAAAAAGTTCTAACCTGTCAGTGGCTTGCTTCGGGCAGCAACAATGGCGGAGGCTCCTCAGGTGCCTCGGAAGCAGGCTTCAGGCAGCAACGGCGGCGGGGGGGGGGTTCAGGTGGTGGCCCACTTCAGGCGGCGGCGGCCAGCAGCGGCGGCAGGCTTCAGGCAGCAACAGCAGCGGGGGGGTTTCAGGCAGCAGCGGTGGCTCACTTCAGGCGGCGGCGGCGGGCTTCAGACAGCAACGGCGGGGGGGTTGGGTGGCGGTGGTGGCGGCAGCTCGCTTCGGGCGGTGGAGGTTTGCTTTGGGCAGCGGCGGCGGCCAGCCGCGGTGCCCAGCAATCGTGGCGGTGGCCAGCAATGGCGGCAGGCTTCAGAGGTGGCGGGGGGGTGTTGGGCAGCGGCGGTGGCGGCCGCTCGCTTTGGGCAGTGGCGGTGGCCAGCAATGGCAGCAGTGGCTCTTCAGGCTGTAGGCTTCAGACAGCAATGGCAGCAGGGGGATTTGGGGCAGTAGCGGCAGCAGCGGCGGCGGCTCACTTCGGGTGGTGGTGGTGCGTCTTATACTCCGAAAAATACGGTAATTTTTTTTCATCAGTCATACTAAAGTTGATAATCTTGTAATGCTTCATAATGCTGCTTAAGTGCTTGAATAGTAGGAATTAAAAGGAACAGTAAGAAACTTGGCATCATATCATTTTGGAATTCAAAATGCCTAGAGCAGCCCAAAAATCCATGGCCAGGGCTGAGCTCCAATTTTGCAATCTAACAGCAGCATTTCAGTTGCTTACTCAGTTGGGTTGTAATTAGCTGAACGGGATCTCTAACCTATTTTTTCCAGGGATGTGATTATGAAAGAGATTTGAAGCACTTCGCTTGCTTGTTTGCTTTGTCTTTTCTGCCCCAATGGAATCTGCAGGTGATATTGAAGTGGATTTGACGTAGAAAGTTATTCGTGTTATATATGTAGGTTCCACGTGTAGGTTTTCCTAGGAGCTTCCCAACTGTTAGCATCTTAGAGATGTGGAGCTGCCACATCACAAGCACAGCAGTGGTGGTATTCAATTATTTTTCCTACCGGTTCTGTGGGTGTGGCCCGGTGGTGGTGGTCATGTGACTGAGTGGGCGTGGCCAACTCGATGTCACTCATGGCCACAGCCACTCAGTCACATGACCACCACCACTCACCAAGCCATGCCCACAGAACCCAGTAGGAAAAAAAATTGAATTACTACCTATCTACCTATTTTATGCCCAGGCCTGGCCTAATCTGTCAAAGGCCTTCTCCTGCATGCTGCCCGCTCTCCACCAGTCCCATTTCCGCTCCTTCAGAGGCTTGAGCCCTAGCCCCGCTTCCTCCCTCAGACTGCCTCTTTCTTCGGGCTTACATTCTTCCCGCAGCAGCTGGTGGCAGAGGGGAATGCAAGCCAGGGCTGAGCCATCACTGCTAGGCTCCCTGCCAGCCCACATCTCACCCCCCTTGTCATAAGATGCCGGCCCTCTTCCTCCACCATGACCGCCTCTTTCTTCGGGCTTACCTTCCTCCTGCCGCGGCCAGTCCGGACTCTGGAAGGCAGGCTTTCTTTTTCAGTGTGACTGCAAGAAGCCTCCCAGCCACTGCCTCTTTGCCGGCCGCTTCCCGGCAGCGGTAGCTGGCTGGAGGCTGCAGAAAACTACCAAAGGTCTCAAATGCGCCAAAAAAACCACTGCTGTTGCCACCCTGTTCTTCTTCCGTGCACATGCACCCCATTGCCTGCTGCGCCTGAGGGACTTGCCCGGGCATGGAAGAACAGAGCGGCATCGGCAGCCGATTTTTCGGTGCGTTCGAGACCTCTGGTAGTTTTCGGCAGCCTTCAGGCAGCCACCGCTGCCGGGAAGTGGCTGGCAAAGAGGCAGTGGCTGGGAGGCTTCTCGCAGTCACACTGAAAAAGAGAGCTTGCCTTCCAGAGTTTGGACCAGCCACCACAGGAGGAAGGTAAGCCTGAAGAAAGAGGTGGTCATGGGAGAGGAAGCATGGCTAGGGCCGGGGCTTCTGAAGGAGAAGAAATGGGGTGATGCGTGTGACTGGGAAAGGGAGAGCTTGCAGCGAGCGGGCGGTGAGTGGGCAGCGAGTGGGAGGCAAGTGGGCAGCAGCTCTGGGACATGGCCGGAGCCAGGGAATGGCGTATTCCTGGGGCCCCGGCTCCTGACCCAAGGCAAAGGCAAGTGGGCGGCATGCATTGCTTACCTTTGGTGAGCTGAGCTAAGTAGGCATCGGCAAGGTGACTGATGAGGCGGTTAGCTGGGCCATGTGGCAAAGGCAACATATATAGGATGGGCAGGGCAAGCGGGCGGAAGGGGTGAGCAGCAAGCAGCTGGAAGGGCAAGTGCCAGAAGGCGCAAGCGGCTGGAAGGCGTGAGCAGTGACTGGGAAGGCATGGGCGGGGTCAGCCAGAGGTGATATTTACTGGTTCGGTGAACCAATTCAAATTGCCACTCCCGGTTCACCCGAACCAGTCCAAACCGGTCGAATACCACCACTGAAGCACAGGGCCCTTTGGTCTGTTTCTTGGTTCCAGAACAGTGGGAGGTTATGCAACCACTCCCCTTCCCATCAGGCTTGACTCCCACATCCTTCCCTTGACTACAACACCATTACATAGCTGTCATAGAAGAGAAGCCATGAAAATCCCAAGAGTATGAGAAACAGGTTGGAATGTGCATGTACCGCCTTTTTGGACTGGAACATTGAAAGGAAAGTCAGATTGCCATTCTAGAGGCCTAGAATG
>JALIGW010000002.1:130842806-130917806 GCA_023053685.1 Diadophis punctatus similis
TTGCTATTCGAAGTGATTCTCTGTATCTATAATACAATAAAAATGTAAATCTAAAAAACAATTTAACATTACCAAAATTATCCCTTTTTACCTGTTTTTCATAATTTTCAAATAGTCAAGCCACCAGGGTGGATAAAAATCGATGATTTTTTTTTAAAAAATTTAAAAATGGATTTTTAAAAATTTAAATCAGATTTTTTTATTTAAATCAGATTTTTTTTATCACATTAATTTTAATAAAATGCTTCTGGAGTAAAAAATTATCTATAGATAGTTTTCTATTTAAGATACATTAATAATTTAGATTATTCAGCATGAAATGGAGCTTAGTTATGTAGCATGAGGTTGTATATTCTGAAATATTTACATTTTTGGTAAACTTGTTCAATGAATCCAAGCTCTGCAAGCTGAGATAACATGCACTGCATTGAGGCATTAACACAATTTCATAGTAACCATGAGATAAATCCTAAAACAAAGTTCAGGAATATTCCTTTATCCCTTGTTTTGCAAATCTATGTACACTACAAACTCTATGATTGTTTGAAGAGAAATGCATCTGTACCACCAGGCTCTAAGTGTGAGGAGGAAGGGCAAGCAGTAAAAATGAAAGTGAAACCCTCTAAGCAGCTGATAAATATAATATTAAAGAGCACCTGTCATTTCAGATCGATCATGGCAGCGCCTGTTAGCGGACATCCACTCATGCCTGCCATGTCCCTCACTTTGTTCTGTCACTGCCACATCACCAGCCATCCTATTAAAGTGAATGGGACTGTAGGTGAGTCAACAGCGGGTCAGAGATGATAGTTGCTCTTTAAAAACTATAATTTAAATCAAGTTGATTTAAATCAAGTTGATTTAATGCAAACCACACATAATTATCCTCCAGATGAGAAGCAGGATCACTTGCTCTTAATATAAATGCAGGGACTAATCTTGCTATTGATTTATGGCAGGGGTCAGCAACCCGTGACTCTGGAGCCACATGTGGCTCTTTCATCCCTCTGCTGCGGCTCCCTGTCGCCAGTCGGCTCCACAATTGATAGGGCTTTCGGTTAGGACAGGTAGAGGAAAAAGGACGCCGTGCAGGAGGAGACTCTATGGTGGGGGAACCAGACTTCCGGTTGGCAGAGGAAAAAGGACGCCATGCTAGAAGGAGACTATATGGTGGGAGAACCAGATTTCCAATTCGGCAGAGGAAGAAGGACGTCGCACTAGGAGGAGACTCTATGGTGGGGGAACCGGACTTCCGGTCGGCTCCACAATTGAACGGGGGGCTTCCGGTTAGGACCTTTGTGGTTCTTTGAATGTTTAAGGTTGCCAACCCCTGATTTATGGGAAGACAGCAGAGGGACAGAAATATGTCTGAAAAGGGACAATGGTCTACTCCCTCTTTCAAGTATAATTCTATCCTTATATAGCACAGCATTTTATTTGGTCCTGAACTCAGGTGGATTGTAGTCCATCAGCATTGATATAATAGCCGTGGTGGCAGAGTGGTTAGAATGAAATATTGCAGGCTAACTCTGCATTCCCACTGCCAGGAGTTCCACTCTGAATGGCTCAGAAGGTTGACTCAGCCTTCCATCCTCCTGAGATCAGTAAAATGAGGACCCAGATTGTTGGGGGAAATATGCTGATACTGTAAACCCCTCAGAGACGTCTGTAAAGCACTATGAAGCGGTATATAAGTCTAAGTGATATTGCTATTGCTATTGTGATAATCACGATAGACAATCTACTTTGCTGGTACTTTAGTTTGGATCACGAAAGGGGGGAATAAGAGCCTCAGTAGTGGCAACACATAAGTAAAGGATGAGAAAGGCTAATATGATTGAGATTCAACAACTGCCTGACTATAAATTGCATTTGTTGCTTTGTAAAGACTTAAGACAGGATTGAGATAAAAATCCAAGAAAATAAACAGCACAATAAATTGGACAGAAAAGTGTTCTAACCTGTTGTTCAGAATCCTGCTTTGCCATGAAATTCACAGTGACTTTGGCCAACTTACTTTGTCAGTCTAAGATCTTGTGATAAGAATGGCAAACTATTCTAGAAGACAAAAACATAACAATGAATTATATCACTCTTCCTTCTCCCGTTCTTCCCTTAAATATCTCCTATAATATCAAAATCACCAAAAGATTCAATCCACCAAATGAGCAGAGGAGGTAACACTGTTGTTTAGTTATGTTTAGCATTTTACTCCTTCCACTACCACTCCAGAATAACAGCATGAGTGAAAGCTCCTAGCGCTTCACCAGCTTGTCAAAGGGAGTGTGTTAAAAATAGAAGACCCAGCTGAACAAGGTCTGCTTCATGTAAGCCGCCAATGTAAAATTATGCGTGTGGCTTCAGTTCATTTGGCTTAGGAAAATCTAGAGTAACTTGAGAAGTAATTACGAGAAAAGTACAGGCCTCTTGCCATCCTTTAATGGCTTTCTCACAGTTCAAAATGCAACATTTACAAGGAAAGTCTTTTTTAAAGAAAAAATGACTGAAAAATCTCGGAAGATAGCAATGAGTCAAGGAGATTAATGGAGACCTTGGATTTTTCTCATTCACGGTGATTAATATCTTGGTGTTTCGTGAGCTCCCATTTCAAGTGGAATCAGAAAAGGATCAGTACTAGCTTCTTGTCTTTAAATCCAGGCAAAACCCCAATTGGCCTTGAAATCTCTCCATTCAGAGGAAATTAGATTTTTGTTTTCTAAGGCTTTTTTTTTATTTTTTCGCTATAGAGTCATCAGCTTTTGTTTTCAGTCAGGTAAGTCCACAATGCTTAATTATATGTCTATTATTTCCAGAGTGAATTGTCAGATACTAAAGATGTCGCAAGTCTTTAAAAGCATCATAAAGTTGCTCTTACAATTTTAATATAAGTGCTCCCTCACTTCAAGCAGGGTTTAATGTACAGTGGGTCACAGGCTACCATCCTTTGCTTTCCTGCAAATCACCTTCCTTCCCCAAGGGGCAAAAATATAGTATATGTTGTAAATTGCAAATGTCTTTCACAATATACCTCCTCAGCATATGGTGATGGAGCTATTTTTCATTATCAAGGATCATGAGACACTGCAGACTATAATATTGAAGAACCTTGGTGGTGCAGTGGTTAGAATGCAGTATTGCAGGCAAACTCTGCCCACTGCCTGGAGTTTGATCCTGGCGTGGCTCAAGTTTGATTCAGCCTTCTATCCTTCTGAGATCAGTAAAATGAGGGCCCAGATTGTTGGGGGCAATATGCTGACTCTGTAAATTACCTAGAGAGAGATGTAAAGCACTACAAGGCACTTTATAAGTCTAAGTGCTACTGCTATTGATAAATATTGGCAGCAAACAGCACTGCATGCCTTATTTTTATGTATTTTTAACACATTAACTTTCTGTGAAAATTTATGTGAAGCCAGAAATGATTAATTTTTTTAAATCCATCTTTTCTATAAAGAGACTAAGAAAAAGCAGCTCGCTGAAAAACAAAACACAGAATCCAATGTAAGACTAAAATACTTAATAAATGAAAAGAATTCTTTGTACAGCTCCCCACCCTACCTCTAGATTAAAATCCAGAGCATTTCCTTTTCTCAATCTATTTGTAATACTACTATTACTACTTTTCTTATTATAAGTACATTGCCATATATTGTCACATACAAATAAAGACCACTCTTCACCAGCCAAGAGGTCTCTATCCAACTTGTCTTCTCAGAATTGTAATCCAACTAATCTGGAGATAATTGGGCTAGATAACGCAAAGCTCACATTGACATTTTTAGTCTGCTCAATCATCATAACAATGGCTATGCTGCTGCATGAATAGATCCCTCCATGCTGTAGTTAAAAGTTCTAGGATGGGACGGTAAATGGACACTACTTAAAATGTTTTAGTGCCACACTGTTATTCTTCTACTAAAGACAGAGATAGTAGGATTCAAAGAGTTGAATGTTGTGTTTCTTTTTTTTAAGTAAAGTAAAATGACCAAATGGGTAACAGTATAAAAATGTACTAATTAAAGAAAGAAGGTACCGGTGGCTAACTAACTCCTTCCATGTGTTAGATAATACAAGGAACTGTTTTTCTGGAGTCAGGATGGGAAAATATCTTGCAAGAATACCTGGAACAGAGACATGTGGGCACTGTCTTGTCTCCTTTTTGACACTTAATTTGCCAGAAAAAGGAGACATATCCATGTACGGAATTGCTGAGGACTTCTGGGAGTTGAAATCCAAAGTTGAGAAACTGATGTGCAGTATGTTGGGTTTAGCTCAGTTTTTAGACTTCAACCAAAGGGGGACACCATGGAGTATCAGTCATCACATATCCAGGCCATGGTTTGGCAGAAGAGAGGAGCTGCCCTTTTATGCCAGCAACAGGCTCCTCTTCATTAGTAAAATTAGAAGGCCATTTCTTTCACACTCATCAAGTAAACTACTGGCCAGACAGCTCACGAAGCTGAAAATATTATATCATTCTGTGACATTTTACTTGTTTTAGGAAAAAATGGTGAATGTGTTATTTTAATGGTAGTTTAATGGACTCATTAGCTTAATAGGGGTGTGTATGTGTGAGAGTCCTGGTTAATATACTACTTGGAAAAGGTCACCTCTGCATTCTGAGCCAGCAGGTAATTTTCCTTTTGGTGTAATAGAAATAGAAGGCAAGTCTTCAAAAATAAACTAGTTCATCTGTCTTTATCTGAAGTCAACTACCTGAGCACCAACAACCTTTTTCCTGGCAACACTCACTCTAATAAAGGAAAATATTTGTAGCTCAGGGTTGAAATGAGGGGTCCTTGGTACTCTCTGAGATTGGTTCTTTTCTTGCAGACGTTTCATTACCCAAACCAGGTAACGTCATCCATGCTAGTAAGGAGTGGGGTTTGCTTTCAATTTATATTATAGTGGCTTGCCTTGTCAGTGTTGTTGGAAGTTGTTGGGATGCTCTATTATTTTCTCCAGTAGGAGCACACTTGAAGCTACTAGAAGTATTTGGGCATAACTGCATCCATTGATTCATCTTCTAATCCTTTCAGTGCCTTGACATGGTTGATGGCTTACTATCCCTTTAACTTTGGCATTGAAATATTACCTTAGTTACTTAGATCAAGGGTCCCCAAACCCTGGTCTGCAGTTGTAGACTGCTGTTTCTCAGTCCGTTCAGAAACGACCCGCAGAAGTGATGGGTTGAGTGGCACATGCGTACGGATACGCGCAAAGCTGCATTTGTGAAAGCAGAGCGCACACACAAAACCATCCCCTCTCTGCCCCGCCGCCACCGCTGCCTCCACCAGTCCAAGCCAGAAAGGTCAGAAACCGCTGATTTAGATGGCTGGGAATCGGGCCAAAATTATTCAACTCTGAAGCAGATTTGACTTAATTTGTCTCAATTGTAGCGAATAAATGTATCATGTCTGTGTCTACATCTGGACACAGGTGGAGAGGGATGGGAGAGAGTTGCACAACACTTGCAGATTAAAAAGGATTTAACAGTCTTGAGATTGGAGAGAAATTGTGTAAAATGAAGAGTCCACAATTGAGAAGTCTAGCAACATGTAGGTATGAAGTCACATCCCATTCTGTTTTTATGGTTGGCTCTCATACTACATATGCATGAACCATTGTTATTTTGTAATTAAAAAGCCTGTCATACTCAATTTGTCTTTTAGTTTATTTTTCAGGTTATCTGTTGCATGATGCTGTGCTCAATGCATATTAGCAGTGCTTATTAGTCAACACTTATTAGTCCATGGGACTTTTGAAGAATCCTTTCCTTAAATAAAATAAAATGAATACCAATGCAAGCAATCTTCTACAAAATATCATATAATTTCAAGAAATTGAGAGGGAAATGGGCACCAGAAGAGTATATGATTGCATTCAAGGGCTGAAGAAGGTTTCTGGCAGTCATTATGCATTTATGAAGAAGTGATATTTTTCTACATTTATACAGATAAGAATTTAGTTTTGATTTCATCTTTGATGATAAGAGAAACTCATTCTAATGCTATTTTAGCATGCTACCAGGCCTATGCTTCAGCCTAATCTGACTTGTTGGCTCTGGTGTCCCTAATAAGGCATAAATTGCCCAGAACTAGTGGGACTGAATAGAGTAAATCGGTTTAGAAACTGGGTTTGTATACCACGAGTAGATATGTAAAAAGACACTAATCTAGTCGCACTTTGAAAGGATGGAAATATTTGAAAGGATGGAAATATACAGCTGAGGCAGCCGGAGTCCCTGCCTCACGGGGCTATACTCAGCAGAGCAGCTGTAGGCAGAGGCAAGTCCTCTCTGTTCTTCCTGGTGAACGAGCTGATTTAGTAGTTGGAGGATCGTCCCCGGCCATGCAAAAGGACTGCCTCTTCAAGGAGCCCGTACCTGTGACTCTAACCACAGGCTCACGTCCAATCCCAGGTGACCCAGGGACGCTGGCAACCATAGGACTTGGTCAACACCAATATCAATCTGTTGGAACTGCGAGCAGTGTACCTGGCTCTTCAACATTTGGAGCCAATGGCGAAAGACATCCACGTCTTGGTCCTGACGGACAATGCGGTGACCCGGTCCCACATCAACCGCTAGGGGGCCACGAGATCCAGGTGCCTCATGAAGGAAGTGGAAAGAATCAGACTGTGGGCAGAGGTACATGTGAGATCGCTTCAAGCGGAACACATCTCGGGCACCTCAAATGTGCAGGTGGACTGGCTCAGCCACTCGACAATAGATCCAGCGGAGTGAGGCCTGCATTCCGACCTGTTTGAGATTCTGTCTGAGATGTTTGGGCAACCAGTGGTGGACTTGTTTGCGACTCGACACAACACGCAACTACCAAGATTCTTCTCTAGATTTCCAGCGCAGGGGGCGAAAGGGTCAATGCCCTCTGCAGTCCCTGGCCACAGGGACTCCTGTACGCCTTCCCTCCACTTCCCCTCATCCCGAAGATAGTTCGGAAGATGCTCGCAGAGAAGGCAGAGCTGCTTCTGGTTGCTCTCCATTGGCCCAGCACCCTTGGTACGTGGATCTGGTAGAGTTCTCAGTGTCTCGTCCTTGGTGGATTCCTGACTGCAGGATCTCCCTCAGCCAGAGTGCTCTCCTTCATCCAGACCCTCAATGGCTACATCTGACCATCTGGCACTTGAGGGGAACCTTCTCCGGGATGACAGATTCTCCAACGAAGTAATTGTCACCATCCAGGCTTCTTGATGAGAATCCACCACACGCATCTACAATGTGACCTGGTCAGCCTATTGCAAATTTTGTTCCCAGTCTCAACTGGACCCACTGTCCACCTTGATTCCTCAGATTTTGGACTTCCTGCAGGCAGGGTTTAATAAAGGGTTGGATCCCAACATGCTCTGCAGGCAAGTTGCGGCCTTGTCGACAGTTCTCCGACTAGACAATCTACGGTCTCTGCATTACCACCCCGAAGTACGTAATTTTTTGAGAGGAGCCGCTAATATGAGATCTCAAGTCATCCATCAATACCCTTCCTGGGATCTCTCCCTGGTCCTGCAAGCTCTCATGTTCTCTCCATTTGAGCCATTGAGGATGGTATCGCTCTGGTTCCTGACATTCAAGACGGCCTTCTTGGTTGCTATCACCTCAGCCAGGAGGGTTTCCAAGTTAGCCACACTCTCAGTGCACCACGACCTCTGCCATTTTCATCCAGACAGGGTCATCCTCTGTCTGGATCCCTCCTTTCTACCTAAAGTGAACTCCTGGTTCCATTGGGCCCAGGAGGTGATCCTTCCAGACTTTTGCCCCAACCCGAAATACCCATTGGAACATACGTTGGATGTCCGGAGGGCTCTCCGGAATTATATCCGACGGATGGCTTCCTTCTGGAAAACCGCAGCATTATTTGTAGCATTCCAACCTCCATGGGTCGCAAGATCACGTCCCAAACTGTCAGCCAATGGCTGAAGGCCTGCATCACCCAAGCCTACGAGGGCCAGTCCAGGCCCCAGTAGCATTCCACCCATAGCATGGCCACTTCCATGGCCTGGGCCACACAGGCATCTATTAAAGACATTTGTTGAGCAGCCACGTGGACTACTCCTTCGCCGTTTGTCAAGCATTACAAATTGAACATGTTTGCCTCGGCTGAGGCGGCCTTTGGCAGGCGGGTACTTCAGAGGGTCTGCTTCACTTCTGCTCCCCTGGACCAGCCTTCTCCCACCCACGAGACTTAAACTTGGGTATATCCCATGCTTGGACTCTCCTTAGCAGCGCACAGGAGAAGTAGTATTGGCTTACCTGAACGGTCTTCTCTGTGTGCTGTGGGGAGAGTCCAAACCCGCCCTGGCTTCTAGGTCCAGGGTCGCTGGATTTATGGATTCCATTGTACTGACTCGGATGGATACACATGCCATCGTTTGAAAACTGACTCATCACAGCCGGTGGAGCAGAGAGGGCATGTTTAATTCAATTAATTAACTCAGTCCCCTTGGCAACCGACGAAGTTAACCCATGCTTGGACTCTCCCCGCAGTGCACAGAGAAGACTGTTCAGGTAAGCCAACGCTACCTTTCTGTGATTGGTTTTCTACAGAAAATGCCATTTTTGAGTATTTTTTAATAATATAAATAACACGGATGGCTAGACATTGTGGTAGGATAATAATTTCTACTGATCTTTTCAAAATGGCCCCCTGTGTACCCATTCTGTGCAAAATATGTTATATTGCAGCATTAGCTGATGTAATCTGGAAATACCTTCCTATAATAATATCTTTAATATAGGAACATAGTTCTTTATGAGATCTCTTTGGTTTTGCTCTGTTTCTCCCAATTTTCACAAACATTTTTTTTTCTGAGCCAGGATGGAGTCCTCAACATTAATCCCACTGGATCTGGATCCTTCAAAGAGGGAAACAGGTCTACAGTTGGGAAAAACGTGTCTCCATGTGTCTTTCAAAAATAAACCCATAATTCAGCATATGTGCTGTTTATTTTTAAACACAAGGTTTTGTCAGGCAATGAGCAGGCCAACCTTATGCTTTTGACAGGAAGATGTTTATCCAAAGAATTAACGCAGATGAGTAATCTCGCGTTCAACTGCCAGTTCTCGGGTGGTGGGATTCCAGTAAACAGCCAGACCCTTTGAACTTGGGACTTTCATTTTATGTCATGCACTAACCACTAAGAACAACACACTGCCACAACCTTCTTCCCTAGTAAACCCAAAACACAAATTCAGCCATGGAAACTCAGACTATAAGTGTTTTTTTCTGAAGAAATCACCCCTTCATCCCAGTCTTCCTAATTTGCCACTGTCTTGAAACGTGCACTGAAGCATTACCTGCCACTGCTTCTTATATACAAAGCATTTTGTTTTTCTTAGCATATCCTTTGGGAAAAAAAATACTTCCAAAATCTTCAGTGCAGACCAAGTAATAATGATGTGACCATAGGCTGCTTCTGCTTTAAGTTGATTTTTTACACACACACAAATGTGTTTCTCCTCTCTTGTCCTCTCTGAGTGCTCATTTTAATGTGACTTTGAACACTTCTCAGAAGCAGTTCGTGGAAGGGCAACTTGCACTATCAAATGGATGTCTAATGCAGTGTTTCCCAACCTTGGCAACTTGAAGATGTCTGGACTTCAACTCCCAGAATTCCCCAGCCAGCGAATGCTGGCTGGGGAATTCTGGGAGTTGAAGTCCAGATATCTTCAAGTTGCCAAGGTTGGGAAACACTGGTCTAATGTATAGTGAGCATTCAAAAACTCTGGAAGGGAAGGAGGGAGGGAAGGAAGGAAGGAAGGAAGGAAGGAAGGAAGGAAGGAAGGAAGGAAGGAAGGAAGGAAGGAAGGAAGGAAGGAAGGAAGGAAGGAAGGAAGGAAGGAAGGAGGGAAGGAAAGTTCTAAATCACTGAATCTGGTGAAAATATGCTTCTTTTAAATGGCACTTTGCTAGATTTTAAAAATTGAAAACAAATCAAAGTATTTTTAGTATAATGCATTTTTAATCATCCTAATTCTGAAAAGCTTAAGGGAAGCAAGTAATTAAAATATAATTATGAACAATAGACCAGTTCTCTTTGTTCAGAGAAGGACAAGCCAACAGAAAACTACAAAGCAACTCATCGCATTAAATTTTAAATACCTCTAAGAATTCCAGAGAAAAGTTAGAAAATAGAATATGTCATCTTTAGAACTCTTTCTAAAGTTCTAAAGCACAAGAAGTTCCCACTGCCTTTTTTGCCATTCAATGGAATTCCTCCTCCTCCCCCTTTCTCTCTCACCTAACTTTGCTTATGAAGAATTATAATTGCTTTATTATAACATAAACCATAGAAGAAATCAATCCAGAATTCTCTCTCAAAACATAAATAATCTGGCTCAAATTATCATATCCTGGAAACATTATGCAAAGAGCTAATTCTCCAGAAAAATCCATAGGTCTGGGAAAGGTGGAAGGAAAAGAACAATTAATCAGTGGAACAACTTGCTTCCAGAAGTTGTACCCCCTGCTTAGGCAGGAAACCCTTCACCACTTCAGACAAATGGTTATCCAACATCATCTTAAAAACTTCCAGTGTTGGAGCATTCACAACTTCTGGAGGCAAGCTGTTCCACTGATTAATTGTTCTAACTGTCAGGAAATTTCTCCTTAGTTCTAAGTTGCTTCTCTCCTTGATTAGTTTCCACCCATTGTTTCTTGTCCTACCCTCAGGTACTTTGGAGAATAGCTTCACTCCAGGGGTGAAATCCAGCAGGTTCTGACAGGTTCTGGAGAACCGCTAGTGGAAATTTTGAGTAGTTCGGAGAACCAGCAAATACCATCTCTGGCTGGCCCCAGAGTGGAGTGGGAATGGGGATTTTGCAATATCCTTCCCCGGTCACGCCCACCAAGTTACGCCCACCAAGCCACACCACGCCCACCAAGCCACGCCCACAGAACCAGTAGTAAAAAAAATTGGATTTCACCACTACTTCACTCCCTCTTCTTTGTGGCAGCCCCTGAGATATTGGAACACTGTTATCATGTCTCTCCTAGTCCTTCTTTTTATTAAACTAGACATAACCAGTTCCTGCAACTGTTCTTCATATGTTTTAGCCTCCAATCCCCTAATCATCTTTGTTGCTCTTCTCTGCACTCTTTCTAGAGTCTCCACATCCTTTTTGCATCATGGCAACCAAAACCGAATGCAGTATTCCAAGTGTGGCCTTACCAAGGCATTATAAAGTGGTATTAAAACTTCATGTGTGGCCTTAATTGTTCTTCAGGTGGGGGGAAAATCACCCTGGAAAAGGTGACTGATGTAATCACTCAGAATCAACACTGACTTGACAGCACATAATCAATTATTACAATTACAGGTAGTTCTCAGCTTATGACCACAACTGAGCCCAAAATTTCTGCTGTTAAGCGAGACAGTTGTTAAAGTGAATTTTGATCCCTTTTACGACCTTTCTTGCCACAGTTGTTAAAAGAATCACTGCATTTGTTACGTTAGTAACATGGTTATTAAAAGGAATCTGGCTTCCCCATTGACTTTGCTTGTCAGAGAATTGCAAAAGGTGATCATGTGACCCCAGGACACAGCAACGGTCATAAGGTTGAGTCAGTTGCCAAGCATCTGAATTTTGATCACGTGACCATGGGGATACTGCAATAGTTGTAAGTATGAAAAAGTCACTTTTTTCAGTGTCAACGTAACTTCGAATGTTCACTAAATGAACTGTTGTAAGTTGAAGACTACCTGTATATATCTACTTCTACCTAATGAAAGGATTCAGGTATTCTTTTATTCCCTCATTCTCAACATACAGATTTTGTGAATTCTTTTCTAAAGTTAATTGGAGAAAAAGGTTACGATTATGCATTTGTGTATGTGTGCATATGTATATGCTTAAAATAAACAAATGACACTAAAATAAATGGTGTATGGCTTGCCTGAGGCTATAAAGTGAATCCAATTACTAAGTCAACGCAATTGCTGGGTTTATAAAACACACTTAACCATAGACTAGCCTAATGACCTAAGTTCATATAACAAAGTAGGCCAAAATATTAGCTAGCATATGGTTCTATGTATTGTGCAAACATAACCAGTGAGTTCATAAACTATACGATATTTGAACTAGGATTACCAAATCTAAAACTCGCATCTTTAATCAGTACATTCATCAGATTATATCCTTGGTTGATAGCGCCTTTCGTTTTACGAAGCCTGTCTTTCTTCAGCTAAGAGAATCAAACCCTAATAAGCAATTGATGGCAGCTGATATTTCTGCACTGTGTCTTCAAGAAAAAGCACAGTATGTTATTTCTCACAACTTATCTAAATAATCTTATAGCACTGTTGCTGCTACTAAGACCTTGAGAAAATCCTGAACTGCAATTGGATTCACCTGTATCCTCTGTGATAAAACTACAGTGAAGTATTTATGAGATTTATCTCTTTACGAGATAAAATTCTGACACTAATAAGATTAACCTGAAGGACTCTGTTCCCAACTTCCATAGAATTTTAGGGTATTTTGGAAGTACAGATAGTTCTCAACTCTGGACAATCACAACCACTTGTTTAGTGACCATTCGAAATTACAACAGCACTGAAAAAAGTGACTTATGACCATTCTTCACACTTACAACTATTGCAGTATCCCCATGGTCACGTGATCAAAATTAGGACACTTGGCAACTGGCATGTACCGTATTTTTCGGAGTATAAGACGCCCCAGACTATAAGACGTACCTACCTTTTGGGGGGGAGGAAACAAGAAAAAAAAATCTGCCTCTGCCTCCCAGCAATTTGCCTCCTTGCAGCAAACAGAAAACAGCCTGTTTCACAAATGGGAAGAGAGACTAGGAAATTAATTGACATGAGTTGGTAGGTAGTGATGGCGAACCTTTTCTGTACCGAGTGCCGAAAAGGGAGTACATGCGTGCGCACATGCTCGTCTGGGCCGCAACCCAGAAGAGGAGCTGCCCAGGGGGCATGCGCATGCTGGAAAATGGACTTATGGTTTCTGGCACACGCATGCATGCCGGTCAGCTAGTCTTCTGGTTACTGGCTCACATGCACGGTGACAATCAGCTGGCACACATGCTCACGCCAGAAAACAGAAGACCAGCTCTTCCAGTTGTACCAGCACTGCCGCATACACGAAGGCCAGTTGCTCATTGTGCATGCATGCATGCCATAAACCTGGAGGAGGAACAGGTGAGGCCGCGCGTGCCAGGTGACATGGCTCCGCATGCCACTTCAGGCACGCGTCCCATAGGTTCACCATCACGGTAGTAGGGTTTCAGAAATGGGTGCTTCTTCCAGAAAGGGCTGCCCTGTTTTAGAATTGCCTTATTCTCTTTTTTTGTTTTTGATAGACCAGCTTCTGACAAACCACAATTCAGAAGTCCAATTTCCAGAATATTCCAATCAGGTGGAAATTCTGAGCGTTGCAATCCCACACTGGCTTTGCTGGTCCATTCACATTGAAAGAAAATATATGTAAGATTTTCTCCTTTATCCATACTGATGGAGTACAAGACATATCTATTCCCCTCCATTTGTTATGTCATTTACTTCCAGTCCCAAACAGTAATTTACCAGGAGAGGTTAACCAACTAAAAGTAATATGTAGCACATGTTAAAAACATTACTTAACAGCAATTCTATAATTCATCCAAAAATGCATTGTATATCTTTCAAAGACAGCTCAAGATAGAAGCCGCTACAGATTAAGATCGAATGCTGCAATGCTTTCTATTGCCTTTAAAGTGTGTAATGTCTTTTAAAATGACCACTGTTGGGGCAGAGTTGGGGGAAAGCTTAGAAAATAGGTTCAACACGAGAAGAAAAACAGCCCAACACTCATATTGAAATGATAGATTAATGATCTGCTAAGTGTTATTTTTAAAAGAGAGAGAGAAAGAGAAAAAAAATCTTTTCCAGTTGGAGAGAAGGACAATAATGAGGCCCCTTGCTACCACTTAGCTCAGTTGAGTTGCAGAGACAAACATAGGGGTTCCTCCTACATAGGCTGAGCTGTGGCTAAAATCTCCCTGTGTTGAGTAAATTCATTTGGCAGGAGATATACCCTCGGCACAGAACAGTTTGCTACTGAGAACATCTCCTGGGCTCTGCAGTGCCTGATATGGATGCATTTCTGTACAAATGGAGATATGCAGATGGCTACCTCTTTTGAATTGCAGAAAGTTGAACTGATTTGCAACGGTGCAAAGAGAAAGCAAATTTCACAAGTATGAGGGCCCAGTCCTTCCATACAGTGGTGGGTTGCTGCCGGTTCGGACCGACTCTTTAGAACTGGTAGCGGAAATTTACCGCTGCTTGCCGAACTGGCAGCGATGACCGGCGGTCTATGCTCCCGAACCGGTCCTCCGGTAGCCGCAGCTTGAAAAAAACCCCTCTGTGCATGTTCAAAGGCAAAAGCATGTGCAGTCATTTCTGGGTGTTTTGCACGACGTGACCGTTGCGATGTGAACCGGCAGGGAAGGTAAGTCTGCTTCCATAGACTACTTGGGCTTTCCCCCAGCAGTTGGTAGATATCCGATTTCCAAATTCCCATCCAAGAGATTCCTAGCCTAAAGATGTATCATCATGTGTGAGCTATGTGGTGGTGTAGGTATAGGATTTCCTCTGTGATGGGATCTGCCCCAGTGATAGAATAAGTACTGTATAAAGTTGAGTTTTACTTTTACCTATCCATTCACTGCTGAAATTGGCAGAAATTCTGATTTTGCCAGCTAACAGGACACTACATTGGCAGGGCATTTTACTCAGCCCTTGAAATGGTCTGTGGGAGTATTCTTGAGGCGGGGGTAACCAATCTCTGGTCTGCAGACTGGTACCTGTCTGTGGCCCATTGGGAACTGGACTGCACAAGTGAGTGAAGCTTCATTTGTGCATGTGTGGGATCTAGGTAGCAGGCCAAACCACGCTCCCCCTTCCCAGTCATGGAATTATTTTTTTCCATGGAACTGATCTCTGATACCCAAAAGGTTGGGTGCTGCTGCCTTGAGAAATAAGAGGAGGAAAAGTACTAGCCAGGACAATTCAGATAAAAGATATCTCAATGCACAACAATAGGAATGGGAACATCATTTAGAACAGGAGTGTCAAACTCGATTTCATTGAGGGTTGCATCAGGGTTGTTTGACTTTGGGGGGCCAGGGTGGACATTTCCAGGGTGGGCGTGGCCAGCTCAACATCACTCGTGTTGGGGGTGCCTGTGGTAACCCGAGCACTCTGCCAGCAAAAACGGGCTCCTGAACTCCGTTTTCGGCTGTGATGGTTTCCTGCAACCCTCTGCCAATGAAAACAGAGCTTGGGAGCGACACCCGCAGCCCTCCTGAGCTCCGTTTTTGCTGGCAGAGGCACCATGGGCTGGTACTTTGCTATTTCCAGGGTGGCCCCGCGGGTCACATCTAAGCGGGGCCATGGGCTGGATCTGACCCCTGGGCCTTGAGTTTGACACCCCTGGTTTAGAAGATGGGGTATCCCACTCAGAAGGCACCCTCCCTAGTTCCTGGTAAGTAAAGGTAAAGGGTGGAGGTGGAGAGATATGGTTTCTTGCAAGATTCTATTACTATGACTTTACAATAAAGTTGGTCTTATATCCAATCCTTCCTCTTTAGAGCTCAAGGCAATTCTAGATGGGTTTGCTTCTAAGCTAAGATTCAAGTGAAATTTTTCATTTCAGGAAAAAAAAGTAATATTATTCGTTGCATAATGATTTGGTCTATTATTCATTTCTTACCAATGCCTCTGAATGTCCTGAATGTAATTGGTTTTGTTGATGCTTTTTTTTAAAAAAAGTTGGAAGCAGGAGGCCCAATCTGAAATATGATGGCACAAATAGAACTTTCAACCTCTTCACCCTAGAACTGTGGGCCCTTGGAATTAGAAGCTAGGATGTACATGTTATTGGATGGTGGAATAGAACCAATGGGAGAATCCTGTCTCTTTGACAAAAAACTCCATCCACCTGCCTCCAAATTTTGAGTACATGCTCCTACAATTATATGGTCAAGGTTGTCAGGCTCCACTCTGCTACCCAAAAATCTTTTCTAGGGGAGCCTCAATAATCTTGGGTTTGACTTGCCAAGAACTATCCAAACAAGAATCATCTTAATGTAGCAATAGCAATAGCACTTAGACTTATATACCGCTTCATAGTGCTTTACAGCCCTCTCTAAGCGGTTTAGAGTTCAGCATATTGCCCCCAACAATCTGGGTCCTCATTTTACCCACCTCGGAAGGATGGAAGACTGAGTCAACCTTGAGCCGGTGAGATTTGAACAGCTGAACTGCTGAACTAGCAGTCAGCTGAAGTAGCCTGCAGTGCTGCACTTTAACCACTGCGCCACCTCGGCTCATGTAATTGTATAAAACATTGTTTGACTTCCTAAACAATCTCGAATCTCTTTAAATAAAATTTAAATAAAATAAAATTTCAATGCAGTAAAACCTCAATATGATTTATTACTATACATTTCCTAATTAAGATTTGGAACTTTTATAATCATATCAAACTTAACATTATTACTAGGGCAAATTTTTTAATAAGCTGTAATGAGTTTTCATCAAAAGCTGGTTCTGGAATTCAGTTCTATGGGTGGTTCTAAATCTATGCTGCCATGGAAGGAGAACTATTGGCAGTGATAGTTTCACTACAACATCACACTAAGGCTGCTTAGTATAGATGCAAAGATGGCCCTGCAGGAGTATGGACTTCTGATAACTTCTGCTCATAACATGAGACATTCCTATATCAAGGCTATTAAGTTTTGGAGGAAAGGAACAGCAACACAAAACACCTAAGCAGCCTATGATGGTACTTCCAGTTCCTCCATAGATACTTTCTCTTGAGTTATGCTTTTCATCTGTATTGTTTGTCCACTTACAAATATTGTTTGTCCACTTACAAAGAGCCGAGGTGGCGCAGTGGTTAAAATGCAGCACTGCAGTTCAGCAGTTCAGCTGTTCAAATCTCACCGGCTCAAGGTTGACTCAGCCTTCCATCCTTTCGAGGTTTGTAAAATGAGGACCCAGATTGTTGGGACCAAGATGCTGAACTCTGTAAACCGCTTAGAGAGGGCTGTAAAGCACTATGAAGCGGTATATAAGTCTAAGTGCTATTACTTGCCCACTAAAATAAGTCTTGTGAAGGTTTGATCAATTGAAAACGAGAAACACAGAAGTGACATCTTTTACACACAGGTCCATGGATCATGATGGAGTGGCATGCTACTATGACATGAAAGCTTGAAAGCTGGACCTATTTGAAGGATTGGGTTCTTTCTTTTGATGTTGATGACTACATAAACCCATCTGCGGTCCTTTGGTTTTAGTATCCTTAAGCTAAGTCTGAACCTTGAATATATATATATATATATTCTGTTGGAAGCAATTCTCTCCCCTTTCTAGTCTCTGATTTTTCTTTCCAAATGACTATTCTCAATTCTGTGTCTCTCCTTTCATCACATTGAATAAAATCATTCAATTGGCAAGAAGAGGAGGAAAAAAGGAAGGGAACATCAGCCACCAGCAAAATCAACTGTATTTGTATTTTTTGCAGCAGACAGCAGATGTTTTCTTTTCGAGTCTGAAAAGAACAAAGCTCCCTCCTGGCTTTATTTTAAACAAGAGCTAGCACCCCCACTGTTCCAAATGCATCAACCAAGAGAAAAAAATAAATGTCTGAGCTTCTCACCAGATGCATTTATGCAAAGCCCAGCCTTGGTGAGGAGCCGCTTAAGACAAAACTATGCATTCTAGCTCAAAGAAGCTGTTGCTGGTATATCATCAGGGAACAAAAAATTGGTATATGGAGTCAGATGGAAAGAATTATTAGCCTTTTAGAAGGGTAGATGAAGTCTGAATGGTTTCATCCTGAAACTCCATTGAAGACACCAACTGTGTCATGACCTTGAGACATTTCAAGATAATGGCATAATGGAGTAATTGTCTGATGTTCTAAATACACATGAAGAATGGCTTAGTTTCAGGGGTGAAATCCAGCAGGTTCTGACAGGTTCCGGAGAACCGGTAGCAAAAATTTTGAGTAGTTCCGAGAACCGGTAGCAGAAATTTTGAGTAGTTTGGAGAACCGGCAAATACCACCTCTGGTAGTTGTTTCACTAATTAATTGTTCTAATTGTCAGGAAATTTCTCCTTAATTCTAAGTTGCTTCTCTCCTTGATTAGTTTCCACCCATTGTTTCTTGTCCTACCTTCAGGTACTTTGGAGAATAGCTTCACTCCAGGGGTGAAATCCAGCAGGTTCTGACAGGTTCTGGAGAACCGCTAGTGGAAATTTTGAGTAGTTTGGAGAACCAGCAAATACCACCTCTGGCTGGCCCCAGAGTGGAGTGGGAATGGGGATTTTGCAATATCCTTCCCCTGCCACGCCCACCAAGTTACACCCACCAAGCCACACAACGCCCACCAAGCCACGCCCACAGAACCGGTAGTAAAAAAATTGGATTTCACCACTGCTTCACTCCCTCTTCTTTGTGGCAGCCCCTGAGATATTGGAACACTACTATCATGTCTCTCCTAGTCCTTCTTTTCATTAAACTAGACATACCCAGTTCCTGCAACCGTTCTTCATATGTTTTAGCCTTCCAATCCCCTAATCATCTTTGTTGCTCTTCTCTGCACTCTTTCTAGAATCTCAACATCTTTTTTGCAATTTCGAGTAGTTTGGAGAACCGGCAAATACCACCTCTGGCTGGCCTCAGAGTGGGGTGGGAATGAAGATTTTGCAATATCCTTCCCCTGGAGTGGGGTGGGAATGGAGATTTTGCAGTATCCTTCCCTCTGCCATCCCCACAAGCCACACCCACCATGCCCACCAAGCCACGCCCACAGAACTGGTAGTAAAAAAAATAGGATTTCACCACTACTTAGTTTGAGTGCATTGTAAAAGGCCAGCACATAACTGGTAGTAAAATGCAATAACACCTGCCCACTCTATACAGGTGGTCCTTGATTTACAACCATTCATTTGGTGAATATTCAGACTTACAATGGCACTGAAAAAACTGACTTATGACCATTTTTCACGCTTAGGACTGTTGTAGCATCCCCATGGTCACGTGATCAAAATTCAGAAACTTGGCAGCTGGCATGTATTTATCATGGCTGCAGTGTCCCAAGGTCATGTGATCACCTTTTGCTACCTTCTGACAAGCAAAGTCAAAGCCAGAGTCACTTAACTACCATGTTACTAACTTAAGAACTTATGTGATTCACTTAACAACTATGGCAAGAAAGGCCGTAAAATGGTGCAAAACCAGTTTCTGGTGCTTAGCAACAGAAATTTTGGCCTCAATTGTGGTCATACATCGAGAACTACCTGTATTTAAGCATCCTTAGGCCTAAGAGTCCACATAAGAGTCCACAGCGAGCATTTCTTCTTCAGAATAGCAATAGCAATAGCACTTAGACTTATATACCGCTTCATAGTGCTTTACAGCCCTCTCTAAGCGGTTTACAGAGTTCAGCATATTGCCCCCAACAATCTGGGTCCTCATTTTACTGACCTCGGAAGGATGGAAGGCTGAGTCAACCTTGAGCCAGTGAGATTTGAACAGCTGAACTGCTGAACTAGCAGTCAGCTGAACTTGCAGTGCTGCTTTTAACCACTGCGCCACCTCAGCTCCGAAAGTAGAATAAAAATCAAAGTACTCATCTTTGTCATCACTGTGATACTTAGGCCACATAAAATGTAGGAAACTGCAATTTATATAAGGCCCAAATCCTTAACATACTGAGGACCTTAGTTGGCTCCCCATGTAGGATCAGGAGCAGGAGCAGGAGCAGAGCAAAGCCACAAGCAGCCCATGCAATGCAAATATCAAAGCTTCAGATACCCATAAGATTGCACACGAGTCAGAGGTGGGTTTCAGCAGGATCTGACCAGTTCTGGAGAACCGGTAGTAAAAAATTTTGAGGAGCTCAGAGAACCGGTAGTGGAAATTTTGAATAGTTCAGAGAACCGGTAAATACCACCTCTGACTGGCCCCGCCCCCATCTATTCTCTGCCTCCCGAGTCCCAGCTGATCGGGAGGAAATGGGGATTTTGAAGTAAGCTTCCCCTGGAGTGGGGAGGGAATGGAGATTTTGCAGTATCCTTCCCCTGCCACGCCCACCAAGCCACGCCCACAGAACCGGTAGTAAAAATCCACCACTGACATGAGTCATCTATCCACCAGTCTGCCTCACTGATTGCTAACTGCTACTGTGATTTCCTGAAGCAGACTGAAGAAAAGGATTGCTGCAAACTGACATTATTCCAGCCAAACAAACCACTGATGTTTTCCTATATTGCTGTTTAAGATTAAAGTGACAGCCACTAATGTATGTAAGATATTAAAAACAAATACACCAAACTACTGGAATTGAAAAGCAATGAAGGATCCATATTTTCTGGTGTTCTAAAGTTACATGTATGGTAGGGATTAGAGCAAAAATATTATGGGTAATGGAAAAAAATGGAATTGGAAGATACAGAAATGCTTCTTTTGCTTAATTAGACTCATAATGCACTCATTTGATGAACTAGAAGGTAGAGAAAGGCAGATTTGCTTCCATGTTGCCTTATGTGTCAGTGTATGAAATAGGAGAACAGTACTAAAATGAGATAATTAAGACTCAATAAATTCTTGTTTGACCATAAGTGCTAATTTGCTCTTGAAGATCATGATTGCTACTTTTGAAGTCAAGTGATTTGCAAAATGCTTTTGGTTTGGAAGATGATAATATATTATGCTATGAATATATTATATATTATTAAGAGCCGAGGTGGCGCAGTGGTTAGAGTGCAGCACTGCAGGCTACTTCAGCTGACTGCTAGTTCAGCAGTTCAGCTGTTCAAATCTCACCGGCTCAAGGTTGATTCAGCCTTCCATCCTTCTGAGGTCGGTAAAATGAGGACCCAGATTGTCGGGGGCAATATGCTGAACTCTGTAAACCGCTTAGAGAGGGCTGTAAATCCTTGTCTGAATATTGCTTTAAAATCATTCATTTTTTTATTAATTCCAAATATAAAATCTTGGCTGCTTCAATATAATTTAAAGTAGTTTGATATTTACACCTCTCGCCATACAGAGTATTGCTGTGCCCAAATCCCAGTGTTGTAATTATTTCATAAAATAAGGATATGCTCCAGATACAAATAGCAGATTGAAAAATTTCCTTCCCTGAATTTAACCATAATCTTGGCTATTCTAAATATCAAGTTTTCTTCTTCTTTTTCTAACCAAAACATTTTGCTCAGTCCCATTTCTGGAGTTATGATACATTCATATGAGACTAAGATTTAGAGGAATTAATTATATATTTGTTTTATGTCAGAATGTTTGTGACCTGCCAAAACAGGCTCTTCTGTAGCTCAAATGGAAGCTGTGGTTGAGGCTGCTTTCTGCAGACCTTCACAGTCTGATGGAGTTCAAGTTTATCAAATTACTTGCCGTCAACTGCTAAATTGGCTCTCTCTAGTATTCTGACACGATGGACATTCTCAGAATATATTGTATTTAAATATTAGCATCATTCTCCAACCATGAACTAGATGACTGAGAATCTCCATACACTTTTAGCTATGCACCTTGGGATAAACACCCTTTAAGTAGGTGTGGGAGTGTGAATGGATTTCTGGGGGAGGTTGCAGACTATAGGAGCCATTTGCACTTCAGTTTGAGATGCTGATGGACTCACCCTGGTGGACTGTACCTGTCTCAGTGGTGAGGGCAGTGGTGGGCTGATGCTGGTTCGGACTGGTTCGGGCGAACCGGTAGTTCTGACCGGCAAGTGGGCCCGCCCCCGGCCACCCATCCCGGTGCTATTTTGGCCATATATCACCATGTTTTTGGAGCTGCGTGCATGGGTGGAAGGCTGCGCGCATGCATGGAAGGCCGTGCGCATTCATGGATGGTGTGCGTGCACTCACATTTTCGGTGCTGGGCGAACCAGTTGTTACATTATGTGACGCCCACCTCTGGGTGAGGGGACACGGGGCAGAGGGCATCCTGCAGCCAAGAAGCCTCCACACACCCATTTTCACTACTCAGGTGACCCTGAGGACACAAATAAACCTCCAAGTGGCTTCAACGACTCTCTAAAAGGATGCAAATCACAGGTGAAATCCAGCCAGTTCTCACCGGTTCGCCCTAACCAGTAGTAAATTGCTTAGGCAGTTCGGAGAACCGGTTAAAAATAAAGTGCAAGAGAGGTTTCTCTCTCTCTCTCTCTCTCTCTCTCTCTCTCTCTCTCTCTCTCTCTCTCTCTCTCTCTCTCTCTCTCTCTCTCTCTCTCTCTCTCTCTCTCTCTCTCTCTCTCTCTCTCTCTCTCTCCCTTCAGTTAATAGCTCCACTTAACAGTTGCAGCTGGATTGCAGCCATACATGCTGAATCAAGTCAATAAACAACAGAAACTGACAGGATTAGGGCAGGGAAACCCATCAATCATCCATCTAGGGATGGGATTAACATCTTCCCTTCAGGAAGAAGGACAAGATTACAAACATTTTCATTATAAAGAGTATTAAGTAACACTTCTGTGATCAGCTGATACTCCCTGGAGTTTCCCAAGATAGCTGCTGCAGTGTTGGCTACTTCTTGTTTCTCCCTGGGGGAAAAGATACAGGAAGGGACAATGATGCAGCTTAATCATACAGGCTGTGAATTTAATGCATGTCCAGCCAGCTGTATTGCTTCTGCTGTGAAACACCCAATTTAGAACATAGAGAACATAGAATAATAGAGTTTAAAGGGTTAATGGCTTTTGGCAGCATGCCCAGGCTTTCAATTAGCCTGACCAGTTGCTCTAGATTCCATCTCAGCTGCTGTGTTTGATTTGGGGTAGACTTTTTTTTAAAAAAAGGGAATGGCTGTTTTAAGTTTTCTGCATTGTTTTAGTGGTTCCTGGCATTGTCCTTTTGGGGTGTACTTCCCTCACTCTTTTTGAAAGCCTCTAGTGATGGCAAGCTATTCCATTGGTTGATTGGTCTCACCCTTAGGAGACTTCTCCTTAGTCCTAGGTTGCTTCTCTCTTTGGTTAGTTTCCATCCATTGTTTCTTGTTGTGCCTTTTGGTGCTTTGAAAAATAGATTGACTCCCTCATTTTTGTAGGAGCCCCTCAAATTTCCTGACAGAACAATTAATCAGTGGAACAACTTGCCTTCAGAAGTTGTAAATGCTCCAACACTGGAAGTTTTTAAGAAGGGATTGGATAACCATTTGTCTGAAGTGGTGTAGGGTTTCCTGCCTAAGCATGGGGTTGGACTAAAAGACCTTCAAGATCCTTTCCAACTCTGTTATAATATTCAATTTTAAATATTGGAACAGTGCTATTTTATTGTGCTATTTTATTGTGAGTTGGACTAAGAAATTTCCTAAGGGTGAGACCAATCAAGTTGGCCATGCCCACCCAGTCACATGACCAAGCCACATCCACCAAGCCACACCCACAGAACCGGTAGGGAATTTTTTTTTATTTCACCACTGATGCAAATGACGAGCTGTCTGCAAAGAATATAAATCCTTCCATTCCCCACCATCTAGTCAGACCTGAAGAAGCTTCTTGGATGAACAGCAAAATGTCTTCAAAGAAAAACAAGAAAGTCCAGTTGTCTCCTGAAAAAGCACCTTTGGGACATCATTCTGTAAGTTAGATAAGAGTTTACAACAATAGAGATAAAAGAATTGCCTGTCTGATCTATTAATACAGGTATTCCTTGCTTCGCAGCCATTCATTTGACTCTTACAATGGCACTGAAAAAAGGGACTGACAACTGGTCCTCACACTTATGACCATTGCAGCATCCCCACAGTCACATGATCAAAATTTGAGTGTGATCAGCATGTATTTGCGACAATTGTAGCAACGTGGTATCATGTGATCACCATTTATGACCTACCCAGCCAGCTTTTGACATGCAAAATCAATGAAGAAAGTTGGATTCACTTAACAACCATCTGATTTGCTTAATGACTGCACTGATTTGTGCAACTGTGATGGAAAAGGTCATAAAATCTGGCACTACCCACTTAACAACCACCTTGGTCCCAATTGTGGTCCTAAATTGAGGACTACCTTTACTGCAGCATTTTTAACCATTTTAAGAAGTTATAGAAGGTTTTGTGCCTGAAAGTGACTTTGTGTATAGATTTCCCTGTTCATATAAATTCAGTGTAAATTCCCGGTAATCTAAAAAAAGCCTGATGCAACTTATGTTCACCACTGACATATGCACTTTGGTGACAGAAGATTTAAAATTTCATATTTCTCATCATAATCTCATTTTTTTTAAAAAAAGTAATCATTACTAATTGGGAAAATGCCAAAATTTGGCTATTGTGGAAGTTTATAAATGTATAAATGTGCTCCTAATAAAGTTTCTGACGGAACTGTGTTATTTCCCTAACAAATACTGGTTGGGGCAGTCATTCTAATAGTTTACTTCTAGATATAAATATTTTAGACAAATTGGTATAGTCAAAAATATTTCAAGGTTCTTAATCACTTCTATTCCAGCAGTGATTTACAATAAAGCTTATTGCAACCCCCTCCCCAAAATACAAAGAACCCCCCCCACACACACACACATAATACCTTCAGGCAGATAGCAGAAACTAGGTTTTAAATGAGGACTTTGGATAAGAGACATGTTTGCCTTAATTTAAAATATTGTTATTCTATTATGGGCAAATGGGACATAAAAATCCCATTTGAACCAGGCCTAAGGCAGTCTTCGTGCACTATTTTCTTTTTCTCAGTAGCCAAGTAGATGGTCCCTAAGGCACTTCCAAGCTGGATATGGAAGCACCCTTCCTCCTGGTATTGATAAAAAGGCCAGTTTGGTGTAATGGTTAAAATGCAGAACTAGAAATCCATTCCAATCCTCTCTTAGGCATAGAAGCTGGCTGGGTGACTTTGGGCCAGTAATTCTCTCAGCTCAAGCCATGTCACAGGATTGTTGTCCTGGGGAATATAAGAGGAGGGAGCATTAGGTATTTCCCCTTGATATATATATATATAGGGAACAGAGCCTGTGGCCTAATGGCTAAGCTTCTGCCTTACAAGGCAGACAGCCCAGGTTCAAATCCCAGTAAGGGTATGGCTATCTGACGAGAGCTAAGTAGCTCGAAATAGATCTATAATAGTCTCCCTTTATTTTCATTTATCAGCAAAAAAAAATGCTACACATATAGAAGATAGTGTGTCGGCTATAGAAACTGCCTGGATGGTCCCAGAGAGGGGCCAAAAGGCAAAATGAAAGCTGTGATGCTTTCTCCCATATTTGGGTACACCAGGATAATATGACAGAAAAACATATATAACCCTTTCCTGGTGAAGAGCTGATAGGGAACAGAGCTTGTGGCCTAATGGCTAAGCTGCTGCCTTACAAGGCAGAAAGCCCAGGTTCAAATCCCAGTAAGGGTATGGCTATCTGATGAGAGCTAAGTAGCTCGAAATAGATCTATAATAGTCTCCCTTTATTTTCATTTATCAGCAAAAAAAAAATGCTACACACACACAGACGTGTAGCATTTTTTGCTGATAAATGAATATATATATATATAAATTACAAAGAACTGATAAAGAAATAAAGGGAGACTAGTATAGATCTATTTCAAGCTATTTAGCTCTCATCAACTAGCCATACCCTTATAGGATTCGAACTGGGGCTGAATTGCCTTGTTTGGCAATGTTTTTACCCTCTAAGCCACCAGTTCTCCTTCCTTATCAGTTGAGCTAGGGGAAAGATTAAGTGTTTTTCTGCTGAGTCACCTGGTACATACAATTATGTTTTTCCTTTTGCCTTTCAGCCCCACATATATATATGGTAAGATATATATCAAATAAGTAAATAAGTAGTCATTGGCAGAGCAAGTGCATCTTCACTTCAATCTAAATCAGATAATCAAATTACTGAGGAATTATTTCCCCATTATCAGTTGATAACCAACAAGTCAGTAGTTGTACAAGAACAGAATATGAATAAAATGCCCCCATTTTTATTGCACATTTATTTCTACTGTTCCCACTCACATTTTCTCAGATGCATCATCCCTGTTACGGGCACCTAAAACGCACTTAGATAAATTCAACAAAATTATCATCTGCATACCCTCTGCCTAGATTAAGCTGTACTTATTTTGTTTTGTTTTTTAAATGTTATTTTTTTGGAGTTTATATTAAAGGAGTTTAGACTCCTGGCAATGGCCTGGACATGTCCCTGCAGTTTTCTTGGCAAGATTTTAGAAGAGGTTGCCACTGCCGGCTTCTAAACTTAAAATTTTTTTGGTTCTCAGATCGGTACATCAACCATTATACCAAACTGGCTATAATTATTGACGAAGGGTTTCTTACTAAAAATGCTGTGCTATGAAACAGATGATATAGATTAGATATAAAGTACTGAAGTACTGGATTTTGCCAGACGTCCAGCTATCTGGTTGGCAGAAGTTGGCAGAAGAGTAACTTTCTGTGTAACTTTCAGGCAATAACATGCTTGGGAAGGAATATTTTGCCCCCGCCCAATATTTAGGAACATAACAAGCACAGATCTCTTTTTCCCAGTGTTTAATTGATTTTAATGATTTTGATTTTTTTAAAAATTTGATCTTTTTGCCCTGCTTTATGTTTTATTTTATTGTACCAAGCTGCCTTGAGGGCTTATATAAGCACAAAATTGAAATATAAATCTAAGAATAAATAAATATCCTGGAGAAGCTAAGAGTATCCAATAGTTTTCTGGTACTGAAACGGACTCTTTTACTGGTTTAAATTTTTCTTCTCTTTTGGTTCACTGGTTCATTCTTCGTGAAGACTTTTCATCGAAGTGGAAAGCAAAAATCTTAGCTGACCTATGTTATTATGAGCTCTCTCCCTCTCTCTTTTCGCTGTTGCTGCTAGGTTTACAGAGAACTACAGTCAAAATCTGTCAGAGTTTTCAACATTGCATGACAAGCAGACTTAGGTCCTACAGTCCATCACTAGTAGTGGCTTTCAGCTTGGAAACTCTTTATATCTGCAAACTACTTGCTTAATTTTCCTTACCTAGCATACTGTAGAGTGTAGACATTTTTGGGGCTTGTTTCACTGCTTTGCCTTCTGCAATATTAGGAGACACACTAAGAAATACTTTCCTAGGGGTCGGGATGAGCCTGAGACCCTAACCCTAACTTCCTTCCTTCCTTCCTTTTATTTATTTTTATTTTATTTATTTTGTCAACACGTGTACAAGATAACAGGTATGATATAAACATAAAAAAGCAAAGTATGTATAGGTAAAAATTAGACAATAGTACAGAAGGACAGGGACGGTAGGCACGATGGTGCGCTTATGCACGCCCCTTACAGACCTCTTAGGAATGGGGTGAGGTCAACTGTAGACAGTCTAAGGTTAAAGTTTTTGGGGTTTGGGGAAGAAACCACAGTCAGGTAGTTCATTCCAGGCACTGATTACTCTGTTGCTGAAGTCGTATTTTCTGCAGTCGAGTTTCGAGCAGTTTACATTGAGTTTGAATCTATTGTGTGCTCTTGTATTGTTGCGGTTGAAGCTGAAGTATTCATTGACAGGTAGGACATTGTGGCAGATGATTTTATGAACTACATTTAGATCAGATCGAAGGCGACGTAGTTCTAAGTTGTCTATGCCTAAAATTTCAAGTCTGGTGGAATAAGGAATTCTGTTGTGAGTAGAAGAGTGGAGGTCTCTTCTTGTGAAGTATTTCTGAACTCTCTCAATTGTATTCCTTCCTTCCTTCCTTCCTTCCTTCCTTCCTTCCTTCCTTCCTTCCTTCCTTCCTTCCTTCCTTCCTTCCTTCCTTCAATTGTATTCCTTCCTCAATTGTATTCCTTCCTTCCTTCCTTCCTTCCTTCCTTCCTTCCTTCCTTCCTTCCTTCCTTCCTTCCTTCCTTCCTTCCTTCCATCCATCCATCCATCCATCCATCCATGATAATATACATGCAGAGATACTTTTACCTTCTATCAACAAAAATCAAATCTCTAATAAGGGACAGGTGATTCATTTCTTATTGTTGCTAAGCATTTATCTGCAATAGTTTTCCTAAGAAGACATAAAATGAACTAATCTCAGAATAGGGACTAAAAAAAGTTCACAGTTACTTACATTTTATGTGACTATTTCATTATTTCTGTTTTATTTAGTTGTTTCTCTTCTTGATATTGTTGGCTGTTAATGGTAATTGTATTTAATAATAAATAAATAGTTTGAATTCAGATGTTCCAGGTGGTGTGGCGTGAGAAAAATTGAGCATCTCTGTTCATTCAAGTCTGCTCAAAAACATGTGCCTAAACACATTACAGACTAGGAAAAAAATTACTAGCTCTGAAGAGATAAACAGATCACCTTATTGGACAAGAGTCTTGCGACACTTTAATCATCATTAGGTTTATCATAATCTAAGTTTCAGTGGATGACTGTTTTGTTTTGAATAAGTACCAGGGGTTAATAATATGAATTTGTCTCCTGAAAGTGCCATTTTTCTACAATTTCTCAGTCTTGGGATATTATAATATTCATGTGGACACCAGTACACATCCTAATTCTGAAAATTGACTGTCTCCTTCAATTCAGCAGAAAGATCATCTCTGCAGTTAAGATACCAAAACTCCTGCACGCACAAATCCTAAAAACTAAAATTAAATGATGAACTGTTTCATATTTTCTATTTATAGATTGAATGGTAACACCTAACCCAGATCAAGTTTCTTTTAAAAAGCCAATTCCTTTGCATCTTTTTTTAACAGTAACAGTTAGAAAAGTTGGCCTGAAACTAATAAGCTAACACATAATTTTTGAAAGGGACTATAAAGTGAAATAATAAAAAAGCAGGTTATGTAATATTTACCAAGATTATGAACATGTATGTATTTGACTACATGTATATCAGTGCTGGGCATGTTACAGTAAAAAGAAACTTATTTTTTCCAATCTCTTTTCACACTCACAAAAGCAAAAAAGATATTTTCCTCCAAGAAGCCCAGGTGATATATGTTATCTTCTTCCATTTTATTCTCACAGCAATCCTGTGATGTAGCATAACTGAAAGGCAGAAATTGCCAAAAGTCACCAGAGGATCTCAAAATGAGCAAACTCATATACAAACCTCTGTATTATTAGAAGAATTGCAAGATCAATGGAAATTCATTTGCAGCTGGTTGAAAAATCTTGATATAATGTCTGCATTGCACATAAGCAAATGGACTGAATCTTGAATTACATTTCTTGTCTCTATATGAACTATAATTATAATAGTAACATCAACCTGTGACAACTGTATTTTAAAAGATGCATTGTTTTTCTCTAACTCAAATAATTATAATTGAAAGCAATCCAATCTTTTATATTTGATTTAATAAAGCAGTCCAGTTTTATGCTAAAAACTTAACAAATGATTCTTTTGTTTACTTTTATTGTTGAATTATTCAATTAACAACTATACTTTCCCATAAATGACTGCAAAACCAACCATGGAAAAATAGATAAGAAATTTCACTCTGAAAGATCAAGATTGTAGATTGCTTTTCATTATATTGGAAATTTCCCAAACTTCCACTTGGCTGCACGTTTAATGGAGTCTGTCTGCATTAATTTTCCAGGGTCTCATGGATCTTTGACTTTTCTACATTATTATTTTATGGCTAGATTTAAAGAAAAGATTACATTATGCTCCTGCAACAAAGATATAAGTTGGGGAACATTTTCAGGAAGAGGTGATTCATTCTACGAACCCTTTGTGATTCTTGTCTTTGTGAACAGTTTTGGCTAAAAAGGATCTTTCAGCATGTAATGGCTGAAATATGATTGTTACATTCAGATTTAAGTGTAAACTATTTTCATTTTGTGAAGGAGTTCCGACAAGCTTTGGGTTTGACCTAAGAAAAGTAATTTGTCCCTAGTTTAGCCACTAAAGCTAAGTGGCTTCTTCTCTCCCCTAAATGGTACCGCTACCCATTAGCAATTTCCCAACAGGGGCTCTGTTGTGCAAATTTGACATGCTAATTAAGTAGAAAAGGAACACAGGGTTTGTTATAAATCTGTATGAGGGCCATCTCTACTCTAATCAGCTTGTCCTCTTTGCTATTTAATATCTACACATATCTGCTGAGTGAGATCGCCTGGAAATTAAGAGTGAGATGCCACTATTATGCAATTCAGTCTTATCTCTACTGCCTCTTGCTAAACAGGTTTTGGATCTACAGGTGGTGAAAGTGCCAAGGAGCTCATTCAACAATTAGGCTTTGTGACCAGCTGAGACCATATCTAAACCTTTCAGAGTTACCCATTCCTAAATTACATCCCAGCTTGAACTCAGGAATAGTCGCTATGTGGGGCACTTCTTGAAGATCAAAACATTTAATTAGCAGGAAGTATGGGAGCCAGGTTAATAACCAATGTATGTTCCTCAGATCACATCAAGCATGCATCAAAACAACACCACCACCACAAGGGTTTCAAATTAGAGTATCTTAAAGAACGTTTCTCTTGTCATGAATCTATCTGTTACTGAGATTTACAGGAGAAGCACTCTTTAAAAAGTTTCAGAAATCTGTTTCTTAGCACACAGACGGGTTCCTTCTGCCATATCTTGGGGTATGGAATGCATCTTACTTTTCTCTGCTTGCTGTTAGAAAAATAGTTGTGATATCTCTTCAATTAGACTTTCTGGATTAATTTTATAAAGCTTTTATCAATTATGGATGTATTTTAATTGATTGCTTTATTGGATTCTTTTCAGTAATCATGAGTACCTGATAATTGCAATAGCACTTAGACTTATATACCGCTTCACAGTGCTTTGCAGCCCTCTCTAAGTGGTTTACAGAGTCAGCATATTGTTCCCCAACAATCTAATATAGAACAATGGGGTATAAAATGCATTTATACCCAGTAAATGATACAGGAGTAAGATATTTCTATAAAGTAAACTTTACAATAAAATTATTTATCTGCATATTTCATTACAGTAAAATCACTTGCTATCCCAGCAAAATGCATCATTCTAAGTAAACATATATAATAAATACATTACTAAATGTATTCATTCCAGTCTCTCTCTCCCCCCCTCCCTCCCCCTCCCTCCCTCTCATCAACCCCCCCCCCAAACTGCAATAAAAGGGATTTTTTTCTCTTCTCTTCAATTTTAGTTGTATTCATTTCTTTGACTTGCACATTCCCCATTTCACTATTACAAAATGTATGGCCCCTCACTCTCTCTCGTTTTTCTTTTTGCAGGTGGAGATTATGACATATTTTATCAAAAAAACATAAGCACATCATGTGAATTAACAATGAATATGTTATATAAAACATAACAGAAATACATTCTGAAACCAGAGATAACCACATGTAAATAATCTTGCATCACTTATGCCCATTCAGTTCAGGCACGTCTCCTGTAGAGGGAGCCAAAGAGCTTTATAAACTTAGAGTTTATAAACTCTCAGCCAAGTCTGAACACTTCTTCCCAAATGCTGTTTGAACTACAGAGGTTTATCAAGCTACTGATATATGAGAGCAAAAAGCCCCCTACTCTTTCAAACACATATTAGCATAACCAGCCATTAAAAAAAGGTGAGAAGACAGGGAATTAAAGAAAGTAGGATTGAAGGCAAAAGTGGTGTCGGAGTTCCTTTTAGAAATAGTCCATTTTAGGAATGGAGTATTTAAAATACACAGTCCTTTTACCATTCTTTCCTCACTTCAATTAGAAGGTGAAATGAGAAGAAGTCTTATCCATATCATGTAGTTAACAATAAAAAGCTCCACTCTTCCACCAGTTTTTGTTTCATGTCTAGATCAAACCTTAAGCTCCAAAATGAGGACATCTTTTTGACTTTATCATTGGCCAGAAATGAACCACTTTCAGTACATTCTACTGGTAACAATCAACAGACCAACAAATGGGCCGGACACTGTGTCTCCCCACATTCTCACAGCGTGTCTATGGAGAAGCTCAGTCATCCAGGTCATGGTTGTCCCAACGGTGCTTTTTCAAAAGGCATTTGGACTTTCTTTGTTTTTGCCTGAAGACATTTCACTGCTCATCCAAGAAGCTTCATTCAGAAGTGAAGAAGCCTCCTGGCTGAGAAGCGAAATGTTTTCAAGGAAAAACAAAGAAAGTCCAGTTGCCTTTTGAAAAAGCACCGTTGGGATTTGCACAGCAAATGCTGTTATCTGCCAGCAAGCCCTACCTGAGCATTTTCATCTTACACTCAACTTATTCGATGTCCTCCAAGTAATATAGGGAAATCTTCCACCAGTGAACATATACAAAAGACACATAAAACATACATTTAAAAAAAGGCCAATTAACCCCAACATTTCCATTGTTATGTGAGTTTTGCCCTATTTTATGACCTTTCTTGACATAGTTGTGAAGTGAATCACTGCAGTTGTTAAGTAACACAGTTGTTAACTCTGGACTTTGCTTGTCAGAAGGTCACAAAATATGACCACATAACTCCAGGACACTGCAACCTTCATAAATATGAACCAATTGCCAAGCATCTAAATTTTGATCATGTGACCATGGGCATACTACAATGGTCATGTGTGAAAAAAGGTCATAAGTCACTTTTTTGGTGCTGTTGTAACTTAGAACGGTCACAAAACAAATGATTGTAAGTCGACGATACCTGTATATATATTCTGATATAAGAAAGTTAAGCCATCTCACAGCATAAAATGGGAACTCTTTCTTATCCAGAACACAGTACTGTGTAAGTCTGGCCTCATTACATTTCCAAGTCATTCCAGAGTTTTGGCAGCCCTAATTGATGCCAGCCTCGAAGCAATCTTAGAAACTGCTCGCTCAGCTAATCTGACCCACTGTGCATATGTATTTGTGTGCATGTCTGTATCGCCCACCTTCCTCACTCGGCCTCCCATTCTGTGGGATGGGTTTCAACTAAAACACCAAGTAGGCGTATAATAATCTAAGAGTTTGACAGACTAATGAGGCTACGGATGACTATTAATATGTTTGCATGCAAAATGTTGATTCTTGATCTAATACAGAATCATTTATTTGCACAGAACAGGATGAAAATATATCTGAATTCCACATATACAGTATGGTCTGGCTGGTTGTTTTCAGAGTGACTAGTGATACGACATTCTCCAGCTATCTTGTGGCATCTTAAAAGAATCATTTTTTGTCATGCTGGTTATTTCAGGTCTTAAGAGGAAAGCACTCACAAGCCATATATATATGCACAGACTTTGCTGCTGCTGCTGCTGCTGCTACTACTACTACTAGTAGTAGTAGTACTAGTACTAGTACTGGTACTACTACTATTACCTTCTATACAAATAATTTCTGTAATTCAGGGCAATTTTCCGTGCTCTTTCTGGTCAGTTGTAATGAACCTTTCTGTTAACTGTAGAAGCAGGCATTTGAAAATTAGTGCGGGCTGAATATGGTAAAGCAGATAAATCCATTTTTGTAGGACATTTATGGTTTTGTGCTAGATGAATACATCTTTTGGGAAACTGAATCAAAGTCTTCATTTTCTGCTTGCAGTTGAAGAATCAAAACCACACAACAGTCCAGTCGTGTTGCCTATAAGCAGCTGGCAAACATTCAATTTTTAATACGCCTTGATTTTTAATAGTCATGCTCTTATTATTGCCTCACAATAATAAATCAAATGGGCCTACAGAAATTACGTTGTGATCAATGAGACAACATAAGCTTCTTTATCTTATAAAATGTTTTCAATCAAATGATTTACTAGCCTCTTAAAACCAAGTGTTCAGTAGATGTCCTGAACACCACCGAGCATGTCTGTTGGTTATGCTAAATGGGAAAAAAAATGGAATGCATAATTGTAATCCAGTGAATCTGGAGCTTTGCCACTAGATAAAGACTGATATAAGAGGTTTTATGGAACATGCTAGCAACTAGAGTTTAGGTACATTTTTACTCATAAATGCCTGAACGTTTTCATCTGTTGAGATAAAAAGCTAAATACCCTGACAGTTTGGCAGGCAGTCCTGTCTTGCATCTGGATCTCTAAACTATGGAAACTGCCAAAACACTTAACAGGACTGCTCTTGTGAGGCCTCTTCCCAGTTGCCAATCCCATCTTATAATTGGTTTATAGAGGAACTTCAGGAGATGAAGCAAGTAAAAAGACACCTTGTATAACAATGGTGTAAGACTAAGAGTGCAGATGTCTTGTATGTGATAATGGTCAAGCTTACTCAGTGGTAACAAGAGTGGCAAAGTGTTTGTTGTTCTCTCTGCTTATTGTTTTCTATGCATTCTTAGCAGGAGGTCCGGTTAAGGATTACTCAGACTTTTTTTTTTTAGGGAAAGATGGGGAAGATGAGATGCTGGCAGGATGGTCTGGGATGTTTCCAAGTTTCCTTGCTGTTAAAATTATTCATATTCATGCTTCTCTGGGTGCCAGGTGGACAAGCCAAGTGAAATGAGAGGGGTGAGATTTCGTGGAGTTTGAAAAGTAGGATAGAATGCTCTGTAGTATGAGCTCTTCATCCTGTGGTCTTGATACATGCTCCTTCTAGCTCCTTCCAATTGCTGGGTGGGATTCATGAGGTGGTCAATGCCTCTCTTGGGAAAGGTTGATGAGAAGCTGCTGGTGTCAGCTACAGATCATTCTAGAATAAATGTATTATATGAATTATTTCCAGTCAGGATAAAGGCCGGATCATGGGAGATAAACTGTATTGGTTGCCCTGGTGAATGATATTTGTCATGATCTTCAAGGGGAAGAGCCGAGGTGGCACAGCGGTTCAGGGGGAAGAGCCGAGGTGGCGCAGCATTAAGAGCCAAGGTGGCGCAGCAGTTAGAGGCAGGTACTGCAGGCCACTTTAGCTGACACTTGATCCGCAGGTCAAGCGGTTCAGATCTCACCGGTTCAAGGTTGACTCAGCCTTCCATCCTTCCAGGGTAGGTAAAATGAGGACCCAGATTGTTGAGGGCAATATAAATATACATTGCTTACTGGTGTAAGCCGCTTAGAGAGTGCTTGCACTATGAGGCGGTATGTAAATCTCACAAAATAAATAAATAATAAATAAACATGATCCCCATGGTCCTGTTAGACTTCTCTCTGGTAGTTGATAACATGGACCATGGCATCTTTCTGAATCAGCTATAAAATCTGGAAGACAGAGTATTACTTTGAAGTTGTTCTGCTGTTACTTCAGCACTGGTTCCAAGCGGTAGTTATGGGGAGAAGCAACTGAGACTGCAGTTATTCCAAAGTGGGGTTCCATGAGATTCAATTGCCTCTGGCATATTATTTAACAACTAAATGAAATTACAGATCCTCTCTCAGTTTGGGTGAATGTTTTCTTCCTTATTGCCCACAGCCTGTATATGATGGGGCTGTCTATTAATAACATATTTTTTCTTAATATAACAACTATTGCTGATTCCATCATATAATTTTTATTATACTATATACCATAATACATTTTATTAAACTTAATACTATCATACTGCTACTTCATTTTCATATAATGTAATATAAAGTTAACGTTAAAAAAGAAATGTTTATTGTAATATATTTTTTAGAATTATTATTTTTAAAATAAAAACAATTGTTACAGATAAAGAAATACTTAACTTCATTGAATTGGCCACTGACATCTTTCTTCATTTGTACAATAAAGTAAGCAAACATCAGCCATAATCCTAGATACATAATATCATCTGATGATGTCTTACAGGGTGCATGTGGATAGTTTGGGAAACTCTTTGCAGCTTTTCCCTTGAAAGCAATTGTGACTTCTCAGACAAATTAAAGCTTTTATGCAATCTGAATTAAGAACAAAATGCATTCTGTGAACTAATTCCTTAGACTATTGCTAATGCCCACATCCTTCATAATCCAGAGAAATCTAGACCATTTCTAGTTTTGAATGCACTAATCATATGATGACATATATAAACAAAATAGGACCTACCTCAGTGAAACATAATAAATATCGGTATGTTTAAACTAAAAATAAGCAAGTATCTACATTTGAATTGAGGCCCTGGCCAAGGGGCCGATTGGTTCTCCTCTTGGCATCATGTGTGTTCACAAAGGTAGCTAATGATTAAACTTGTCTTGTTCTTATGATACAAATTCAGCTTCGTCTGGACCTGTGTCATGCATGTTCAGAAGAAACTGCACTATAACATTACATGTTTTGCTTGGAAATCTCAGCTTGGTGGATATCCCCATTTAAGGAGAAAATTGATTAACAAGCAATATTTTTTTGATTAAAAGATAATACCTCACCCTCCAGTAGCCACATCTGGAGTAGCCACATCAGTCCCCCCCCCCTCTTCTCTTATCATGAATAAACTGAAATAATAATGCTTGTTATGGAACATTTCTTGTGAAATTAATCTAACACACTTTCATCTTGCTGATTTTAATAGAAACTTCACTTAAGATGTTGTTCTCTCTTCTTTTTTGTATGTGTGGAGTAATGCTCAAATGTGCAATCAGTATTTAACGAGAATTCTTCCGAAGCATTCCTTCCATTTAATTGCTGCCATAATTAACAATGTCCTTATCATGATTAATAAAAGATCAGAAGATCTTCAGCCAAAAAGGAGTTTCCATTTTTATTTTCCACTATGATAAAGGGATGCCCGATTTACTTTTTCTTTTATTAGTATTTAAACTTCTGTTGCCAGACTCTATTGCTGCAACTCAAATAAATACGTGTCGGGCTGGGTTTTCACTTTATGATTATGACTTCAGGCTGCTGTTCCCCTGATCTATAAATATTTAGCTTCATAATATATTGCCTCAATTGGTGATTTCCAAGTAGTCAAGCCAACTGGAATGCAACAGCGGTGTAAGGCAGTATGATGAAATTGAGGCTGGCAAGAAGAATAACAAGCTATAATCCCTGTTGAATAATCCTGTGGCACTATAAATATTAGCCAATATTATATCGCCACATAAGCTTTTGTGAAACAAAACTTTTTGGATTTCCATGCCAACTCATAGAACAATTCCCACTGAAGATAGTTTCAGAAACATTGGCTTAGCTCGGCCTATCCCTTGCAGTATTTTAGATCAGTGGTTCTCAGTCTTGGTGACTCTAAGACTCTAAGGCTGGGAGTTGAGGTCCATGCATCTTAAAGTTGCCAGGGTTGAGAAACACTGTTTTAGATCTTTCTTCATCAGACTCAATATGTGGTCCACAAGTACTTCAAGATCCGGTCATGTTATCAGGCTTGGGGGGGTCTCAAGGGACGGGGGAGCTGTCTTATTGTGCTTAATATCATCCTCTCTTGTTTTGCATGCCTTTTTAATAGTTATTTTTAATTGTGACTCTTTTTTTGTATTTATTGTTTTAATTAAGTGTTGTATGCTCCCCAGAGTCACTTTCGTGTGATACGGATGACTACAAATATAACTAATAAACAGGTCTCAGATTAAAAAAAAATAAAAAAAAATAAAAAATGGGAAAGGGATTACAAAGGTTTATTCCAAAGCTAGTCACATCCAAAAGGTTGTTCAACTCAGTACTACTCAGCCTGTTTCTATTAGGTGAGATTTACACTAAGTAAATCCAAACTTGATCAGAAAAATCCCTCTGTAATTGAGTGCCTGAATACAAGTAATCCTTGACTTATAACAGTTCATTTAGTGACTATTCAAAGTCACAACAGCATGGAAAAAAGTGACTTATGACCGTTTTTTACACCTATGACTGTTGTAGCATCCCCATGGTCACGTCATCAAAATTTGGATGCTTGGCAACTGGTTCATATTTATGACTGTTGCAGTTTCCTGGGATCATGTGATTACCTTTTGTGGCCTTCTGACAAGCAAAGTCAATGGGCAAGCCAGATTCACTTAACAACTGTGTTACTAACTTAACAACTGCAATGATTCACTTAGCGACTATGGTAAGAAAGGTCATAAAATGGGGCAAAATTCACTTAACAAATGTCTCACTTATCAACATAAATTTTGGGCTCAATTGTGGTAATACGTTTTGGGCTGTACTGTATATATGGCACTAAATATGTTCCTTTACTGCTAGATATGGAAAAGGGATGCTTTCATCTCCCTGCTGCAATTCTCAAGAAAATCTTCAGTGTATGCTACAGGAGAATTTGGCTCCATTTTGTTGGGGAGGGGGAATTACTAATTATAGCAGAAGGTAGTAATGGTCAAAGGGATGATAGTTAAAAGAAAAGAAAAAATCATCCTCCTTTATATAAAGGAGTTCTGGTAAAAATCCACTCTCCATTCACCGCTCCACCCCCACTCCTCCTCACTGGAGAAGGATAAAATAAATAACATTGTGGGATCACTGTAATTAATGTCAATCATATACAGCTGAACCTTTTGGAAAATACCCAATTTTTTAAAAAAACATGTTTTGCCAAAGATAAAAGATTTATAAAACAGAAATGTGGACTCCACAGATGTCTACGTGACTCATGACATTAAGTTACAGATAGGATTCAAGCTGATATGTCTCCTAAAGGAAGACAGGTTTGATCAACAATCCCAGGAGAGCTCTTGGATGATAAAAAATTATAGCCAAAAGAAAGAACTGAATTGAAAACAAATTAGCAATTTCCCAGAAGTTAAGAAACCAAGGGAAATATGCTTCTCAAGGTGAGAAGCAGCAACTGCTGTCTTACAGGCAGGAAAATGCCCACCATCACCAGATGTTTAGCTTGGGAACTATTGATTGCCTAATATTACTGACAAGGCACAAAAACAGCCCAGTGGCAAGGGGTCAAGAGGACAAGTAGGAGGCCTCAAATGTGGAATAATATTACCAATAATCTCTTGGGATGTGATGTATAAACACTGGTGGCCATTAAGATCGTTAACCTTGTCAGGGCTTGAAAGATACAATATTTTTATCAAATTAATGCATGTACATATTTACAGGGTGCCTGATGTTTTCAATGTACACCTCATGCTGGAACACAAAAATCATACTTCTGAAGCTAATCTATGTAGCTCAACCTGGGTTATCCAAGAAAACACACATTCATGGAGTGGCAAGATCTTTACAGAATCTGATAGTAGCTCAACTGTTTCACCTGTCAGGATGTTGCTATAGCCAGATTAGCCTCCCAACAACTACAACATAAAAATAATAATGAGCTTAGGGTGTTTTATTAGCACTGACAACTCTTTGCCATCTACCAAATGAAGCTCATGTCCTTTCGCAGCCTTCACCCAACAGTCATTTTTTTCCCTAGAGCTTGTATCTGCTTCTATTAAGTTTATCCTGTCAGAGAAAAATGATTTTCATCACCTCCTTTTTCCCTAGGTCTCCTGCTTGGGCAGGGGGTTGGACTAGATGACCTGCAAGGTCCCTTCCGACTCTGTTAATCTAATCTAAACCTAGTTCTTTTATTTCTCTTTCCCTTTCTTCCCACTATCAATCCATTCCTTTTCTTCTTCCCAAAGAAAGGAAAACAAATGTTATTGCTTCTAGCCTACTTCTATGCTAAGAAAAGCAGTATTTTTCTTACAAAGAAGGGGAAAAAACATGATTACATGGAGGAAGACTAGCTAGAGGGAGAAAACAGTACCCAAGGGGGTTGGGGCGGGGAGGCAGGGAGAAGAAAGCTGCCAAAGAATATAAATCAGTGTAGTATCATTTCATACTGCCGTGGTGAGACCACACGTAGAATACTGTGTCCAGTTCTGATCACCACAATACAAAAAAGATGTTGAGACTCTAGAATGGCTAAGACTTTCAGAGCTCCTCCAGGTTTAGTTGCCAGTCTGATAGCCTCCCATTGACATGCTGGGAAGTCAGGTTACCATAACCAAGAACAACAGTGACAGGATAGGGATTAACAATGAGTCCTACCAACATAGTTTTGTGCTGATTTGGAAATGGGTGTGTTGTGTCTCAGGTCAATAGAGGGGAAATAACTTTATCTACCATTTCCTGCTAAGGAACAGCTATCTTTGATCCTCACTTCTAATGAATCGGATATAGAATGTCAGGGAATTGTGCAACAGGGGTCCAAGTGAAGTCAGAGATGCTGACACGGATTTATAGTTTTATATAAATAAATATATTTAACATCTATTCTGCATTTACAGTAAATAAGATAGTCAGGCACATCACTACATCGTGAGGTAAATTGTCAGGCACATCACAGAACAGCATACAGAGCACACATCAGAAAAAAGGCAGGGGGGAAGGGAAACTCCCCCTTTACACCCAGCAACCAATCATAACGTAGATTGCCTCATGCAGGAGCCCACACTCTCCAACCAATCAACTTACAACTGTGTCTTCTGGCCCATTATACACTTTATTCTTCTAGCTGTTCAGTTAAATTTCTTAACATGGAATCTCATTTTACATTCTAAATCAGGGGATAATTTTTAGAGAAAATGTAAAATGCCTTATAATTAGTAATGCACAAGCAGTTTTTCAACACCAGTTGCCTCTTGATAGCATGGTTTCCAGTTACCCTATCCCTTTCCTCTGAAGGAGAAAAACATTTCCACAGGGAAAAGGGGTCCAATATAACAGGAAATGGAAGACTATCTAAATGTCAGTTCATAGCTGCCAGCACGTAGAAAATTACTGGCAATACAGAGGTTTTGCTACTTTTTCAAACAGTAAATCTTAGGAGTTGTAAGTCAGCCCTGAAAGATTTGATGGAGGAAGGAGAGACTAGCAGAGCACTCCTACTACAATGAATATTCCTCTTTATATGAGCAAAGAAGGGAAGAAACGTCTTGGTTTTTATTAAATAGAAACAAAACAAAACAAAAAAGGAGCATGGAGAAGTTTTTGCCACTTAAAAGAGGATACCCATTTCCATGCCCGTTTTTGACAATTAGTACTCTGATAATATGATGACATTATTAGATATTTTCTTTGGGATCCCCAAAAGAATAAAACTGGAAGCAACTTTCCTACAGTACTACGGGTAATCCTCCACTTACAACAGTTCATTTAGTAACCAAAGTTACAATGGCACTGAAAAAAATAACTTATGACCATTTTTCACACTTATGACTGTTGCAGCATCCCCACAGTCACTTGGACAAAATTCAGACGCTTGGCAACTGACTCATATTTATGACTGTTGTATTGTCCCATGGTCATGTGATCACCTCCTGACAAATAAAGTCAGTGGGGAACCATGTTATTAACATAACAACTGCAGTGGTTCACATAACAGCTTTGGTCATAAAATGGGGCAAAACTCACTTAACAAATGTCCCACTTAGCAACAGAAATTTTGGACTCTATTGTGGTTGTAAGTCGAGGACTACCTGTAGTGTGCTTTTCTTATGAGAGCAAGGTTAAGAATAAAGTCTTATGAGATGTTGGGCTGTGATTTTAGTATCAATGTAGTATTTTTACTCTTTTCCCAAAGATTACTCTCTTCTTCCTTGGGAGAAAGGCATGAGATAAGCAACAGAGGAAATTTAAAAGTTGTTTGAGATTCCAAGCATGTGCACAGCAGGCTGTTACCATCTTGATTCTTCTTGCAGGAAATTAAGCATCAGACTTTAATCTTTTTGCCACATGCACATTCATGTTATATCTAGGCATAATAAGCTGGCAAAAAAGAAAAGCAACACTCAAATAAGTAGTTGCACCAGGAGGGAGTAAAAAAATCAAAATAGCAGATACTATCTCTTATGTCATATACGGTACTGTATGTGGCCTTTTTCAAAAGCATCATATCCCAGTTTCAATGAACTATTTATTAGGCCTGGAAACCATATTTTGGGCCTTGGATCTTCAGGCCTGCCACATTTAGTGCTGTGGGAAACTGGGAGGGAGATTGCAGGGAGCTGGGGAGATGTGAGGTCAAAATAACATTCCTTTCTCCGAGAGTCAAGGCCACTGTGCCCTGCACCTGAAGGGGTGTGACTGGGAAGCATCTCCAGTTGGGACGATGCTTTGATTGGACCATGTGATGGACATGTGGGTGCTGGGGCAGGGACTTGGACATTCTTTTGGGTGGGGAAAACCTGGAAGCTTTCAGATTCGGGTTTTCCCAGATGTGCCAATATGACATCTGTAATAAAATGGAACTTTGAGGAAACTCAAGCCTTGGAGTTTTCTTTCATTGGGGGTGTTCCTTGGAACCCTGACACTATTTATCCCTGATGAAAACTGAAGAAATGTATTATAAAGCATGCTGAACATATAAAATAATAGCACAGGTAGTCCTTGACTTATAAGCATTTGTTTAGTGACCATTCAAAGTTACAACAGCATTGAAAAAAGTGATGCGTGACTGTTTTTCACATTTACAACCATTGCAGCATTCCTAGGGTCACCTGATTGATATTTGGTTGCTTGGCAACTGGCATGTATTTATGATGGTTGCCATGTCCCATGGTCATGTGATCCCCTTTTACAATGTTCTGATAAGCAAAGTCAATGGGGAAATCAGATTCTCTTAACAACCATGTTACTAATGTAACATCTGCAGTGATTCACTTAACAACTGTGGCAAGAAAGGTCATAAAATGGAGCAAAACTCACTTAACAATTATTTTGCTTAGCAATGGAAATTTTGGACTCAAATGTGGTCTTACATTGTAAGTACTATACTGGCCATGTTTGTCCAGAATAATAATGTACAATTTAATGCTGAATGCTCTGATGAATTGCCTTAAGATATAAGTAACCATGAGTGAATTTATCCTGTTTATATTGCTTGCCAGATACTATAATTCAAGAAACAGTTTTGCAGATCAGATGGGCTGCTCCATGCTGGTGGTTGATCACTGGTGGATTGTATTGTGCTTTTTATCATATGGATTGGATATACATGATTAGTTTAGTCTAATTGTTTGGACAGTTCAGTCCATCTCCCAATAATGCTTTAGAAAAACAACTTAAGGTTTTAATCCTGAGATCTGTAATAAATCACGGTGCAAACAATCTTTATGATCTTCAAATTCCATTCTTCCATTATTTGCAAATACTCTTAATCCTGTAACTCAGTGGAAAGGCAACCTGTAGTGTTCCAGATGTTGCTGAACTACAACTGCCAGCATCTTTTACTAATGCTGATGCTCCCCCAGGAGTTTTGCAAAACCTGAAGTGCCATAGGCTGTCTTCCCTTTCTCGCCTTGTTTTGTGAAACAGGTTTGAAGAAGGGCTTTACTCAAAACATTACCAAAGCAAAGCACTTTTTCAAAACAGTTACTAAAGATAAAATACTATTGACAAACAGATGTGACGTGACAAGCAAACAGACAAAAGAGATAAATGGAAGAAGCAACCTTGGTGGTTGAATACCACTGTTTCTTGAGGCCCACTACATAATTCCCAATCATTAGAAAACCCCTGGCAACATTTCAACTCATGTTTCTGAGATAAGCAGCAATGCTTTTATCATCATTCCAACCACATATGGTAGGTCTGTTTCTTTCAGCAGATGTGATTTTTTTTAAAAAAAGAAAATTAGACATGTTTACAATTATAGCCAGACAAAGAATGGTACATAGAAAATACATGGGGAGCAGCCTTTTTCATCGGTCTTATTGCCATAATAGTCTGGATTATACACTGTGTTCTTGCTGCAAAAACATTCATTTGCTGTCAGCGCTCCTGTGTGAAAACAAATTAGCCAGATGATTAATGAATATCAAAAACAGCTTGTGGATTCTCCACAGTGAAGCCTCAGCTTTGAGTGAAAAGTGGAGTTGGGGAAACTCTCTGTGCTCTTTTGCCAGCAAAATGATTCATCTGTAAATACAGCTAGAAGAGATGTCTTCCTTGCTGATTATTTACTACAGCCAATCAATGTTCCCAAGTCTGTAAACACTATACCAGTGTTTACATATACTACATATACTACATATTAGACTATGCTAGTTCTTGAGTAGAAGTCAATACACTAGAACCAAGCTGATCCTGATGTAGCAAGTTGCTTGTAGTAATATTTCCCTCTATGAACACAATCAACAGGGTATTTTCCTGCTTTCACCAATGTACCCAGTGTGAAAAATCATGTGCAGGACTGGTTTGATCAGCAATTGTGTTCAAACACAAAAAGAAGCTCTAGTGGGATTAAGAAGGATGCAGATTTGGGCAATGATGAAATGCAAGAAATCATCTGTGATGAACAAAGGAAGACAGAGTTGAATTATTAATGCAATTGGAAGAATTGAAACTCCATAGGATACCATACAATTTTAGAAAGTTTATTTCCAGAAGTTGGGGGGGGGACCCTTTGATTGTAAAAATATTCACCTTCAAATTTGTTTTCTTATCTTTTGTTGCTTTGATGACTTTTGAAAAAGTTTCTAATAATTGCTTCTTTTTTCAGGATCACATGAGTGATCTTAGCCATTTAGCCAACTATCTCTATTGTCCCAATTCAGTTTAGGTCTCTCCTGCTTTTCTTGAGGAATCTGACTGGTTGGCCACCTCCTCTATTTTGTTAGAGAACAGGAATTCACAGCAGATAATAAATAAAAATAAATAAATTATTGATTCAGTTTTATGCCACCCATCTCAGTATCCAAAGAGACTCTGAGCAGCTTACAATACAATAAAACCATAGATATAGAGCAATTAACAAGAATTAGATAAACTCTAACTTAGCCAGCCAAAGATACGATGCAGTTTTTCTTCAACTTCTCAATGTAAGTCAGAAGATTGAAGATTTGGGACACAAATAAATCTAGTAAGGGCTTGCCATGAGAAAACATTAAATCACTTTGACTCTTAGAAAGATACGGACACGTCATATAAGTACAAGAGTCAGAAGCAGAGAAAATGGGATCCTCTGATGTTAAGGTAAATAGGAAGAAATAAACATAAAAATATCACAAGAGATATGGAGCTTTTCAATAGATCATGAAGTCTCAGACAAAATCAGAATAGAGGGCTTTATGAAAGCAAGGAGTAATTCTCCTCATTTTAGTGATTGTGAAGGAGAATGAATGCTATGAAGCTCTAGATGCAAAATATCTGTGCTGAACACCAACACACTGTACATACACGTAGAAAAGCAGAAGGTAGCCTGGAAGCCACAGGCAGCGAAAGATGTAGTTTTCCTAAACTATGAGGTAACCTAAGGTGGTAAAGGAGCGTCAGCGCTTTAAAGAGACAAAAGGATTACTCAAAAGGAAGAGGAACAAATGGTAAAATTTTAAAATAAATGAGAGATAAAAAGCTCCTCCCTACTTAGTAAAAGATAAAGGAGAAAAGAATAAGGCTCTGGTATCTGAGCCAACATGAAGAATGAATTGCTTGATGCTTTTACTTTTTATGGTAGTGTGCCATAAGGGGGAAAGCCTAATGGTGGTACAGCTGATGATGACTTAAGCCTGTCACATTCAAGGCCAGGTCATGGAGACACAGCCGAAAAAAGATGTTGCCAATATAGGGGTGAAAGACCCTTTGTTACTTGTTAGCATTTTGCCTTCTTCATTGAGCAGCTGGCACGCTTAGTGTATGCTGGCCTTTTCTTTTTATTTCATACATTTCTAACAGAGTCCTTTCTGTTATACTCAGCATCCTTTACTAAAGTCAGCTCATTCTTCATCCCCTCACCCTTATAGTTCTGAGGTATCTTTCTGGACTCTTCCTTTGTGATGTGGCTCTCTTTCCATTTCTTGTATGTATCTTTTTCAGTTCTCATCTCTTTCTATGCTTTTTGTGTAACCACGTTAGCTTCTCTTGCTGCCGTTCATTCTCCTCAGTGGGACTCTTCATGAATGTACTTTTAAACTTCCTTTAGAAATTCTCGGTCAATCTGAACTCCTTTTACCCTACTTTGCTCTGCTGTGGGATTCTTTTCATCATTGCTCAGAGCTTATTACAATCCACTTTTATGAATTCTAAGGATCAGAAAACATCGAAGTATATGTTTGACTAATCTCTGTTTTAAATTCCCTTAAAATAATAACTCCAACATTCTTAAGCCTCTTTTCCCAAGTATTCTTGCCAATTTGTACATCCTCATCTAAGAATTTTCTTAGAGTCCTTAGAGTCCTCAGGGAGTAGGGCGGCATTAGAAGAACACGAAACAAACAAACAAACAAACAAACAAACAAACAAACAAACAAACAAACAAATAAATAAATAAATAAATAAATAAATAAATAAATAAATAGTATTAAGATCTTATACTGTAGCTTTCATGAAGTTCCCTCCGTGGCTATTCAGATAGAATAACTTAAATGTTTGCTCTGGCTGGGCGCTGTGGTCCAAGCAGCTATTACAACTCAGAGTTTTGAAATTAAAAAATGGGGTGAACCAAGTTGGCCAAATTCCAGAATGTTCAACAAATAATACCACATTTATGCAATCTCAGGGTGTATCTTTTCGTGTCTCTATCAAATTTCAAAATTCAGCAATCTTTGTTTCAGTTCTTGTCAAAAGAAGCAAGATTTGCCATGCTAACCAAAGGGTAGCCTCCAATCTCCATTAGGTATTTCTACTCTTCCCTTTGATTTCCAAGGGTTGATCCACTGTTCATGAGGAAGTTATGCTTTGAGTTCTAATCCATGTCACTAATTGGCTACTTCCAGCTATTTAATAATTAGTAATTTCTGATTGAAACAAAAAACAGAGGGGGATAGAAAGCTTCTCTCTATTAGGACAGATTTCCAGAGGTAGCTCAGATACTTTTATTTTCAACTTTTTTTTAATTCGTTGTTTAAATATAAAGGATGGTCTCCAATCTTTTCTTCTTCAAAACAGAAGAATTTTAAAATATTTCAAGTAAATTCCAGGATCCAATCTGGGTCAGTCACCGAGCACCAGAGCATTAGTCTCCTGAGCTTTCAGACTCATGCTGGAACCCATCCTCAGGGAACTTCTCTCTCATCAGAATGTGCAATGAGAGTAGCAGAGTAGAGAGACCCATTTTGGTGAGAGAGAAGTTCCCTGAGGATAGACTCAGAACAAGCAGAAATCTCTGTTCCTGTGACATGTATATTTGCTTTCATTTATGAAATCTTACGCAGGTAGTCCTCAAGTTACGTCTACAACTGAGCCCAAAATTTATGTTGCTAAATGAAACATTTGTTAAGTGAGTTTTGCCCCATTTTACAACTTTTCTTGCCACAGTTGTTAAGTGAATCATTGCCTTTGTTAAGTTAGTAACCTGGTTGTTAAGTGAATCTGGATTCCCCATTGACTTTGCTTGTCAGGAGGTCGCAAAAGGGGATCACGTGACCCTCAGACACTGCAACCACATAAACATGAACCAGTTGCTAAGCATCTGAATTTTGATCATGTGATTATAAGGGTGCTGCAATGGTCGTAAGTGAGAAAAATGGTCATAAGGCACTTTTTTCAGTGCCATTGTAACTTTGAACAGTCACTAAGTGAACTATCAAGGACTACCTGTATTCATTTATAAAATACCAAAAGGAAAGGAATGAATTGATGAATACAGATTTACTGTCTTTATGGCTGGTAACATTGTGCTTCTCAAGAAAAAAAAAGATCAAACAATTACTGTAAAAAAAAAAAGCAATGGGATTGTGCATGTACTATAATTCTGCCAGGTAGTACTATTTACAGACATAGCATCCTATATTCACATGTTTCTCTTCTTGAGTTTTCCATCAAAGTGTTAAGCTACCTCTTTATCTTTCATCATACTCTGTCAGTCTATAAAAGGAAAAGGGTGATCATGTTCTGACTCACAAGCGGCAAAGCACATCAAGTATTCCAATATGGAAAGTGTTTAATAAACTATTACTCATCACAAACATCTAATGAAGACATTGTTGCAGTTTGAACAAGAACTGTCCAAACAGGCACCGAATCACTGAAAGATCACATTGATTTTCTACCAGCCCTCCTGATATCAAGTATAGCTAATTTTCTGCCAAAGTTCTGAAACTCAATCCCTGAACCATTAATATTCGGTTAGAAGCTGATTTTGGCAAAGAATCACATCTCCTTTACTTCATCTTTTCTTTGCTTGGCTTCCTCCCATCTCCCCCATCCATTGAAGAGTTTCCAAACTTTCTGGTTGGAAATACCCCCTGGCTGGTTTTCCATCACAAGTTTATACTGGATTTGAGGTTGTTATTTTTCTTCCTGACATGTCGCCCATCAAATTAAAATTATTACAATTTTCTTTTGAAAAGTTACCTGGGGTTAAATCTAATTAAATGTCAGGACGTTGAAGGAGGACTCCAGAGTGTGAGAGGTCTGCCAGCAGAACTGAAGTGGCTCACACATAGAGAGTAATCAGAAAAAAAGATTAATTTCATGCCGTGATTTCAAATAATGCTAGATATCCGTCTGTTTAGGGGAATAAAACGGACTGGTGCCTGTTAAATATTAAAGTTAGGAACTCTACCTCATTGGTGAGGAGAGGCCACTGACATTAAATATATGTGTAAGGTATAGCCTGGATCTGTATCAAATACTAACATGAAGCAAAGGAAAAGCTGAATTTGTAGGTTTAACTGAACTGTTTTTCCTCATGTTATGGAATCCCAGGGGTTGGCTACAAATGTTGCAATGCTCATCTAGTCATGTTTAAATCAAATTATGTGTTGCAAGGTATATGGCAGAGGTGGCCAAATCTCACCACTTATCAGCTGCAGTTTTGTATGAAATTGTATCTCTGCTTAATCATTTTACAGAGGGAATATCCTCCTTGTGAAACACAATATATTTTAAAACTAGGAATCAAAGAAGGCCTAGTCACTAGTGGTTGCTATATGAGAATGGCAAGTCATAACTCCAATGACTTGCTGAGATAAAGGTTCAGTTGACAAACAATGCTGTGGTGTGCTGAACTTTGATAAAGTTGTGTTATCCATTCTGCACCGGGAAAGCCCAGCTAGTTCCACAAGAGCAGATTAATTATTATAGCCTCCCATGCTATGCATCAATATGTACTTTAAATCAAGGTAGCCAAATTGTTAATTGAATATAATCTTAGATAGTTTATACTTCAGAAGTCAGGGATATACAATACTACAATATGCTTGATAAGAACAAAAAAAACTCCCTAAAACACGATATTGTTCCAGAGGTGGATTCCTACCAGTTCAGACCGATTCAGCCAAATAGGTAGTAAAAATTGGGACTGGCTCTCCAAACTGTTAGCACCAGCAGGCTGGCCACGCCCCAAAACTGGTCCCCCGGTTACTGCTCGCTCCACCCACCTGACGCATCCGTCGGACGGCAAGCTGACCGGAGCTGGGAAGCCGCTGGCTGGCAAAGAAGCCTCTCAGCCACCTGGCCACAGGGTGCCGAAAAGTCCTTCACCAGTGAGAAGAAAGCTGCACATACACAAAGATGGCGGCAGCAACAGGAGGTCTTTTCGGTGCCCCAGCGGCTGGGTGGAAAAGAAGCCTCTCAGCTTCCAAGTTCAGCAGCAGGTTCGGTCCCTTCACAGGGTTGCTTTTCTCTGCTCCCAAGAAAGATCAAAAGGCGCAGAGCAGCCTTTAAGGACAAAGTCGGCATAGCCGCCTAGTGGTAAGAAAATGAACCACTGAGGGAAAGAGCCTCCCCGAAGCTGCCGGCGTTGCAGCTGCCCCCCCATCAGCTTGGAGCTCCAAGCTGAAGAGGTCCTCAACTGTTGCGAAGAAGCAGCAGCTCTGGGTGTGCCATGCCTGCTTCATTCTCTTTGAGAGCCACTTTGCAAACAAGGTGCAAAGCGGCTCTCAGAGAACAAAGTGGGTGTTGCGCAACCAGAGCTGCCGCTTCTTCACAACAGCTGAGGATGGAAGAGTTCGCTCAGGAACGACATTGGCGAGGAAGGCGGCCGGTCGGAGGGAGGCGTAGCCCGAGTATGGGGGAGGCAAAAGGGAGAGAGAAGAGAGAAGAGAGAGCACTGGGCAGGAGCCACAGAAGGAGGAGGGCAACAGCTCTTCTTCTTCGTCCCTGCCTGGAGAAGGATGTTCTCAAGGCAGCTCTCCACCCTAACCCAGAGGCAGCTGGGGGTTGCTCTCGTCCTCGGGCAACAGCTCCACCTCCTCCCTTCCTCAAGCCCAGTAAGGAAGCCTGCTCCTCCCACCAGATCCACTCAAGGAAGGAGAGAGAGAGCCCAGTGGCTCGGCCAAACTGCCACTCCCTGAGCTAGAAGCAGCAGCAAGCACCAGGCTGCCACCTCTTCCGGGTTAACCTTAAACTCTACCCCACACCGTCTTAGAAAAGGAGCTTTATTTTCTCGCTTGTGCCAGGGAGCGTAGTGGTCTCTGCCCTTAATTGCTTCTTCTGGCTCAGGGAGTGGCAGCTCGGCCGAGCCGGGCTCTCTCTCTCTCTCTTCAGTTACAGATGGTAGAGGCGGGGATGCTGCTGGGCAGGCGGCCAGGAAGGGCATGTCGGGTCCTGACTCCCATCCCGTCTCATCCCATCCCCTCAGATCCTGTGGGCAGCTGCTTTGCCAAGCCGCCCTGAGGAAAAATTCCGCCACCAAGGGTGAAGGAGAGTGCCTTTGCTCTGCTATCATGGCTCAGGGCAGCGGACTCAGCCCCCCGCATGTTGCATCCCCCTCCCAGCCTTCGTCCACACCTCTGTGCCGTGGCAGGGATGGGACGGGCAGCCCAGCAAGCTGGGTGCCCGAAAACAGTGCAGAGGCTGTAAGGATGGCACACACATGCATACAAAACCCCCATAAAAACCCCTAGGCATGCAAACCACAGTGAAAAAAAGATCAGCTTTGGGGTTTGGACAGAAAGGTCTTCAGCTGACCCCCCTCCTCTCAGCACCCCCTCCCTCCCCGGCCAGATATGTTTTGCCGTAGTTTGCACATGGAGAGGTTTTCCAGCTGGGTCCCACCTGCCACTTTGACCTGCCTGCCCAAGAAAGTGGCTGCTTTTGATTTCTGACACCGCTTCTTGAGAAGAGTGCTGAAGTGAGCGCAGGAGGAGCAAAGAGAGCTGGTGGGAGATCCACTGATTTCCTTTGCAAAGATGGTATAAAAGGGGGGAACAGGGAGAGGGGGCGATGCTTTCCCCCTCCGAGTTCCAGTCCTTTGCCAAAGCTTTTTGAACATGGGGTCTACCGGCAGGGCTGGGAGGGTCCCCCTTGCTGGTTCTATTAGGAAGTGGTGGCAGAAATCAAAAGCAGACACTTTCACGGGCAGGCGGGTCAAAGGGGCAGGCGGGACCCAGCTGGAAAACCTCTCCACATGCAAACTACGGTGAAACAGATCTGGTTGCCAGCATGAGTGTGGCTCTCCAGGAGCTCGGCAACAACGCCGAAAAGTTCTCCCGTCGGCCGGCGAGAAGAAAGCTGCCACCATCTTTGTGTTTTTCCTCCGTTGCCCTTGCCTTCCGAAAAGCTGTGGCCGGCAGGCTGCAGAAACAGGGTCACCCTCTTGACCGGGGGCCTGGGCGCGTACTTGGTGAAGCCGGCCCCGAGGTTTGGCCTTTCTCCTGCACGCTCATCTCGTGGACGGGACCTGGCCGGCCCAGCTCAGTGCACCAGGAGTGGGATGCTCTGGCTGCAAACGTGGGGAAGGCCCATCAGAGGTGAGAAGGGGTGCATTTGGCCAGGAAGGGCAATGGAGGGAAAGCCGAGATGACCACTGCCACCCCATGGTGTCCCGACCTGGATATGTGGCTGGAGTGTCAAAAAAAAGTGTCAAAAAGTCCCAAATTTTTTTGCCGTTTTGGTCAGCGTGGCTTGGTGGGTCATGTGACTGAGTGTGTGTGAGTGATGTCAAGTTGGCCATGCCCACTCAGTCACATGCCCCCCACCTAACCACACCCACAGAACCGGTAGTAAAAAAAATTAGAACCCACCTCTGAATTGTTCCCACAGTGGCCAGCAAAGAAGACATTAGTATGGTAGCACCCTGCTATCCATATTTATTAGTAACAGCTTTCAAAAGGCATTTGCCTCTAATAATGGAGTGGAATCATCTTCACTGAATTTGTCTAAGCTCTTTGAAAGCTGTTCAATTTATTGACCATTATTAGATCTTGCACTAGCATTATTATTATGCTACTGTTCATATCATTGTTTCTCTGCTTCCCTATGAATCTATTTCCCAGCTACTTTCATGATTTCTGTTTGTTCTTTCCTTTCTTACCCTTCTTTTTAATCTGTTCCTGTTCATGTATAACATGTAAGATTTTGAGTCCATTAGGAATTTACAAGTAAATCTTAGATATGAGTATACTACAGTACGAACCAAGGTAAAATGCAAACTGAATTTAGAGTTGACTTTACAAGCATGAACTTCTTCAGCAACATTTTTGTAACCTTTTGTAACATTTTTGTAAAGGTAGGAAAAGACTCTCACCTGTCCTTTGAAAGTTTTGTTTTTAATGTTCCTAACATTATACCTTGGCTTGCTTCCCCCAGCAGACTGTAACACTGAGCATTGACTATGGCTGAGCTATTTGGAAATATATATACCAATGGATACAGCTCTAGTGAAGCCAAATACATCTAGGACCCATAGAATATTTTAGATTTGAATGGGAAAATCAGGAAAGTGTTGATCACCCCAGACTGGTAGCTCTCACCTAGAAAAGACCAGAAAAGACTTAGACTTAGATTTACAGAGTTGGAAGGGACCTTGCAGGTCATCTAGTCCAACCCCCTGCCCAAGCAGGAGACCCTACATCTGCCTCTACCTAGGATTGAACTCACAACCTCCTGATTGTGAGGCAAGAGCTCCACCTCTAGGGTCAATGGCATTCAGAGGAGGTCAGACCTAGCCCTCTTGTGTTTACATAGTGAATCTAGGCTAATTCCCTGCTTGAGCCCTTCTCCCAACTCCAACAGATCTCCAACAGGTATTCAAATAACAGAATATTAGAAATTTAATTATACTATATGGACATCATTGCACAGATGTATCAAGATTTATAACATAAAAGGGGGGGGGAGAGATTTCCCACAAAAAGAAAAAATAATTAAAGCCCAAGAGGAACTTAATATCAGAAAGAATGTAAAAACCAACAAAATGAACAAGCTGGGAATGGCATATGCTGTTACCACATCCATCTCTGTCTCTGTAGCTAGCAATATCCAGAAGTAGCGGAGCAGGAATGGGATAGGCAAACCAGTGGGGGGAAATGTAGCTACGCCAGACCCGCTATTATCAGAAACAGTGGAAAATCTCTAATATACTTGGTAATGACAGAACCAACGCTCCAGATTTCTTTGCTAGTTTAAATCCATTTTCTGAGCAGTTCAGAATTAGCAGTCAATGCTGCTCCTATTTCTTATCCTTCTTCTAAAGAGCACAAAACCCATGTCTATAAGGAGCATATGTAAGACTTAATAAGTCATTTGGAAAGCACTGGCCGAGCATTATGGGAGCAAATGTCTCTGCCAAAATCAGGCGTCTAGCACCTCCTGTGGCTGGAACCAAGTTAGTCATGCAGGTACTTTTCAGTCACCCAGGGGAGAAGGCATCCTTGCAGCAGTCTAAAATGGCGAATAAGAGCTGGGTAGATCTCACCATCCACCATATCAACAACCATATGGTCAAAGCAGGCTAGGGTTATTGCTAAGTATGTTAAGTCTGGTCACTTGTGTTTCTATTCATGGTTGGTTGGTTGGATGGTTGGTTGGTTTAGCATATGGTATAGAAAACATGAATAACAGTAGTAAAATATTGTATATAAAAATACCACATAATACTATGGTACATGTATGATGAAATATGTAGTCAATTATCTAAGGTAGGAAGAATTGAAGAAGTTAAACATAAGTTAAAGGTTACATTTTGAAATATGTTGATTTATAAGAATGGAATAAGTGTTAATATCTTAATATCTACATTTTGAAATATGTTGATTTATAAGAATGGAATAAGTGTTCTATATTTTAATATCTACCTATATCTAATATCTGTTCATGGTATATGATGTTAAACAACAAACCAATAAAACAAAACAAAAGGCAAGGATGCTGTACAAGTTACAGTCATATTCTACATTACAGTCCTGCCTTCCCCCAGAATTCATGTGGATACCTATGATAGATTTATTATATTAAATGAGATTTCCTTTTAATATTACCACTGTGATTGACATCTTTATCTGAAACAACCAGAAGCTCTCCATATCTCATGGTATATAATTTTATGTTCTTACTGTTGAAATTACTTTCTTAGAAATCATTTTTAGACTGATAGTCATTCAGGGGTCTTGTACAGACAAAAGAGGGAAACAAGTAGACTATTTGTTTTTTCAATTTCTAATCAGATGTTTTAGAGATTAAGGAAGAACCAAATGAGTGAGGGGTGTTGGTGGAAGCAGAGCCACATTTACTCTTCCTTGCTTTCCCCCTTTCTTCCACCTCATTTCCAGCATCATGTAGCGAGTTTGACAAATGATGATGTGTAGAAAGAGTGCATTTGGGTCTCAGACCATTAGCACATTATCATGAGAAAAACAGAAACCCTGGTTGGTATCACTGGAGACCCATTCAAAATTCTTTGAACGTGAGGCATGGATGAAGGTCCATCTCCAAAGTAACTGTGGCATGAATCGGAGCTAAAAACCCAGAGAGGCCCAGGTGAAGACACCAAGCATTGCATGAGCAAACGGTCAGAAACAACCCATTCTGCAAAAGGAAAGAAGGGCTGCTATTTCTCCCTGGGGACCTGGATACTGAATGATTTAATGGCTACCTGTAGGAAATGCCTTTTGGTTTATTGCTTTCTCTCTGTTTTATGAGAGAGAAGTGAGATGCTGACTCTTCCCCGTTTCCATCTTGCTTTCCCAACTCAGCAGGCTTCACTCAGCCACAGTTTGAGTCCTGTTCAGTGATCCTCCAAAGCCACCTTGTCTGCAGATTAAACTATTGCTGGATGATTGACCATGCACTGGATAAAAGAAAACAATTTCTATATGTTCTACATGTTCCTTTGAAAGAGCTGAAGTGGTGCAGTGGTTAAATGCTGCGACTGCAGGCTGACTGCTAGTTCAGCAGTTCAGCTGTTCAAATCTCACTAGGCTCAAGGTTGACTCAGCCTTCCATCCTTCCGAGGTCGGTAAAATGAGGACCCAGATTGTTGGGGGCAATATGCTGAACTCTGTAAACCGCTTAGAGAGGGCTGTAAAGCACTATGAAGCGGTATATAAGTAAAGTGCTATTGCTATTGCTATTACTGTAAATTACAGTTAATATTTTAGTTTAATAATAATAATAACAGAGTTGGAAGGGACCTTGGAGGTCTTCTAGTCCAACCCCCTGCTTAGGCAGGAAACCCTACACTACTTCAGACAAATGGTTATCCAACATCTTCTTAAAAACGTCCAGGGTTGGAGCATTCACAACTTCTGGAGGCAAGCTGTTCCACTGATTAATTGTTCTAACTGTCAGGAAATTTCTCCTTAGTTCTAAGTTGCTTCTCTCCTTGTTTAGTTTCCACCCATTGCTTCTTGTTCTACCTTCAGGTGCTTTGGAGAATAGTTTGACTCCCTCTTCTTTGTGGCAACCCCTGAGATATTGGAACACTGCTATCATGTCTCCCCTAGTCCTTCTTTTCATTAAACTAGACATACCCAATTCCTGCAACCGTTCTTCATATGTTTTAGCCTCCAGTCCCCTAATCATCTTTGTTGCTCTTCTCTGCACTCTTTCCAGAGTCTCAACATCCTTTCTACATCGTGGCAACCAAAACTGAATGCAGTATTCCAAGTGTGGCCTTACCAAGGCATTGTAAAGTGGTATTATTACTTCATGTGATCTTGATTCTATCCCTCTGTTAATGCAGCCTAGAACTGTGTTGGCTTTTTTGGCAGCTGCTGCACAATGCTGGCTCATATTTAAATGGTTGTCCACTAGGACTCCAAGATCCCTCTCACAGTTACTACTGTTGAGCAAGGTACCACATATGCTGTACCTGTGCATTTTGTTTTTTTTGCCTAAATGTAGAACCTTACTTTTTTTACCATTGAATTTCAGTTTAGGATAGGGTTCTAGAAATAAATGTCTCAAAACGTCCATTTGTATGTGAAGTTATTGTATGGCTCCTTTGACTAAGGCTTATAATTTTTTTAAAGCATAGCTAATACTGCACATTCAAGATATATATAAAAGCAATCTAATAACTGCAATGCAAAATAGATCAGATTATATCAAGAATGTTTTCAGCCAGGAAATTGCAGGAATAACACTGGCAGCTATGTATCTATATATTAATGAGCACCCGTCTCAAACCTAGCATCCTCCAGATACATTGGTACTCCAAACATGTTGGAATAATTACGATAACATATCTAGAGAACATTATATCTGGATGTATAGATTAAGAAACCCTATTGTAGAATATCAAATGAAACTTTCATTTAGTGCTACACGCTTTAGGCTACTTTTGTTAGAAAGTTAGGCATGCATGAAACAAAAAAATGTTTTGAGCCTGAAAAAGATAGTCCTACTTGGAAAATCCAAGTGGATTATTTGGGAAGACTATGTTGAAGCATTTTGAAAGTTCTAATGTAGTAAAGAATATGAATTTCAAACAAACCTCCATATCTTCCACAAAACCAACCATGAATGCAGATTGGAGTCCATGGGGCTGAAAGGAGCACAAGGTTATAAGGAGAGTCTCCTTGGGATTTTTGGCGTAATCATGAATCCTCCCAAGTAGATCATCCTTGTGAAATTAACAAATGAAAACTAACTGGGCTAGGACAGACTTTTGAAGACCAGAATATAAAGCTGGCTAGTTGAAAATGAACTTGTGTTAGAAATAGCATCTTCTCTCTATTCAGGGGTGGCCAAACTATGGTTCTTTGCATGCATGGCTGGCTCAGGAATTCTGGGAGTTGAAGTCCACAGGTCCTCAAAGAACCATAGTTTGGCCACCCCTGCATTGGTCCAGTGACCAACTGCCAGAGCTTTTATAGCACACTCAAAGACTGATTTCAGACACAGTTTTTACTCTGATCTTAGCCTTCTTTGTACTATTTGGAACAGAAGGAAATGTATTGCTATCTTGGCTAACTCCTGATATACCTCTTTTCTGCTTTGCACCCTGCTTTGCACCTTGTTTGGTAGAAGGAAAGTTGAGCAAGTCCCACTTCCCTGTCATGCATAATATCTCCCCTGGGATACATAATGTATCTTAATCTCTATGATGGCTACTGTGGAAGAGCAGGCTGCCCAGAAAATGGCCAGCATCTGTGCTGTTGTTGTCCTGTATGGTTGGTTCCTCTGTGGTGGCCTAGAGGTGGAGCTCTTGCCTCACAATCAGCAGGTTGTGAGTTCGATCCTAGGTAGAGGCAGATGTAGGGTCTCCTGCTTGGGCAGGGGGTTGGACTAGATGACCTGCAAGGTCCCTTCCAACTCTGTTAATCTGTTAATCTGTCTCTTTAAGAAATTTTCCCAACCAGCATGGCTATAAAAAGAGACACAGCTGGGTGTAGTGCTTGTGCGTGTTTGAATGTGGAAGTAAAGCAACCTAAAACAGCTACAGATAATTTTCTTTAACAATACTCACAAGAAGTAGAACGACTCACAATATGTAGTAATTGGAGCCTTAGTGGTGGTAGTAGCAGCAGCAGCAGCAGTGGAGAAGAATGGAGTAGTGAGTGATAGCAGTGGGTATTTGTGTTCTTTAGGATCCTGTGTTGGCTCTTTTATGTTTGGAGCTCACTAAATTAAGTGGAGTTAAAAGAACTTGTGGCAAAGTGGTGGCAGAGGTGGGATATCCAACACAGGGTGGCAAATACAGAAGTGGAGGTAGCTTAAACTCAAGAGTTCATTAAATATTTCCTGAAAATAAAATAAGCTGCGGCTATAAAAGGGAGTCTGGCCATTGCAGAGCTAAGACTTTGCAGGAAATGACCAACATCCTGGCTGCAGAAACCAGATCTCTTATCAGAGCCTGCACAGACAGACATGGAAAAGGCAGAAGTAACATTCTCCCTTAGAAGAAACTACTGTTTGGTACAGACAAGTACCCACCATAGGCCAGTGGATAAATCAAAGAAGGTAGATTAGCCAGAACTGGGGCTAGACTCAGATACTTCGGCCAATATCATCCCAGATTTCTTAAAGCAACAGCAAGAGGAAAAGCTTTTTTTTTAAAAGAGCAGCTTTAGGGGAGAAAGGATAGGCTAGCATAGGAAAAGAATGAAAGAGGCAAGAAGAGTTTAGTGGCAGATAAACTTACTTCAAGGTGTGCAGTCACCAGAAGGGGCACATGTGGCTCAGTGGCTAAGGCACTGAGCTTGTTGATCAGAAAGGTTGGCAGTTTGCCAGTTCGAATCCCTAGTACAGGTCGTCTGCGTGAGCAGGGGTTGGACTAGATGACCTCCAATGTCTCTTCCAACTGTTATCTGTTACCTGTTACCAGAAGGGGCACATTCACCACTAAGGTTTTCAGAACATATGGAGAGTAGAGAATGGTCCCAAAGATGTAAAAATTTGCAAGCTGTCAGAGGAACAAGATGAAGAAGCCTATTTTAGCATGATTGAAAGAGTTGCTACCTTTTGTATATGGCCTGAAAGTGAATGGGTAGCCAGAATAGCTCCGTGTTTAACAGTGAAAAGCTTTGAAAGCTTATAGTAGTCTTCTGGCAAGAGAGGTAAAGGATTACTCCCATGTTAAAGAGATAATCATATACAGGTATGATGCCACTCCCTACACACATAGGCAGTGGTTTAGGAGCTACACATATGACAAATATAAAGGGATTTGCAATTATAGGCAAGACATGGTTACGCTCAGATAAAAGGAGCAAAGAAAAAGTGGCAGACGAAGTAATTTTGGAACAGTGAAGTTTTGGGTGCAAAAACACAATTCAGAAACAAGTCAAAGAGCAGAATTGGCTGAGGACTACATGGAAGCAGAATGTCAGAGGATGTGAGGGAAGTGCAGGAGAAAGAGTGAGAAAACCTGTTCCAGAAAGTAGAAACTCTAAGAAGCTAGAAAGGTGAGAAGAGTCAAGAAGCCTTTAATTCCTGCCCAAGCCAAAGCAAGGCATTGAGAAGACAGAGAGGCCCATAGTTGTTACAACTGTGGGAAAATGGGCATTTGTTAAAACTGTAAAAGTCACAGGAAAAAGGGAATGTCGAGCCTCTCTGGGAAGAAAACTCAGAATCCCAGAAAAAGTTAATGGGGTCACTGAAGTAGTAGATACTGTTAGTGGATGGATGTTAGTGGTTTGAAACCTGAAGGAAACATGCAGTTTTCCTTAATTGACAGACTTAATGAGTTACTAGCTTACGTTGTCAAATGTGGTTAAGTGATGTATTCATATAAGGTGCATCCCTGTAATACTTTCTTATGAATGATGGCATCTTAAAAGCTAATTAGCATATCTGGTTTTGGGAAAGTTTTCTCTCTGTGTGTCTGGAAGCCAAGAGATGCTTTCACTCAAAGAGAACTTCGTTAGATCGTGAACTGAGTCACTTGCTAAAACGAGTAGGCAACTCATGAGCCACATAGACCCCTAAACATTGTATTTTGTGTGTGGTGTGTGTGTGTTCAGCACAGGGGTGTGTGCTAACTTACCACGCTGCAGGTTTGCTTCCTCCCGCGCTGCATGGGCACGCTTCATGGGCACGCACGTGCTTTGTGCACGTGCGCGCATGCGCAGTGGCAAAAAATCCAACCCCCCCCCAAAAAAAGTTAAAAACAAGATGGCGATGCATGCAGAGTACCGGAAACGCAGCTTCTGCACATGCACAGAAGGAAAAAAAACCAGAAAAAAATTTCAAAACAAGATGGCGGCCTCCATGGACCGGCACCGACCGAACCGGTTCCGTAACATCATCGTGACGTCACCAGCGGGTTGCTAACGGTTCGGGCGAACTGGTCCAAACTGGGAGGAACCCACCTCTGGTCCAGCACCTTGAGATTGTATTGTTCAATCTGGCAGCAACATCTGGTTATATTTGACATTACAGTTGTTTGAGTTCCATATGGGGAATAGGAGAAATTTTCTTGCCAGAGACATCTAGCTCCCATCCACATGCTTAACCGCCTCCCTAAATGTAAAAAAAGAGGCTGAACATTTTAAAGTAGAAAACTGGAGTACTCTAAAAGACTAGAGGTCTGTGGCCTCCAGCCATTTACCACCTCAATGATTTATTTTATTTTTTATGCTACCTATATCTCCTACAAGGTGACTCTGGCATTTCAGATGTTCCTAAAAGTTGGGTTATGTAAATGGCCAAGATATTGAATACATTCAACAAAACGTACTAATAAAACTTTTTGAATAAAAAAAAAGATTTTAAAAAAGGCACATCTCTAACATAAAGGGCAATTCTTTCATAGATCATTCTCCTTCATTCCTTTTACCTTGGAAAAGAAAGTTTTGACATGCACTGTTGTAACTGGAGTATTATATGGCCGATTAAAATAATGTGGTTAGTCTTGATATTGCATAGCAGGCTTGAGTTGTTGGAATGTTTTGGAGCTTTATTTGCAGAGAAAACAGAATTGATGCTATCTAGAGAATCATATCAGTCAATGTATAAATAAATGATCTGCTAGAAGAAGAAGAAGAAGAAGAAGGAGAAGGAGGAGGAGGAGGAGGAGGAGGAGGAGGAGGAGGAGGAGGAGGAGGAGGAGGAGGAGGAGGAGGAGGAGGAGGAGAGTTTCGGACTGTGTTTTGTTACACTCCAATCTGTAATCTAATCATATTATAAAATGCATCGAGGAACAAAATCTGATAAGTCCAAGTATTGAAGACTTGCTCAAAAAGTTTGTATAACTTAAGGCAAAGGCTGTGAAACGGCAGCTTTTGCTGACTCTTAATTCATAATTCAGTAAGCAAAGAGCTGCTCAAACAGAAGCAGACTTTGCAAAGTCATTGTACTATTATTATAGTTGGTCACACAGTCAGCCAGATGTTTAGACTGCATTTGGTATTTTTATCCACCTATTGAGTCCTTCCCAAGGACCTGGAATAGGCAGATGATGTTGTTTAATAATATAATTACAATTTTTATGGCATACAGTTCACACGTGGCGGCTCCAGACGGTATCCATCTGTCTTTCTCTTTTTCTCTGGATCTTTGTTTAATGGTTCAAACCAGATGCTTTCGGGATATTAAATCATAAATAATACTGAAGAGACTTTGATAAAATTTGGAGGGGTTACTTTTTATGAACTCTTTTAAGAGAAGGTTGGGCAGTATTGCTCTTTCTGCTCCAGAGATTGTCTTTAGTGATCATTAACATGTGAATAATAAAAAAAAAATAGAATCCCATCTACAAATAGACCTCAAGAGCTGAGAACAGCATTCCTTCCTCACTTATGAAAAGAGATGCAGATGAGAGCTATTAAATCCACAGGCCCAACTCACATCTTTGTTATTCCTTGAGAGGGGTGTCAAACTCGCGTTGTCACAGCAGTGTCACGTGACATATCGGGACTTTTTTTCCTCTTCGCTAAACCAGGCGGGGGCGGGCCCAGCATGTGACGCATCCGGCCCACAGGCCACGAGTTTGACACCCTTGCTTTAAATGTTTGTAGGATCCACTGAAGAATATGGTATGTGATCTGAGAAATGAGGGGGAAAATTATATTTCTGTCTCTAGCAGCTATAAAAAGCAAGTCTTCTATCTTCAAAAGTCTACCTCATATCTAAACCATGAAATTTAAAATTCATACCCAAAAGCCACCGACGAATCCAAAATAAAGGAAAAGACACTTTCCCATATACAAAAGTCAGCTGCACTGGCCATTAAATCTAATTTCAACACTGGCAATAATATCCTCCACACACATTGGCAACCTTCAGTCTTGAAAGACTATGGTATCATGCTCTGGAAAGAGTTCCTAGAACAGCATCTAGTGTGGCTAAAAAGGCCAATCCGAGAGTGGCAATCCCTTCCACACTGACGGCAGATCCATTCCGTCCCCTGCCCGGCCCCCGGATTTCACTGGTTCCGGGACTGCCTCTCTGCCTCAGCCTGCCGAACAAGTGTATCCTCAAAATGGAGAAGGCCATGCTGTGTCTTTAGCCTCCAAGCTGAATGATCAGAGGTCAAGGTTTCCCAGCAGTTAATGTCCATTCCCAAGGCTTTTAAATCCCTCTTACAGATATCCTTATATCGCAGCTGTGGTCTCCCTCTGGGGCACTTTCCCTGCACTAATTCACCATGCAGGAGATCTTTCGGACTCCGTCAATCATCCATTCTCACAACATGCCCAAGCCAGAGAAGACGTCGCTGTTTCAATAGTGTATACATGCTATAAATTCCAGCACGTTCCAAGACTGCACTATTTGGAACTTTGTCATGCCAGGTGATGCCAAGGATACTTCAGAGACAGCACATATGGAAGGTATTCAACTTTCTCTCCTGCCGTGCGTGAAGGGTCCAAGACTCGCTGCAATACAAAAGTGTGCTCAGGACACAGGATCTATAAACCTGGATCTTTGTATGTTCTGTCAGCTTCTTATTAAACCATACTCTCTTTGTGAGTCTAGAGAATGTGGTGGCCACTTTACCAATATGTTTATTCAGCTCAGTATCTAGAGAGAGAGTGTCGGCGATGGTTGAGCCAAGGTACACAGTCATGGACGACCTCCAATTCTTGTGGAAAGATTGTAATATGGGGAGGTGAATCCACGTCCTGACCCATGACTTGCATTTTTTCAGGCTGATTGTTAATCCAAAATCTTGGCAGGCCTTGCTAAAACAGTCCATGAGTCGTTGAAGGTCTTCGGCAGAGTGGGCAGTAATGGTAGCATCATCAGCGAAGAGGAAATCCCGTAAGCATTTCAGCTGGACTTTAGACTTTGCTCTCAATCTAGAGAGGCTAAAGAGTTTTCTGTCTGTTCTGGTCTGGAGATAGACACCCTCTGTTGCAGTTCCAAAAGCATGTTTCAGCATGACAGCAAAAAAGATCCCGAATAGAGTTTGCACAAGGACGCAGCCCTGTTTCACTCCACTTTGAATGTCAAAGGGATCTGATGTTAAGCCATCAAAAACTACCGTGCCCTTCATTTCCTTTAATTCCTGATGATATTGAAGAGCTGGGGTGGACATCCAATCTTGGGGAGGATTTTATAAAGGCCGTCCCTACTAACCAAGTCAAAAGCCTTTGTAAGATCTATGAACGCTACGAAAAGTGGCTGTCTCTGTTCCCTGCATTTCTTCTGCAGCTGTCTAAGAGAAAATACAATGTCGATAGTGGATCTGTTGGCTTGGAATCCACACTGTGATTCTGGATAGACTCTCTCTGCAAGCACCTGGAGCCTCTTCAATATGACACAGGCAAACAGCTTCCCTACCACACTAAGAAGAGAGATGCCGCGGTAGTTGTTACAGTCGCCCCTGTCACCTTTGTTCTTATACAGTGTGATGATATTTGCATCCTTCATGTCCTGTGGTACTCCGCCTTCCCTCCAACAGAGACAGAAGATTTCATGCAGTTCCATGGGGATGATCTCTTTGCAGTACTCCAAAACTTTGGCAGGGATGTTATCTTTCCCGGGTGCCTTGCCGGAGGCGAGGGAGTCCAGAGCAGTGTTTAGTTCTTCTAAGGTTGGCTCACTATCATCTCCTCCAATACAGGCAAGCACTCAATGCCATTCAAAGCCTCGTCAGTTATCACATTTTCTCTGGAATATAACTCAGAGTAGTGCTGCATCCAGCGTGCCATCTGCTGCGTTCGGTCCTGGATAACCTCACCTGTAGCAGATTTCAAAGGGGCAGATTTCTTCTGTGTTGGTCCTAAGGCCTGCTTGATGCCATCATACATCCCCTTGATGTTACCTGTGTCAGCTGCTATCTGGATCCGAGAGCAAAGCTGCAACCAATAGTCATTTGCACCTCTACTGGCAGCCTGTTGGACTTTGCTACGAGCGGCTCACAGAGCCTGTAGATTGTACACACTGGAGCAGGCTTTATATGCAATTAGCGCTCTCCTTTTTTCCTTGATGGCTGGCATCAGCTCCTCCGTATGGGCTTCAAACCAATCTGCTGTCTTTCTGATCTCCTTATCAAATACTGACAAGGCGGTGTTATAGACAGCATTCTTGAAATATTCCCATCTTTTGGACATGTTTGCCGGGCCTGGGAGCGTTTCCTCTAGTGCATGTGCAAATTCCTCCACTTTGCCCTGGTTGCGGTCTTACTGATGTCAATTCGTGGTCTTCCTTCCTTCTTCGAGTGATGCAATCTCTTTGTTTGAAGCTTTATTATGCTGCACACCAAGGAGGGTCTGTATCACAATCAGCACCCTGATAGCTACATGTGATTGTAATACTGGGAAGATTAGAATGCCTGGTAAGAATCAAGTCAAGCTGGTGCCAGTGCCTTGATCTTGGATGTCTCCAAGAGACTCTGTGTTGAGGCTTTGTTTTGAAGAATGTATTGCTAACGCATAAACCATAGTAGCAGCAGGCGTTGGCCATTTTCATTCATCTTCCCAATGCCAAACTGACCTAAACAGGTAGGCCAAGAACTATAATCAGCTCCGACTCTGGTATTAAAATCGCCAAGGATAAACTGTGATTCTTTCTCAGGGATTTTCTTGATAGTGGTGACCACATTATAGTAAAATTTGTCTTTAGATTCTACTGAAGATTATAAAGTCGGTGCATATGCACTAACAAGAGTGACTGGCCCTGCTAGCAAGTGGAGCTTTAAGGACAGAATCCTCTCGCTCCCTACGGCTGGTGGAATGATGAATCCTAGTAGGGTGTTTTTGACCGCAAAGCCCACCCCGTGTTCCCTAGTCTTATTTGATGGTTTCCCTGCCAGAAGAACGAGAAGTTCCTCTCCTTAACAGATCCTGAGTCTGACAGCCTTGTCTCTTGAAGGGCAATGATGTCCATTTGCAGTCTGCTCAGCTCCATATCGATAACAGCAGTCTTGCGAACATCATCTATTTCTTGCAGATCATCAGAAAACCCGGGGGTCATTGTCTGAACATTCCAAGTGCCCAACTTTAGGGCTAAAGTTTTCTTATGGTTATTATACAGTGCAAAGTTATCAATCTGCTTGTCACTATGCAAGCTCCCTCTCGTAGCTGCTCCGCAGGGAGCTCAGGTCGCGGCTGCTGTCCTCTTTGGCCGCCTCCAAGGCCTGCACGCGTTGGATGTAGGTGGCCAGGCGTTCGTTCAGCTGCCGCAGCTCCTTCTTTCGCAGGGGTCTCTGGAGGGTTGGGCTGGCCAAGGGGCTCAACACAAGCTCGCTCTCCGACACTGGCATGGAAAATGTCGCCGCGGCCAATGGGATCGAAGAATGGAGAATTGGGCCATTGGGATCGAAGAATCCTCCAGTCCACAGCTGTGTCTAGTTTATTGAAGACCTATATAGTCCAGTATGATAATCCTCCTACCTCACCTCATTTTCTCTTTTTAAAATGAAATATTTTTGCATATGCATCCATTTATTTCAAATTCATTTGAAAGACATCTCTTACTCCTATAATATTATGGAGGAAATTCAGCATATGCACAGAAAGGGTTATATTGCTGCTGTTCTCTCACTCTCTCTTTTTTAGTGATATGTTTATCTTCTGCTATGCCTCTTGATACCTGGCTTCACCCTAAAATTAGCAATTCATACACAAGAGATCACACTGTGTAAGAGTTGGATATACTGTTTTTGAATATTGCTTATTATTTTGGTTTTTAATCCTTTCCTTAAAGAATGGTACTTAAGTAGATGTAGAGGAAGGAATGGCAGAACCTGGGGGCACAGTTAAAAAAGGTATCAGCCTAGAATCCCTACATAGCTACAAGTGAACTAAGTCCAGCCTCCTTGAATACCATTGATCCTTATCTAATTCCATGCAGGTGCTAATGTTAGTTGAGAATATCCCAGTGCATAGTAGCAATAAATCAGTTTAATGTGTGAACTTGATCTTTCATGCCTGACAGTAATTGACCAGAAAACAAAATAAAACAAAAATAATATTAAATAAGACTAATTTTAAAAAGCTTTTCAGCAAAATTAAAATAATCCAATAATTACAATGATAAAGTTGTTCAGCATAAATTAATCTTTACACTTTACCCTTGGAAAGTATTATCTAATCAGCTGTTACAATCATACTACAAATGAATACATTGGAAGTATATTGGAAGTTTTCTCGGATCCTACAAACCATTTCAGCAAAGACTGGATCCAAATTTAAGTTTGAAAATTTGGTCTTTACATGTTCCGGTGATTCTGCTAGTGATCTCAGGTGTGTATGAAGTACAATGTTAAAGCATTTCCAGTTAATGTAAATAATACTTACTCTTTTTGCTCCAGAGTTTGTCTTTGATGATCATTAACATGTGAATTAAAAAAAAAAGAATTCCATCTACAAATAGGCTTTAAGATCCTGACAACAGCATTCCCTCATTCCCTTATGAAAAAAGATGTCACTGGCTAATCCTTTCAACCCGGAAGTGCTTCAGAGCTCCAGTCATAACTGTAGTAGTACCTATGGCAGTATTGACTGCCACAGTTAGCAATGTTTAATTTGTTTGAAAGATGCAATAAAATATTTTAAACAGACTAGTAAAACAATTGACGGAAAATAGTTTGCCTATAGTGCTTCGGATCTAGGTCTAAATTAGACAAGGCAACAATAGACAAAGAATATTTCTTAATCTGCAACACAACCATGAAGGACAATAGTTGGATAGAGCAAACCAACAGAATAATGAAGGTGGGAGGGATAGTCATGGAATAACAACTGGAAAAGGGGGGGAAAATAGCAGTGACTTTTCCAGCTACTTAATCATTTCCAAGTGTTTTCTTGATAGGCATCACAACAGAAATATTTCCTCAGGGGGGGAAATATTCCATGTAGAGCAACAATACACCAGGTTTGTTGAGATTTGCTTTGGGTTTATTTTATTTTAAAAGAAGACAATCAACTTTTTATTTTTCTTCCCCAACGAAGGGAAAACATTTAAATTATTCACTACACATGGGATCTATAAAATACAAATGTTGTGGGTTTTTATATCTTTAAATAATTATTGATAAGATTTAGGGAAAAGAATGTTCCTTTAGCTGTTTTATCTGCATTTTTAGTCAATAGATTAAGGAAATATTAAAATAATAGATATCTGTTTTTCTCTGTTTGGGATGTTTATGGTGATTCTTTGTACTTCAAACAAACTCTTGATTATTCATTTATCCAAGAACCAGTCTTTTCATTTGAACCTAATTGGTTTGGACAGATGCATTAATACAGAGAATAATATAATAATACAGACTCCATCAAAATACAAAAGACAGGCCATGGATACATCTAGTTCAGTACTGTCCAGTTTGATAAACACTAGCCATCTATATAATCTTATCAAGGAATATTTTCTAGCACTATTGAAAGATGCTAGAAATTGGAACAGGTTTGTCTGGAGAGCATTGAACACTCATGCTGAGCAAACATCCTCTTCAAATGGATGTGAATTTTAGGAATATTATTTTAATAATAAAGCATTGGGGGAATTATAAGAAGCAACAGTGACTTATTCCGTTCCCTCTTATTCAGTGAATACTCATACTTTCTTAGGCCTGTCCACTCTGTTCAATAGTGTATTCTATCTGTACTCAGATCCATCCATGCTTCTATGTTACATAAATATGTAAAAGAGCAAAATCACTGTTCAAAAAAAACAAAACAACCCCCCCCCCACAGCCACACACCATTCAAGACTGATCTTGTTAGGCTTTCAGGTCTTGATGCATTGTTTAAATCAGGGGTGGCCAAACTATGGCTCTTTGAGGACCTGTGGACTTCAACTCCCAGAATTCCTGAGCCAGCCATGCATGCCTGGCTGGCTCAGGAATTCTGGGAGTTGAAGTCCACAGGTCCTCAAAGAGCCATAGTTTGGCCACCCCTGGTTTAAATGGACCAAGTGCACACTCGTATCCCATCATTAAGAGTGCTTCCCTGGAGAAGCCAAGATATTGAAATTTTGGGGAAGTAATTCTGAACCATACTGATTTCTAATTTGCCCTCTATAAGGAAAGAACTCAAACCTAGGGGGAGGAGTGGGGAATGGAAATCATTGACTAAATATGCCCATCTTTCTAAAAGCACAGTTCTACTAAACCGATGTGGTATACGAAATATATTTCTGTTATAATGTAATCCTTTTCTGTTTATAATGTAATCCTATTCACATGTACTTAAGCCTCATTTCTGTTATTATTTTGGCTAGTGGGCATTAAGAGGACCACATTATTACAACATGCCTTGTTTACTTATATTGTTTGTTATAAGTGTTCTACACAAAATATCTGCTAATAGTTTTCTTAACAATGAAGTAACACAAGAAATCATAAGGTAAAGGGGGTAGTGCTAAGGCTAAAAATATGTTGTTGAAACCCAGTTATTTGATTCATGACTGTTGTGGATTCATAAATAGTTGAACACTGAAAGTTAGACAAGTCCAGGCTTTCTATCAGCTGTTTTTATTTATTTATTTATTTATTTATTTATTTATTTATTTATTTATTTATTTATTTATTTATTTATTTATTATGTCAAGTACATGTTGGTAATATACATAGATATAACATTGTTTATATACATAAGATGGGTACTGGTAAGAGGGAACATTAGGACAGGGATGGTAGGCACGCTGGTGCACTTATGTACGCCCCTTACTGACCTCTTAGGAATCGGGTGAGGTCAACAGTGGACAGTCTAAGGGTAAAGTTTTTGGGGTTTGGTGACGAAACCATATTGTCTTGCAATTATAGGAGAGATTCTGGCATGAAGAGTTCAGGAGATGGACTCATGAGATTAGAATGAATTTGGGCTTTATTGTAGGCTGGTCTGAACAATCTCTGAAAAATGCAGAATTATTCATTTTAGTAAAGGTGCCTCACTATTGGGGTTCACTCACTGTATTATGGAAAGCACTTATTATAAAATGTATTTTGCAGAAGACCCAGTTTGTGATTTTGAGAGCAAGTTTATACTAAATCTTGCTTCATGTTGTATTACCAAGAGAAGTTTGAAAAATGCAGTTTTTTCTTAAACAAAAGAAATTGAGATGTAGTGGTTAAGGGTGCTGGTCTAGAAACCTGGGGGGTTGTGTGTTCTAATTCTGCCTTTGCCATGAAGGCCAGTTGGGCCAATCTCTCTCTCTCTCTCTCAGCCCAACCACCCTAACAGGATTGTTGCTGTGGAGAAAATAGGAGGAGGAAAGAATATTATGTACTGTATGTTTGTTGCCTTGAGCTACTTATAAATTAATAAGAATGGGCTAAAAATGTAATCAAATAAATATAATAAATGAGGCAACAGAATGCATATAAAATGCCTTTATTTATTTATTTATTTATTTATTTATTTATTTATTTATTTATTTATTTATTTATTTATTTATTTATTTATTTATTTATTTATTTATTTATTTATTTATTTATTTATTTATTCGGCTTTCTTATATGCCGCCCAACTCCCGAAGGACTCAGGGCGGCGTACAGCATAGGAAAATACAAGAAACCAATAAACAAAATTTAAAAACATAATATAAAAATTAAAAATGCAATATAAAAACAACCATGCAACAACCAAGCATACCCGGGGGAGAGTTCAGCTGGAGTTAAGCTCTGCCCCCTGCCTGCAGGAAAAGGGTATATATTGAATGGGTATATATTGAAAAAAAACAATTTATTTCTAATGACTAACACCAAGAAGCAATTAAGATTAATACTAAATATCCACATTTTATCCACTACATAATATTCTATTTTTTCTTGGAGATGGGAAACATTAAAATGTTTTGCTTGTTACTGAATATATAGTACAAATCAATTTCTTTGTATAACAGAATGTAATGTTGAAAAAAGTAGCTATATCTAAGAAGTAAAATGTTAAACTCAATGTATAAGTTCACCTCAAGAAAAAGGTGGGTTAACCTGAGCAGCCCTAATAAGTTGAAAAGGTTCAGGTTGGGTATTTAGTATCATCAAACCTAATTCCTTATTTTTTTTCCACAAAAAAATTCCTTCCTTTGACATGAATAGTGCCTTTCACAGGAATTAAAGACTGCAAAGCTTTGCCAGCCATTCACAAGGCTCCCCAGTTCGCCTACATTGGTTACAAACTTTTCCACATCCATTCATATTAAGAATGCTGTATGCCATCCAATGTTAGCATTTAGCTATTTGGGCTAACAGTTTCTATACGATGGCACAATCTTACCTTAATTTGCAACAGCAGTTCTGAATGTGAATCTCCGTTTTAATATTTAGCTGCTTGCATACAGTTATCTAAAACTTAATTTACATAATATTCTCTGTACTTGACATAATTTCTTATTACAGTGGTACTTTGGTACTCAACTGCTTTGAAACAAATTTAGTACTCAATGCATTTTGATACAAAAATTTTGTCCCGGTACTCAGCATTTGTTTAGTACTCAATGCACAAGCTAGAACTTGTCAGTATCGGCTGCCTCGAGACTTAGTATATTATTCCTTATGGGAAAAAATTGTTTGGTACTCATCATTTGTGATACTCATCGCACCTCCCAAAACCAATTAACATTGAGTACTGAGGTACTATTCTTCAGATAAGGATAAAAGCTTAGGCTGAACTGCAGAATTTTCTTCAGGATGCAGTCTACACTGATGGCTTGCCCAGTTTGCCCATTTGGAAGAAAATAAGAAAGTTGCTCTTCACATTTTACAGTATATTAAAGCGAAGAAACTGGAAATGCAAGATTTCATTTTTTAAAAAAATATTACATTACATGTTTATATGACACAAAGTGTTACGGACATGAAGTTATACAACATAGATGGCTATTGAACACATTACACTATTATAAATAATAATTTCATAGAAATCTGAGCCTTTTTTAAGCCTTTCAACTCATTTTCACCTTGAGGTGAGTATGGAATTTAAGATGTTCTTGGACATAAAAAATAATTTGGGAGGATGCTTTGCTTTGTAGACAGATCCCCTTTCTTTTAATTCTATTTAAATTTCTCTCCTAAGTAATTCCAAGTGTAGGGGCCATGACACCCATGCAGCACAACATCTGTGTTTCCATGCCAACACACGATAGCAGAGTTTATCACTGACAGTTTGAGGGATTAAGACAACATGCATTCTTCTTGCAACTTGTCTAACATTCAGTCCTTTCTACCTTCTTCCTCGGTTCCCTTTGCTCATTCACTCCACCTCATAAACATTCTTAAAAAAAAAGAAAACAAATCAGCAGACATAACAGTTTCAACTCTGCAGAATGAGCTCTTCCTTAGTGGTGCCATTAGAAATGTCTTCCACTGGACTTGTCCCAACAGGGCCATTCATTCACTGAAGTCAAGGATTGTACGTTTCCCCTTCCACCCCTGCTGGGTATAAAAAGATGATGAGATCATTTATTGTTCTTAACTTTGAAGGGAGCTTGTCAATGATTTGTTATTGCTGCTGCTGCTGCTGCTGCTGGAAGTGGTTTTGCTGTTTGTTGCTCCTGATGCAAGATCAGGAACGGCTCTAGGATGCAGGATGCTAAATCAGAGTTCACTTTGCAGAAGGGGGGAAAATCAGGCCAAAGGAAAACTTGCCACAAATTAAAATGCAGTCAAAGCCAGTGTGCATAAAGGGGGGGGGGACAGGGAGAGATGGGGGGGGGAATTGGACAGAAAATAGCAAACTTGTGTCTTTTGTATATATTGCAAAAAAAGGGAGTCATTTAGAATGGAAATTAGGAAAAACAAAAAAGTGCCAGATTTTCTGTACAATACCTGGAGTAGGATATGCTAAATTCCACAAGACTTCATACTGGCACCAGGTGATAGTCTTTCTTTCTTTCTTTCTTTCTTTCTTTCTTTCTTTCTTTCTTTCTTTCTTTCTTTCTTTCTTTCTTTCTTCTTCTCTTCTCTCTTTCTCTCTTCCTCTCTCTTCCTCTCTCTCTTTCCTCTCTCTCTCTCTTTCTTTCTTTCTCTTTCTCTCTTTCTCTTTCTCTCTTTCTCTTTATCTCTCTTTCTCTCTCTCTCTTTCTTTTTCTTTCTTTCTCTCTCCCCCCCTCTCTCTCTTCCTTTCTCTCTTCCTCTCTCTCTCTTTCCTCTCTCTCTCTTTCCCCCCCCTCTCCTCTTTCTCTTTCTCTCTTTCTCTCTTTCTCTTTCTCTCTCTTTCTCTTTCTCTTTCTCTTTCTCTTTCTCTTTCTCTTTCTCTTTCTTTCTCTTTTTCTTTCTTCCTCTCTCTCCTCTTTCTCTCTCTTTCTCTCTCTTCCTCTCTCTCTCTTTCTTTCTCTCTCTCTCTTCCTCTCTCTCTTTTTCTTTCTTTCTCTCTCTCCCTTTTCTCTTCCTTTCTCTCTCCCTCTCTCTCCCCCCTCCCTCCCCCCCTCTCTCTCCCTCTTCCCCCCCCCCTATAAAGTGTCCTGTGCAGGCTTCAAAGCTATGGCAACCCCAGTGTGGCCAGGATGTGCTTAATTACCGAGGTGATTTTTCAAGGACATGCGTGAGGAGGCAAAGTCCAAACAGAAAAGCTGAAGAAAAGGAGCATGAAAAAAAGAGGGGGGGACCCTAAAACTGAAAGGTCTTGTTGTCCGTCTGCCAAGCGGCAGGAGAAGATAAGGCCTAGAGTTGCTGTGGAAACGCAGGCTTGTCGGAGCCAGAATCCAATTTCGGAAACCACAACATCAACATAAACGTGTGCAAAAATAAAAAGGTTTGTTTGGCAAGTCATAAGGAGAAGGCGACCAATGTAAAAAACAGATGAACCAGGGTGACCTTAGCCAATTTTAAGCCATAATAATGACAGCATTCCATACAGATTTGGCACCTCCAAAATGAGGGGTAATGAGATGCCGTCTGCAGGGCCTACAGTTATCATATTAACTGCTGCTTTTCAAAAGGCGAATTGCCAGATTTGGATGGGGTAAAGACTTCATTAAAACAACATTTAGGGGTCTTATTTATGAGTTGGGGCAAACTTGCTTGCTTTGTGGTTAAAATAAGCCAATATTGCTCTTTTAAAAGAATGGCACATTATACTGTATTTTGCCATGCCCTGATCATCTGGCAACTTAAGTTAAATGCAGAAAGCTTTGAACATTGAAGAATAGCTTATAAATGTAATAGAACAGTTGAATTATTCCCCCCCCCCCAAGAGATAGTCCATTAAATAGGAAAAAGCAGGTTATTGCCCTGGAGATCTTACTTCCTTTGAATGCTTTTGATTTTGTTAGGAACTAGAATTTCTTCCAATACAGTGGGAAAATTGCCGCAAAGCGTCAAAAGTTGTCCAGAATCACTAGATGAGGTGGTCTGCTGATAAATGTAAATGTAAAAACATAATGTATATTAGATATGGTTAAAATTCAAAATCAAATTCATTCATTACAGTCCAAAGCCAGATACAAACAAAATATTGAGTAAAAACAGTATTATATCCTTCTATATATGTATGTATGTATGTATAAGAGAGAAACAGTAAGTATAATAGAATATAAAATAATTAAGAACATAGTATTTTATCTGAATTTTAGTATCTATTTTAAGAAGTTCTGATTCTGAGTTATGGTATGGTGTATCATACAAATGGTAATACAAAACTGGATGACTTGAGAGGGTATTTTCAAGTCCTTGACTAAGAGTAGTAGCATTAAATAGAAGTTGCACACTAGGAATTTCTTCAAGACTGGATATATAAGGGTCTGTCTAGAGTCCTTATACAGAGAACCTGGCTAAAGTGAAGGACTTACAACATTTTAAAATTGGAATGGTTGATAGATAGATGGCTGGAAGGGGACCATACTAGATATGGTTCCCAACTAGCATTGCTCACAACCTTGGCTGTTAGCTATGTGAGTTGGCATTACTAGGAATTGTAGTTCAACATCTGGTGGACAACAGATTCTCTAGCTTATATGTCCTGATTCATTATAATCTAAACAAAAATGCTTTATCTGTGATGGAAGTAGAAAAAGAGATCCACTCTCATCAGGGGAAACCTACAACATAATATAGGAATTTTAACAGACATTACGAATTTCATCTAGAATTTTTTTTTATTCTTGAAAGAGATGCTGCTTATTTAATAACCTTTTCTTTGTTCAGCATTGACATCAAGCTTTCAAGCGCTATACTTTGGTCCCCTTTTTTTGTAGGAGAAAAGAAACAAGGTAACACCTCACTGACTATGTCTTCATGATATAGTTTCTCTGCTATGAAAAGCACACAACATCTGTTCTTGTGAGATGAGAGTTACTACATTTCCTTGTGTTAAAATTAAACTAAACTGCTTATGCAAAACAGTTATTGAGGGACAGTCAAGCTTGGGGGAAAAGATCAGTAGATTTCTTTTAAAAATCATTTATTTCTAGTTATAAATAGTTCATTTTTATTTTGTGTTTTATCATGACAAGATTTGGGATGGGAGCTCATCAGTCTTTATTACAGAATCTCAAAGTTCTTGACTGACTGACATAAGGCTAACTCCATGATAGCAAACGAGGAAAAAGAGGAAAATGCCTATTGACTTTCACTTAGAAATGGTATTACTAAGGAACTGATGTAGTTGATAACAAAAGGAGCAAACTATCTACAGCTCACCTGTGAATACATAAAGGAGTGTTCGTATTTCACGAAAGGGAGAAGTTACCATATTGTTCTTTACTTAGTACAACCTAAATTATAACACTTTTCAATGTGTTTCTTATCATTGTGCAGGAATTCATTAATGGAGGAACTTACTTGAAACCTTATTTATCAAATTTACCTACCACCCATGGTGATTTTGAACAGCATACAATAAATAAAACCACCAATACAAAAAGAACAGATAAAAATCAGTGGTGAAATCTACTTACCTTCCCTGCTGGTTTGGAAGCATGCGCTCTGTGCATGCGCGCCACCATCGCATGCGCTTTTTCACCCTCTGTGCATGCGCAGAAGGCTTTGCACATGCGCAGAGGGTGAAAAAAAGAAAATGGCAATGTCCAGGCGGGTGGGTGGGCAGAGCCTCCGCTGCTGCTGCTACCGGTTCTCCGAACCACAGGCGGCCGCTGCTACCGGTATACCCATAACGGGCCGAACCGGTAGCATTTCACCCCTGAAAAAATCTTAAAAACCACAGTTATTAAGTATAATAAAAACAAAAATAATAACCACAGGTGAAGGGAGAATAAAAACACCTCCCCTCAGCAATGAAGCCAGCTGCTGTGGCCTAGAGGTGGAGCTCTTGCCT